>JAOTQM010000266.1:0-381195 GCA_026939265.1 Oreonectes daqikongensis | reverse complement strand
TTGTTCTCAGAAGTAATCCAGGTTTCAGTTAATCTACAATACTAAGAGCAGAGTGGGAAGGAAATGCAGGATGAAGTCGGATTTATTTACAGCAGATTGACAATTCCAGAGACCAATGGAAAGAGAGAGTGGAAGAGTAGAAGAGGTACAGATAGTGCGAAGGTTGGCGGGATTGCTCCGCCTTCCTCTGGTGAGAGAGTGTCGTGGGCGGGAGACCACAGGAATGAATTGGAAACACATGCTGTGCGAGTGAGTATAGAAAAGGCGAAAAAGAAAGTGAGAGAAAACAGTAAAAAAGGATTTTTAGATAAGATACTACTGTGCGTTGTCGGTTTCGTCGCGCAGGACGAGTCGCGCAGGACGAGTCGAATGGTCTTTACCTCGTCGGTCTTCACGCGAGGAGGGCTGAACGCTTCCGCTGACGCTTCCGCGCCAGCGCCTCTATCTGTATTAAATGGGTTGCTAATCACGTAGTGAGTGGGAACAGCTGCCCGTGCGTTTCAAATTAGCAAGACAAAGCCTAAATGAACACGCAATGGCTCAAGTCGAATCTAATGCTGGACTCTTCCGGACTTAAGTGCTAATTTATCCAAAGGTGAAAAGCTTTCCTGTAATCTAAAATCAACTAGCTGCAAACAACACTCCAAAGCACCATAGACTTATAAGGAAAATAGATCAGAGAACGAAATAATTCTCACTACTTAGCAAATATATCACCTATGCGTCATACAACAGAAACATATAATATACACCGAACACTTACGCGTGCGCTCTTGCCGTGACTACAGACTACTCGCTTATCCTGGCAATGAGCTGTGAGCCCGCAGTTTAAATAGCTACTCCTACAGTCGCTGCCCGTGCGTTTCAAATTAGCAAGACAAAGCCTAAATGAACACGCAATGGCTCAAGTCGAATCTAATGCTGGACTCTTCCGGACTTAAGTGATAATTTATCCAAAGGTGAAAAGCTTTCCTGTAATCTAAAATCAACTAGCTGCAAACAACACTCCAAAGCACCATAGACTTATAAGGAAAATAGATCAGAGAACGAAATAATTCTCACTACTTAGCAAATATATCACCTATGCGTCATACAACAGAAACATATAATATACACCGAACACTTACGCGTGCGCTCTTGCCGTGACTACAGACTACTCGCTTATCCTGGCAATGAGCTGTGAGCCCGCAGTTTAAATAGCTACTCCTACAGTCGCTGCCCGTGCGTTTCAAATTAGCAAGACAAAGCCTAAATGAACACGCAATGGCTCAAGTCGAATCTAATGCTGGACTCTTCCGGACTTAAGTGCTAATTTATCCAAAGGTGAAAAGCTTTCCTGTAATCTAAAATCAACTAGCTGCAAACAACACTCCAAAGCACCATAGACTTATAAGGAAAATAGATCAGAGAACGAAATAATTCTCACTACTTAGCAAATATATCACCTATGCGTCATACAACAGAAACATATAATATACACCGAACACTTACGCGTGCGTTCTTGCCGTGACTACAGACTACTCGCTTATCTTCACCTCCGACTGCAAGCCTGTGAACGGATCTAACTCCATCATCAAGTTTGCGGACGACACTACGGTGATTGGTCTCATCAGCAACAACGATGAGACGGCCTACAGGGAGGAGATCCAGCACCTAGCCACATGGTGCAACAGCAATAACCTGCTCCTTAACACCTCCAAGACAAAGGAGCTCATTGTGGACTTCAGGAAAGAGTCAAGAGGCACACATGACACCATCCACATCAATGGGATGGCTGTTGAACGTGTCTCCAGTTTCAAGTTCCTGGGGATCCACATCTCGGAAGACCTGTTCTGGACTACCAACACCTCCAGCCTGGTCAAGAAGGCTCACCAGCGCCTCTTCTTCCTGAGGACACTAAAGAAGAATCGGCTGTCCTTGGCTATCCTGGTGAACTTCTATCGCTGTGCAATAGAAAGCATCCTGACCAACTGTGTCACAGTCTGGCATGGGAGCTGCTCTGTTGCAGAGCGCAAGGCACTGCAGCGGGTGGTGAAAACCGCCCAGCGCATCACAGGGACTCCACTTCCATCCATGGAGGACATCCAGAGGAAACGCTGTCTGCGTCGAGCTCGCAGCATTCTTAAGGACTCCTCTCATCCCGCTCACAGACTGTTTTCTCTCCTGCCCTCCGGCAGGCGTTTCAGGTGCCTCCGGACCAGGACCAGCAGACTAAAGAACAGCTTTTTTCCCAGAGCTGTCTCTTTATTGAACTCTGCCCCTCACTGATCCCACTGCCCCTCTATATACTACTACACTCTCTCCCCCCCATTGCACACCTGACTTCACTTGTTATTTGCACTAATGGACTGTCTATACATAACATTTATGTTCATTTGCACTACCAGACTGCTCATTTGCACTGCCAACTGTTCATTTACAGTACCGACTGTTTACTATGCATCTTGCACTCCTACACTTTAACTGAAATATGCAATAACGTCTTCCACTGCACTGTTACTTAGATAGCTTCTGTCCATAATTTATTTGCACTACTCTATATCCATCGCACTGCTGCTCACCATAGCCTAACTTATTGTATACATCCACCTGTAAATTTCTGTTTATAGTAATAACCATCTGTATATTATGTTCATAGTACATATCCATCTGTAAATCTCTGTTTATAGTAATAGACATCTGTATATTATGTTCATAGTACATATCCATCTGTGTCATAGTGTCATGGTTCTGCCCGATCTGTCTTGTAAATTCCTAGAGCCTTGTGGGCAGGGCCATGACAGTGACATGTCTCTGTGTTTTTTGCTCGTGGAAGCGCGTGGCCTGGGCGTGGTGCGCCCGTGTCACGCGCTCTCCGGTCTTGCGTCATGACCACGCCCCCGGATACTTCCGCGATCCTGCCCTCCTTGTTTATGTCTAGTTTTCATGATCTAGTGGGCAGGATTGCGTCAGTATCTTGTCTTTGTGTTTACGTTCTGTGGGGAGACACGCGGCTCGGGCGCTTCCGCCTTTTGCCGCGTGTTTTCATGTCGCGCGTCTAAGCCCCGCCCCCTCGTTCTCCGGTAATTTGCCCTGGTAATGTTTCTGATGATTCACATCTGCACCCTGTGTCATTATCCCCTATTTAAAAGCCCTCGTGTTCATTGTCCTGTGCTCGTGCGTTTGTTAAAATTTGTTACTATGTCGTGTCTTGCCATGTCGTGTCAGTTACCGTGTTCAGTTCTTGTCCTGCATTTTATTTAGTAGGTTTTTTGTCTTGTCACCCTGGTGTTTGTGCTTTACCCTGTTTACTCTTTTGAGTTCAGTTTTCCCCATTGTGGGTTATTTTTGTTTGCCTAGTGCCTGTGAGTTTTGTTTTGTTTTTGCCCCCTCGTGGGTCTTTTATTTAATAATGTCTGTTCTGCTGCCACCTGCTGCCTGCGCCTGGGTTCTGTCCCTGTAAACCATGACAAATAGACATCTGTATATTATGATCATAGTATATATCCATCTGTTAATTTCTGTCTATAGTTAGAGACATCTGTAAATCATGGTCATAGTACATTTTCATCTGTAAATTACTTCTGTAATATTTATTTATGTAATTTATGCAACCACTGTATATCCTGCACTTGCTGCTATTGCACTTCTGGTTAGACCTAAACTGCATTTCGTTGCCTTGTACTTGTACATGTGTAATGACAATAAAGTTGAATCTAATCTAATCTAATCTAATGCTGTTACTGTAATTGTATGATAGGCTTTCTCTGTGGCAATGTTTTGTGATCCGTAAGACAGACGCTCGCTGAAGTGCTTACAACAGCCGTTAAACGTGCGAAGCAATCGATTTACGGTTTTAGGAATATAAACGATCTCATCGTCACTGACAAAATGTTTTTTTTTACCTTGCAAGGCTCTTGATTTTCTTTGAGCCGTAACTGCAACTTCTCGACTGCTTCCAATACCTCCTCCGCCATGTTTACGGCATGTACATGTTGCCCGGAAGCCACTTCTTCTCAGCAGTGGATGCCTGCGGTTGTTGCTTCCAACTTCCGTCACCCCAAATGGAGATTCCGGAAGAATATCATCAGCATGGAAATGCACGGTGTGTTCATTATAATCTTACATTTTCAAGTTTACGTGAAATTTTAATACATTTCAGCAGAATTAACAGCGTAATTAAATAAAGAAAGCAATATTTATGAATAAATAATTATCTTTATTATTATTATTAGCTTCATGTAAACAATGCTGTTAAAAAAAGCTCAGTTTTGTATTTGGGTAACTGCTGCTGGACCAAAACAAACACGCCCTAGTGATGACGTCACCCGCTCGTGAATTGCCTCTTTATTAAAAAATGTAATATTATTGCACTCATTTGTTGAAAAAAAACATGTTACATGTTATAAAAAAGACCTTTTTATGACCAATCTCATTATTTAGCACAAGATTGTAGAGTACCTCAAACAAATGGCTTTGTGATATTTCATAAATAACCTATTGTCGTGACATGTTTTTGACAGAAGTTGTCGCCAAAGTCTATCTATGATATAAACAGATTGCAGATCGTTGCCTTTTTTTGCTTATAATAGTTCAACTTTTTGTTCAACTTCATGCAAATGATGAGCGACTTTTAAACGTCTCAGCAGTGTTTGTTTATAACTGTTACTATAGCAACCAAAACTACGAACGTCAACCTCATAGCAAGACACGAGCGACACACAACGTCTGATCTCCAGAGATGGAAGAAAAACAAGAGAAAGAAAGCAACGAAACTCTTTCTGTTTGCGACGAGGCTGGGTATGTTATAAATAAAATGTTTTGGCATTTTTGTAAAATTATTTGGGCTTAAACTGACGGGTTTTAGCGTCATAAACCTGCAATCACATCAACACATTTGATATGTTAGGATGGCGCATAACGCTGAAACGATCGCTGCACATCTCTGCTTCTGCAATGATTCTATAACATGTATAAAAAAGATTATAGCAAATGATATCTAGATTATTATATTATATTATAGAAAAAATAGGCTAAAGTCCGAGTAAAGAGAAATCTGAGAATTCTTCTAAACACATCATAAATGTTAGAAATATATTGAAATATATACACGTTACAGAGACTCAAAAGTGTAGCTATATAGTAATGAATTGTGGAGTTAAACCGTTACATAGTGTGGCTCAGGATTTTCTGGGCGGGCCTAAAACGGTTACTCGATGACGAAATGGAGCGTCCGAGCATGCATGGCCCCACCCCTAACAATTAGCATCAATGGACAGGTTGCTAAGCAACCGTGTTAGATGAGGCTCGAGTTTGTGCTCTTCTGCGCCTCGAGTTTGTGCTGTTCTGCGCCTCGAGTTTGTGCTCTTCTGGCACCTGTCGTTGCTGAGCAACCATGGGTCACGCTTGCAGTAGATGAGGAGATAATATTAGATGCTATGTATTAACTAAAAATACTCTGCATTAACTCAAATAACCATACATGTAGCATTAGTAAAGTTAACTTAGCATCCATTTAGACTAGCGGTATTTGACAGTTGACAGACGATCGTGTTTGCTCGAGTGGGCGTGGTTTAGGTAGCGCCGACGGACACGCCCCCAGCGTTTGACAGCAGGGAGTCCTGTCTATTTTTTCAAGATTTTGATAACTTATTTTATTTACTTGGATGTTTTTTTCTCCATTTAAATTTTGCTGGGTGGTTAATAACACACTTTCTTTTGTGTGACAAACTCAGAACACATATTTTAATGTCACTTTACTCAGACTTTAATGTTTTGTCTTGTAAATAGCCTATAGGCCTACACAAGTTTTTACATACAATTTGATTATGGATAAGTACTACTAAAGTGATACCAAAGTAGGCTATGCTTCGGGAAACATATATTAGATATTATTCCCTTTAGTTTTTTTTTACTTTAGTTAAAAAATTTCATGTTTCTTCTTGCAGGAAAAAATATTTCTTCCACTTTCACATTCCATACATACATGACATCTGTGAAAGCAGACTGTTTGATGTATTCATTCATTTGATCATTGCATTACACAATGCATTTATCATCATCTGTGACTTTCTAGAGGATGATCCTCTGAAAGAGGCTTTATATGAGGTAAGAGACTATGATACATCACTTTCACAACAGATACCTTACAGTATATCATAACTGTATGTTTGTTATGTGTATTCCATAGAATGGCCACAATTTTTTCCTGTTGGTGTATCTCACCGAGTTTATGATGAAGGTTTATGTCCATCCGCGGGATTATTGGAGAAGCCCTTGTAACATCCTTTCTTTCATCGTTGTGTTGGCTTTATGTACCCGTCTTTTTGTCCCCCAGATTATTAAACACCTTACCTAACCAAGAAGTTTTACAGGTCAGCATAGACATTTCACAACTTTAACTTTTTGCTGTCAGCAGTAAACTTTTATATTGTCTTGGTTCTTGATTTATTGTAGGCAATGATAGCAGCCTACCTGAGAGCAACAAAGACTTCCGTGTTGTTGCTTGGACTACTATTGGAGCTGATGCTTACATATGCAGTTGTTGGACATGATTTGTTTGCTTCTACAGCTCCTGACACCTGGGGTGACCTCTGTGAAGCTCTCCTGGCTCTTTTCTCCTTGTTGGCAGTAAAATGGATCTATTTTCTATAAAAATGATCAAGTACTCAGCAGCGCACACTTTGAACATAATACATTTTGGTACAGTATTACAAAATGTACTTAAATATCAAAGTTCTGTCATTAGTTACTCACCCTCATGTCATTACAAACCCGTATGACTTGCTTGCTTTTGTGGAACACAGATTTGGGTGAATCACTAATGCTAGTATTTTGTGTGTTGATTATACGTAAATTGTCTCATATTTTAATGAATTCAATCATCCATGTAAACACATTTGTCAATTTCACAATCTAGTCCATTTATTGCTTACAAGTAAAAGAAAATATATGTCTACATTTATTGTTTTAATTATCTTTTATAAAAAAATTATTATACAGTACCTAGCTTTTTAATCCTATGATGATGTATCAGCTTTTCACAATACAGTTATCATGGCCAAATAAATGACAGTATTTTCCTGGAATGTATCAAAATGAAATGAAAATCTAGTATGGCTGTATGAGCATATCACTTCCTCTATGTCGTATCTCTTTACAGGTAGAAGTACAAGCTAGATTTGGACATTTGGGGATTTGGGGTTGGGGAAGGGGGTGGATGGCTCTATATGGAAATTGAGATGTAGGGGGGGGGTTAGGGACTAACAGGTTTATGTTACAGAACTTTGGTTGCCCAAGCTTTCCATTAATATCACGTTGCCAACAGAGTTCTGACTGGCAGACAGACAGAACGAAAGACAGAGACAGAATACTAAGAAAGAAAGAAAACATGTGTCAATTCAAGAACTGAGAGAAAGTGAATAAGAACAAGCATAAACAACAAAGGAGAACAAAAAGATAAAGAAAAGTCTAAAATAGAAGTAAAAAATTGTTTGTGTTTTATCTTTTGTTTAATGTTTTTCATTGGGTAAAAGGCACAATACATGTATTGTGAGATCATTTAAACTTTCTATACATTTGTCACACATCCTCAATGAAAAATGTTACAATAACAGCTCCTGTGAGTTATGCTTACAAATATAAAACAGAAGATCTGATCCAAGTGTCACAAAAACTGTAACCTTATGTTACCTGTCAAACAGTTAAAGGAGGAATACCGACTACGCCACCTGGGGGCTTTCACCCCGGGATATACTAATATCAAGAACATTCAAGAAACAGTAAGCAGGAAGGAGTTGAGACACAGGTACAAGTCAAAAAAAGTTATAGATTTAATCAAACTGTAGTATGAAAAAGTTAAAAATCACAGTCATGTATATCTCAGCTATTCCGTATAATTAGAATATTCAGTATATCGACAGACAGGACATCAGCAGGTTATCATAAGAATTAGATCATACAGATACCTATTAATTACCCACAGCAAGCTGTAGTATGATCAGAACATTCAGTATATCAAGAGGACATTCAGCAGGTTATTATGAGAATTAGATCATACAGATACCTATTAATTACCCACAGCAAGCTGTAATATGATCAGAACATTTAGTATATCGACAGGACATTCAGCAGGTTATCATGAGCATGAAGCATGTATCCATACATGTACCATGTATCCATGTATCCTTAACACATGAGCGACTAAACACAAAAGTCGACCTGAAACACAAGAGTCCCACTAAAGGAAACACTAAACACTATTATGGTTTTTGTTCTTATTGGCCATGTTTTATTTCAGTGATTGTGTTTGTTAACAGCAGGTGTTCATCATTAATAACTCAATCATCACTTCATTATCTCATTAACGTGTTCATGTGTTCAATAGAGAGACATCTAAAACATTCTGTCAGTGGAGGTCTGTAGGACTGGATTGGGAAACACTGCTGTAAGGGTACAGATATGTACCCAAGTGAACCATATTTGTACCTTTGAGGGTACTGCCCCAGTGACAAGCCATTGTACCCCTAAAGGTACAAATTTTACACCTTTTTCTGACAGTGTACCTTGCTTTACCTCATTTTAACTTAGCACTTGCTGTTCTCATTTTTACAGAAAAAGTTTCGGAGGTATGGTTCAACTACATTGCTACACCACAGAAAAAAAACCAGGAAAACTGCAAGCAAAAACTTGCCCATGTAAGATGTTTTCTCAGATTCGTGGCTACACCAGACACACCTAAAATGGACCTAAGATTTCTGGAGGATATTTTAAAGGAGTAAAATTGTCTAGCTAAAAACCAATATTATTGTTTGTATTTGATGTAATGCAATGTGTTTATATGTTTAAGGCGAGAAAACACATTATTTTGAGAGAGTTTTAAATTTCATTAGAGTTGCAAACACAGTACGCTAGTAACAGCAGTGTCAGATTAAACCAGCGGATTAAAACCTCATATGAGGCCAGACAGTGTGTGAAAGCTCACAGCGCACAACTCTCATGCCGGAACCATCATCAGTTCACCTCGAGTGAGGTGGATGGATTATCTCAGGGAAGGAGAAATGCTCATTAACCAGATTTAGACCAATTTGTGAACCATATTTGAGAGAGATAGACCTTTTGTGTACATGGAAAAAGTCTTAGATGAAACATAGGGGCAAAAACAAAAGTGTTGCGTTTATAATTTTGTTCAATGTAAATACATCAAATATATCATCATGACCACCTTTTACACACCCCACATTTAACCATATATGGCATATTAATGTGAGCTGGCAAATAGTTCTTTATGCTTAAAATGGCAGCAATTTAAACCAAGACGAAGAAAATAAATTTCACTGACACAGTGATATATGTGGAGTCACAGCTGCGGTGAATGCCGTTAGTTCAACCAACAGGACGATTCCCAAAATAAAAAAGAAATGGCCGATCTTAAAGTGGGTCCCAAAAAGGGTTGCTTGCCACTGTCAGAGTGTGTCTGCGTCTGGAGGGGGTCAGGGCGCACACGAATGGCTTCTATTATATGGAGAAACAAGTGTATGCGGCATTGTGTCTGAGAGGGAGGGAGACATGGTGATAAGGGGAACAAGGTAAATCATATTATTGCATATTAACATTCTGAACTATTTGTTTAATAATGCTATTGTTGTACTTCCAGGAGGGGAAATGCTCCTGGTGCTGAGTCCGCCGTGGCTGTTGAGTGTCCAGAGGTCCCCAGCACGAGTGCACCACGACCGCATGGCACAGGTATATGGACATCTACATTAAAGATATTGTTAAAAAATTAACCTTTGTACTCATACTCTTCGTACAATAATTTGGACTGATACTTGGTAAATTTGCTAGGAAGCCATAAAGATGCATATTGAGTGGACTAGGGCTATAGGACTAGAGCCCTATACACTAAAACGAGTGAATGAATTCAAACACTCAAGTGCCTCGGAAGTGTTTCATCAATGCTGGACTTAAACTGTTGTGTAGTTTGGGTTTGCATCTTCTTTTGTGTTCTGTGGAAGAATGAAAGTCATACAGGTTTGATGAGGGCAATTTTGATGTTTTCATGATGTCACAAATGCAGGGGTTACGGGTTCGGGCAGAAAAGCACACCAGAGGATTTCAGCAGGCAATACAGGTTTATTCCAATACTTGTTTGTCCCGTACTGCATTACTGAGCGTTATTATCTGGATTACCCCTTTTGTGTATGACCTTTGCTGCCTAGTGTTCTCGTTTTGCTCTCCGCCTGCATTTTGGATTATTGCTTGCCTGTTCTCGTTGCTGCCTGTTTTCTGCCTGCCTCTGACCTATTTCCTGTCCTAGTTTTTGCCTGTTGCCCAGCCTTGGATATACCTGTTTGCCTGTATTTACCCTGCCTGTTTACTGCGAATTGTTTGCACATTAAAAACTGCATATGGATCCACATCCTTCTGCCTCTGAGTCACAGAAGACTTCGCCACACACGGATCCAGCAGTCGTCACTCAAATAACCCACGAGATATCCGCTCAAGGCCAGATACTCGCCAATCCTCAACAACAGCTGGCACGTCTTACCACCCTAACTGAGGAACTGGTGAGATCGGTTCAAGGTCTGTGTAGCGCATCTCAGGGAGCCACTTCAGCTCAGGCAAGCCAACCCATTCACCCACCACCTCCCATTGCACAGCATGTTAACCCTCGCCTGGCTTTCCCAGATAAATTTGACGGGACCCCTTCATGCTGTAAAGGCTTTCTTATGCAATGTGCCATGTTTTTTGATCAACAACCTACACAGCACCCAACACACGTGAGCAAGATTTCCCTAGTCTGCTCCCTCCTGAGCGGTAAGGCTTTGGACTGGGCAACAGCGGTCTGGGCCAATAACGGATTTGAACAGCTAACCTTCACCAGGTTTCAGGAATATATACGCGAAGTATTTGAACATCCCGAGGGGGGTAAGAACGCTGCTGAACAATTACTCATGTTACTCATTACATCAGCAGAGGAAGGACTCAGCAGCGGAGTTTGCCCTATCATTTCGCACCCTAGCAGCCCAAACTACATGGCCAGACGATCCGTTGAAATTATTATTTCGCCAAGGACTCAATGTCGAACTCCAGTCTGAGTTAGCCTGTCGTGATGAGGGCAAAACCCTGAATCAATTTATCGAGTTGGCCATTCGCATTGACAACCTGTTACGATCCAGGCGACCTCACCGTAATGTCAACTACCCCATCACCAACACTATGTCACCCAAAACTTCTGAACCCATGCAAATTGGATGCACGCACCTCACTCAGGAAGAACGCGAGCGTCGCATTAAGAAAGGATTGTGCCTCTATTGTAGCACGGCCGGACACATGAGAATCAACTGCCCCAAACAACCCAACCAGACGCCTTCCAGTCGGGTGAGTGCCATGGTTTCTCCTCACTTCGATTGTACCTGTGTTGAAGTACCAGTAAGCATTCTATGGGATGATTGTGAAGTTAATTCTCTGGCTTTGATAGACTCTGGGGTGGCTGGGAATTTTATTGATGAGGGCCTGGTAGCCTGGTAGCACCAGGTCCCGCTAATACCATGTAACTCTCCCTTGACAGTGGCAGTGCTAGATAGCCGTCCGCTGGGGGACGGTCGTGTAACACATACTACCAGCGACCTCACCCTTCGAGTCGGGATCCTTCACTCGGAAACCCTTCATTTCCACGTCATCAGATTAGATTAGATTAGATTAGATTCAACTTTATTGTCATTACACATGTACAAGTACAAGGCAACGAAATGCAGTTTAGGTCTAACCAGAAGTGCAATAGTAGCAAGTGCAGGATATACAGTGGTTGCATAAATTACATAAATAGATATTACAGAAGTAATTTACAGATAAATATGTACTATGACCATGATTTACAGATGTCTCTAACTATAGACAGAAATTAACAGATGGATATATACTATGAACATAATATACAGATGTCTATTACTATAGACAGAGATTTACAGATGGATATATACTATGAACATAATATACAGATGGCTATTACTATAAACAGAGATTTACAGATGGATATGTATTATGAACATAATGTACAGATGGCTATTACTATAAACAGAAATTTACAGGTGGATGTATACAATAAGTTAGGCTATGGTGAGCAGCAGTGCGATGGATATAGAGTAGTGCAAATAAGTTATGGACAGAAGCTATCTAAGTAACAGTGCAGTGGAAGAAGTTATTGCATATTTCAGTTAAAGTGTGGGAGTGCAAGATGCATAGTAAACAGTCGGTACTGTAATGAACAGTTGAACTGCAGTTGACAGTTGCAAATGAGCAGTCTGGTAGTGCAAATGAACATAAATGTTATGTATAGACAGTCCATTAGTGCAAATAACAAGTGAAGTCAGGTGTGCAATGAGGGGGGAGAGAAGAGTGTAGTAGTATATGAGGGGCAGTGGGATCAGTGAGGGGCAGAGTTCAATAAAGAGACAGCTCTGGGAAAAAAGCTGTTCTTTAGTCTGCTAGTCCTGGTCCGGAGGCACCTGAAACGCCTGCCGCAGGGCAGGAGAGAAAACAGTCTGTGAGCGGGATGAGAGGAGTCCTTAAGAATGCTGCGAGCTCGACGCAGACAGCGTTTCCTTTGGATGTCCTCCATGGATGGAAGTGGAGTCCCTGTGATGCGCTGGGCGGTTTTCACCACCCGCTGCAGTGCCTTGCGCTCTGCAACAGAGCAGCTCCCATGCCAGACTGTGACACAGTTGGTCAGGATGCTTTCTATTGCACAGCGATAGAAGTTCACCAGGATAGCCGAGGACAGCCGATTCTTCTTTAGTGTCCTCAGGAAGAAGAGGCGCTGGTGAGCCTTCTTGACCAGGCTGGAGGTGTAGGTAGTCCAGGACAGGTCTTCCGAGATGTGGATCCCCAGGAACTTGAAACTGGAGACACGTTCAACAGCCATCCCATTGATGTGGATGGTGTCATGTGTGCCTCTTGACTCTTTCCTGAAGTCCACAATGAGCTCCTTTGTCTTGGAGGTGTTAAGGAGCAGGTTATTGCTGTTGCACCATGTGGCTAGGTGCTGGATCTCCTCCCTGTAGGCCGTCTCATCGTTGTTGCTGATGAGACCAATCACCGTAGTGTCGTCCGCAAACTTGATGATGGAGTTAGATCCGTTTAGATCCGTTCACAGGCTTGCAGTCGGAGGTGAAGAGGGAGTAGAGAAAGGGGCTTAGCACACAGCCCTGTGGTACACCAGTGTTGAGTGTGATAGTGGTGGAGCAGATGGAGCCTGATCTCACCTGCTGTGGTCTGTTGGTCAGAAAGTCCATAATCCAATTGCATAGGGAGGTGTTAATGCCCAGGTTTTCAAGTTTGGATATTAACTTGGATGGGATGATAGTGTTGAATGCTGAGCTGAAGTCAACAAACAACATACGTGCATAAGTGTTCTTATTGTCCAGATGTGTGAGCACAGAGTGCAGTGCCATGGAAACTGCATCTTCTGTGCTCCTATTGCACAGAGGTAGGCAAACTGGTGTAGGTCCAATGTGGATGGTAGAAAGTCCTTCAGGTGTGCCAGGACCAGCCGCTCAAAGCACTTCATTACAATGGGTGTCAGTGCTACAGGGCGGTAGTCGTTGAGGCACTTTGGGCTGGAGTGTTTTGGCACTGGCACAATGGAGGTGCATTTAAAGCATGTTGGCACAGCTGCTTGGGCAAGAGACAGGTTGAAGATGTCAGTGAAAACCCCAGCAAGCTGCTCAGCACATGCCCTGAGTACGCGTCCAGGGATGTTGTCTGGTCCAGCGGCTTTGTGCGCACTGATCCGGCTCAGTGCATTGCAGACGTCTATGGAGGAGAGTGTGATTGGAGGGTGATCAACTGAGGGTTTAAGCTTGGTGACAGTTTCTCTATTGTCCCTCTCAAAGCGAGCATAAAAGTCATTAAGCTCGTTCAGGAAGAGGACATCAGTGGCTGCGGGGGTGGAGTGGGTGGGTTTGTAATCACTGATGGCCTGGATGCCTTGCCACATGCGTCGAGGGTCGGAGTTGGAAAAGTGCTCTTCTACCTTTAGCTTGTAGCAGTGCTTGGCCTCTTTGATGCCCCTCTTCAGGTTAGCTCTGGATGTGCTGTAGGCTTGTGCATCACCTGATCTGAAGGCAGTATTGCGTGCCTTCAACAGGAGGCGCACCTCCTTGTTCATCCATGGCTTCTGATTTGGGTACGTGATGATCTGTTTCTGAGTGGTAACATTGTCTATGGTGGTGTTGATGTAATCCAGTACAGAGGAGGTGTAGCAGTCAATGTCCGTGTGAGAGCCACTGGTGGCCTGAGAAGCAAATGTACTCCAGTCTGTGTGTAGAAACCTTTCCTGGAGTGTGAAATCTGCCCCCACAGGCCACACTTTGATGATCTTCACTGATGGCTTCACACGATTGATGAGGGGTGAATACTTGGGGGTGAGAAACAAAGAAAGGTGATCTGACTGTCCCAGGTGGGGGAGGGGGGTCGCAACGTAAGCTTCAGCCATGTTTGTGTAAACATGGTCTAAGGTTTTGTTTCCTCTGGTGTGACAGGAAACATGCTGGTGAAATTTGGGGAGAACTGACTTTAAGTTTGAATGATTAAAATCTCCCGCAACAATAAACGCAGCTTCCGGGTGAGCAGTCTGTTGTTTACTGATGGCCGCATGAAGTTCTTTCATAGCAAGCAAGATCTACACGAGACTGGACTTACGATCAGCCTACAACCTTATTCGCATCCGGGAGGGCGACGAGTGGAAAACCGCCTTCTCTACCATTACCGGTCACTACGAGTATTAAGTTATGCCGTTCGGCATTGCCAACAGTCCTTCAGTGTTCCAATCATTTATCAACGAAGTGTTTCGTGATTTACTGAACCAGTTTGTGATTGTGTATATTGATGACATTCTCATCTACTCTAGATCGTTAGAAGAACATGTTATACATGTACGGACCGTTCTCCAGCGCCTCATCGACCACCAACTTTACGCCAAGGGGGAGAAATGCGAATTCCACCAAACTTCAATAAAGTGACCTATTTTTTGTCAGATATGGTGACCCATACCCGAAATGTGACCTCTGCATTTAACCCAACCAGTGAATAGTGAACACACACACTTCAAGTCGTGAACACACATACACCGGGGCAGTGGGCAGCTAACACTGCAGCGCCCGGGGAGCAAACGGGGGTAAGGTGCCTTGCTCAAGGGCACGTCAGTTGTTACCTGCCGGGACTGAGAATCGAACCGGCAACCTTCTGGTTACGAGTCCGACTCTCTAACCATTAGGCCACAACTGCCCCCCATAACATTCTTAGGCTACATAATCAGCCCAGAGGGAGTCGCCATGGATGACAACAAGGTGCAGGCAGTCTTGCAATGGCCCCATCCAAAGAACGTCAAAGATCTCCAGCGATTCCTGGGGTTCGCTAATTTCTACAGGCGCTTCATTCGCAACTTAAGTTCTATTGCAGCACCTCTTACCTCGCTAACCAGAGGAGACAACAATATGTTTCCGTGGTCGGATGCGGCCGAGCTGGCTTTCAAGAAGTTGAAGGAACTATTCACCACAGCACCCGTCCTGCACCATCCCAGACCTGAAGTACCATTCGTGGTGGAAGTGGATGCCTCTAACCTCGGCAGTGGTGCTGTGTGGTATTACCGTCATATTTCTGTGGTGCTGTGTGGTATTACCGTCATATTTCTGTGGTGCTGTGTGGTATTACCGTCATATTTCTGTGGTGCTGTGTGGTATGACCGTCATATTTCTGTGGTGCTGTGTGGTATTACCGTCATATTGCTGTGGTGCTGTGTGGTATTACCGTCATATTGCTGTGGTGCTGTGTGGTATTACCGTCATATTTCTGTGGTGCTGTGTGATATTACCGTCATATTTCTGTGGTGCTGTGTGGTATTACCGTCATATTTCTGTGGTGCTGTGTGGTATTACCGTCATATTTCTGTGGTGCTGTGTGATATTACCGTCATATTTCTGTGGTGCTGTGTGGTATTACCGTCATATTTCTGTGGTGCTGTGTGGTATTACCGTCATATTTCTGTGGTGCTGTGTGGTATTACCGTAATATTTCTGTGGTGCTGTGTGGTATTACCGTCATATTTCTGTGGTGCTGTGTGGTATTACCGTCATATTTCTGTGGTGCTGTGTGGTATTACCGTCATATTTCTGTGGTGCTGTGTGGTATTACCGTCATATTTCTGTGGTGCTGTGTGGTATTACCGTCATATTTCTGTGGTGCTGTGTGGTATTACCGTCATATTTCTGTGGTAATGTGTGATATTACCGTCATATTTCTGTGGTGCTGTGTGATATTACCGTCATATTTCTGTGGTGCTGTGTGGTATTACCGTCATATTTCTGTGGTGCTGTGTGGTATAACCGTCATATTTCTGTGGTGCTGTGTGGTATAACCGTCATATTTCTGTGGTGCTGTGTGGTATTACCGTCATATTTCTGTGGTGCTGTGTGGTATTACCGTCATATTTCTGTGGTGCTGTGTGGTATTACCGTCATATTTCTGTGGTGCTGTGTGGTATTACCGTCATATTTCTGTGGTGCTGTGTGGTATTACCGTCATATTTCTGTGGTGCTGTGTGGTATTACCGTCATATTTCTGTGGTGCTGTGTGGTATTACCGTCATATTTCTGTGGTGCTGTGTGGTATTACCGTCATATTTCTGTGGTGCTGTGTGGTATTACCGTCATATTTCTGTGGTGCTGTGTGGTATTACCGTCATATTTCTGTGGTAATGTGTGGCATTTTTTATGCATTGGAAAACGCAGGAGGCTTTAATAAAATCAGCATTCAAATAAGATACACAATACTACATATATTATATATGTTTATTTACAATGTGAAAATCATTAAGGTATAACTCATTATTCCCTACAAAAATAGGGTAAATACAGAAAAATTAATTGAACACAAAAAATTTGAAAGTTTCATGAAATGAAAAATTTAAACACAAAATTAAAGTCTCACAACAGGCTTGATCCTTTATATCATCTGTTGAAAACTGCCTTCTTTAGGAATCATGCAGTCAGGGCAAGAACATTTCTCCTTTCCTGTAAACAAACAGTTTTAAGAAAAAATAATTGATAATCAAATAATTGTCACAAGAAATTTTCTAAATGTATATGATTCCTCTCATAAGTACACTGTTTAAATACACCTTTAGACATTTAAGACACTAAAGCTTTTTGTAAAGCAGTACACATGTGAAATAACATGATTTTGGAGCTCGTATTCCTAATAAGTTTATTTAAGATAAGTATGCTTAATGCACAACCTGTATCCTTCTATATGTCTGAGCATAGTCCGATTCATGAGCAAATAACTCTTGTGAACATGCGTTATAAAAGCGAATCTTACATACAGCGCAATTACTGCAGACGATTTGATAAGAAATGACTCTTATGAATGAACAGCCTTGAAGTGAATCAACAACATTGATAAACTAGATACATGATAAAAGCACAACTGAAATAAATCCCTACAATATATTTTACTTTGAAAATGAGCAATTGCGGCCGTCAAAACTTTTGTTATACTGTTAACATACACGAAAGTATATTTAATGCAATATAAGTTACACACATAAAATTTTAGCAATGTAAGTTAAACAATACTCACAAGGAAAACGATTGTAGTGACGTAACTGTCCGGTTTCCCTCTGGGCCTTTAAACATGATCACTCCGTGGAAAAAAATGTCACTCGTACAGTAGTTTTTTTAAAGTCTCAAAAACAATTTCTATCACGTTATCTTAATAAATATATCATTAATAAACGATGCTGCGCCTCTTTGGCAGTTGCAGTCCAGACTGTGACAGGAACGTTTAAACACAAAAGAGCGGCAATCAGTTACCATGGAAACGCTAATGACGTATTTAACTGCATCTTATGGTAAATTCTTGTGATATTACAGCAGAAACACAACCGCAGCACTACAACAGAAAGTGCTGTGATATTCCTGTCACAATGAATTCTGTTGGATGTGTCATATAATACCACACAAAAACAACATAAATACAAAAGACTTTATCTTATGGTAAATTCTTGTGATACTGTACAACAGAAAGTGTTGTGATATTCCTGTCACAATGAATTCTGTTGGATGTGTTATATAATACTACACAAAAACAACATAAATAATAAAGACTTTATCTTATTGTAAATTTTTGTGATACTGTACAACAGAAAAAGCTGTGATATTCCTGTCATAATGAATTCTGTTGGATGTGTTATATAATACTACACAAAAACAACATAAATACAACAGACTTTATCTTATGGTAAATTCTTGTGATACTGTACAACAGAAAGTGCTGTGATATTCCTGTCATGTCTTTTATCCAAAGCGACTTACAATTGAGGAAAACAGCAAGCGATTCGTCTAAGTAAGCAGTTCACGAGAAGTGCTAGTAATACAAGGTGTCATGATTTACATGAGGACAGAACCCAGATGCAGACAGCTCTTGACAAAAACGATTTATTTAACAAAGACAAAACAAAAACTCAAAATCCCTCGAGGGGGAGACAAGACTAAAAAGACTAAGACAATAAATAATCAAACTAGAGCATGAATGACTATACGATGACACCTGACAAGGACCAGACAGGACAAAGAAGACAAACGATCCAGCACGGGACAAAGAATACAAGGGCTTTAAATAGGGAGACGAACAAGGGATAATAACACGGGGACCAGGTGTGAATCATCAGAGACATTAGCGGGAGAGATTACCGGAAATCGAGGGGGCGGGGCTTAGACGCGCGACACGGAAACACACGGCAACAGCAAACGAGCTCGAGCCGTGTGAATCCACACAAAACATGAACATGAACACAAAGACAAGATACTGACGCAATCCTGCCCACAAGATCATGAATACAATACATAAACAAGGAGGGCAGGATCGCGGAAGTATCCGGGGGCGTGGACATGACGCAAGACCGGAGAGCGCGTGACACGGGCGCACCACGCCCAGGCCACGCGCTTCCACGAGTAACCAAAACACGGAGACATGGCACTGTCATGGCCCTGCCCACAAGGCTGTAGGAATTTACAAGACGAGATTGGGCAGAACCATGACACAAGGTTTCAAATACAACGTCAAGATAGTATAAGCAAGTATATAGAGAACATTAGAAAAGGAAAAATAAAGGTAGAATTTTTTTTTTTATATTATGAGACAGTTAAGTGCTCATGGAAGAGGTGGGTCTTCAGCTGTTTTTTGAATTGTGAAATTGATCCAGCAGTCCTGATGGAAACAGGAAGATCATTCCACCAGCCGGGAACGGAGAAAGAAAATGTCCTTGAGATGGATCTCATGCCTCTCTGTGAAGGAACAATGAGGCGCCGCTCGTTTTCAGACCGCAGACTTCTGGAGGGGATGTAGGTCTGTAAGAGAGAGTTGAGGTAGATGGGTGCTGTGTTAGTGGCTGTTCTGTGAGCAAGCACCAGTGCCTTGAACTTAATGCGTGCCGCTACTGGGAGCCAGTGCAGAGAGATGAGCAGAGGTGTGACATGTGCTCTCTTGGGCTCATTGAAGACCAGGCGTGTAGCAGCATTCTGGATCATTTGCAGAGGTTTGAAGGCACAGGCTGGGAGACCGGCCAGAAGAGCATTACAATAATCCAGTCTAGAGATGACAAGTGCCTGGACGAGAAGCTGTGTTGCATGTTCTGTTAAGAACGGTCTGATCTTTCTAATGTTGTACAATGCAAACCTGCATGACCGAGTTGTTTTAGTAACGTGATCCTTAAAAGTCAGCTGATCATCCATGATTACTCCAAGATTCCTGACTGAAGTTGATGGGGTTATCTTTGATGGACCAAGTTGGATGGTAAGCTGGTGCTGTTCTGACGGGGTGGCAGGAAGGACGAGAAGCTCAGTCTTGGCCAGGTTGAGTTGTAGGTGATGATCTTTCACCCAAGAAGAGATGTCAGCCAGGCAGTCTGAGACTTGTGTGGCTAGCGTGGAATCGTCTGGATGAAATGAGAGGTGAAGTTGAGTGTCATCAGCATAACAATGGTAGGAGAATCCATGTGCTTGTATGATGGAACCCAGTGATGTGGTGTATATGGAGAAGAGCAGAGGCTCAAGAACCGATCCTTGTGGGACCCCGGTGACTAGTTGGTGTGATTTGGACACTTCACCTCCCCAAGCTACCTTGAAGGACCTATCTGCGAGGTGGGATTTAAACCAGGAGAGTGAAGTTCCAGTGATGCCCAGTGAAGAGAGGGCAGACAGAAGAATGTGATGGTTAACCGTGTCGAAGGCTGCAGAAAGGTCTAAGAGAATGAGAACGTTCTTGGCAACGAATTCCATTCTAAATGTGCTGCACACAATCTTCATGTGCTTCTTGTCTTCTGACATAAATTATGCCCTTCCTGTCTTGTGAATTCCTAGTCTTGTGGGGTAGGATCATGACAGTGCCAGTCTTCGTGTTCATGTTTGGTGTTGGGAGCGCGTGGCTAGGGTGGGGTTCGCCCACGTCGCGCGCTCTCCGGTCTTGCGTCCTGACCATGCCCCGGATACTTCCGGAATCCTGTCCTCCTTGTTTATGCCTTGTTTTCGTGATCGAGTGGACAGGATTGCGCAAGTATCACGTTTTTGTGTTTACGTTCTGTGGGGAGACACGCGGCTCAGGCGCCTCCGCCTTTTGCCGCGTGTTTTCATGTCGCGCGTCTTAGCCCCGCCCACCCTTGTTCTCCCGTAATCGATCCATCTGTGTTTCATGACTCACACCTGCACCCTGTGTAATTATCCCTTGTTAGTGTCCCTATTTAAAGCCCTCGTGTTCGCTGTCTCGTGTCGGTGCATTGTATGTTCCTGTGTGCAAACGTCCTGTTTTGTTTCGTGCTTCTAGATTTTGCCTTGTCTGCTTCCCTTCATTGGTCCTTTTTTGGTCGTCTGTTTTGCCCCCTTGTGGGTGTTATTTGTTTTGCAGTTTTTTTGCTAGTGTGTTTTTGTCCTGTCTTTTGAGTTCTGTTTTTACCCCCCCCATCGTGGGTCATTTGTTTGCCTTGTTTTATTATTAAAGTTTTTTTGTTACCCCCGCACTGCTGCCTGCGTCTGGGTTCTGTCCACCCTCCGAATCCCTGACAATATCCTGCTTTCCCAGTTTATGGATCTTGTTTCTGCATAAACATTTACTTCAGGATGGCTGATCAGTATGTGGCTTCTCCCTCTTCCTAAAATATAGCCTTGTCTTAAGGGAGCTACCAGGTTGGTGATTGGAATTTTTACTGTAAGCAAAACTATTTCAAAACAAATTTCTTCCAAGTAGGTTTTTAATATGTTTACTTTACAATATCTGCTTACTATTCCCCTCAAATCTACATATGGCCAAATGTGTTCTAGCTGTTTCAAATTCTGAACCTCTGTTAGCTGGTCTAGATACCAGTCTTTTCTTTCCTCTGTTAATGGTTTTTCTCACCTGCTGTATTTCTATAAACAGATTCTTTCCAAAAAAGATTAGTAATTCCCTTAGGGTGTACTCACACTGTCCCAATCGAAAAATCTAAAATCTTAAAGAATATGTTAAATGCTTGGTGGAAACAATAAAACTGGCACCAAGCTCATAGAGTACATTAAGGGTGTACTCCCACTGTCCCAATCGTACCGCGCCTATAGCCTGGTTCATTTGTCTAGTGTGATCGCTCCGTATCACGCCCGGGCACGGTTCGTTTAGACGTCCCTGGCTCTCTTGGAAGAGGTGGGCCAGAGCGTAGTTCAGTTATGCTCGAGCGTGGTACACATGGGTGTACTCACACTGTCCCAATCGAGCCACGCCTAGGCGCGTTTGACCCCTAAAGTCCGGTTCAGTTGACTAGTGTGATCGCTCCGTACCACGCCCGGGCACGGTTCGTTTAGGCGTCCCTGGCTCGCTTGGAAGAGGTGGGCCAGAGCGCAGTTCGGTTGGGCTCGGGCGCGATACGCATGTAGTGTGAGCGCTAATCGCACTCAAGCGCGGTACTGGAAACGTGACGTCACCTTTAGAAGCGATAGATCTTGTAGAAGATTTTATTAACCTAAATCTAGAGGAATTGCACACAATTTAAGCCACTATTATAATTCTCTATACATGTGGCTACAGGTCTTTGTTCCTTAACCCCCACCTCTAAAACTACTATCAGACCTGTGTGCCCACCCCCAAACATTCCTTCGAACATGTGTGCATGTGTGCCCACCCCAAACAGTCCATCTATAAAAGGTTTGCCCTTAGTAGGCCAAGACGGTTCTCTCCTATGCGGGTCCCTGTCCTCTGCAGTTCTCTGTGGGAGGGCCCGGCCCTGCATATGGGGGGCTCGGCTCTTTATTGGTTTAGTCAATAAAAGTCTATCTGATGGAATCAAAACTTGACTTGAGTGTTCAATGAAGAGTGGCAAAAAGAAACCACAACATTTTGGTGTCAGAAGTGGGATACATGAAAGACAACGAGGTGGACCATAGCAAGCAGTTTCTGGAACGAGCAACACAACAACTTGGCCAAAGGTAAGCAGTTTTTGCTTATATAATTAGGTTGTGTTGTTTGCCAGATGCTGCTTGTGGTGAGACACTTCAGTTCTTCTAAATTATCTAACTATAAGGCAAAAGGGTTTTGATTCCAACAGTACTGAATGCATGCATGCACCTGAGTTTTTTCTTTTCTGTTGAGCTGGTCTTGAAGAGGGAAGTAAATTAAGGGGATAGAAAAGAAAAAAGACACAAAAAAAAGCGCCTAGGTTGAGCTGCTGAGATAAAAAAGACAAAAATAAGCGCCATGGTTTGAGCTGCTGATGTATAAGCGCCAAAGGTTGAGCTGCTGAAGTAGTAAATACAAAAATAAAAAAACAGCGCCGGATATGTGCCGCATAGTTACGAAAATACAAAATACAAAAAAAGCGCCGGATTTGAGCTGCGGATAATGTGTAAATCGCCGGTAGGAGCCGCGGACACATTGAAAAGATAAAGACCAAAAAAATTATTAAGCGCCCGTTTTTTGAGCGGCTAAAGTATTAGCGTCAAGTTTAGGGCTGCTGGGGCGGTATATGTTGTTTGTTAGGTGTAACAGCTGTTTGTAGTCTCTGTGTATGTGTGTGTGACTGCCTGAAGGGTGTGACGGTGAAATAAGAAGGAGCGTGAATGTGCCCTCTTGATCGATCAAATAATATAAAATAATATAAAGGGATTAGGAATGAATGATGAACCCTCCACTTTATAGAGGGGCAAAGAATGAGCCGTGCATTAAAAAGACGCGAATACACGTGAGCATGGTTCCCAAGCTAATAAAGGAACTGGTGTGTATGCTGAGCAGTACCTGCCTAAAACTCTGTATAGGTATGAATTGTGGTGGTTAAAAATCTATTACTATAACTAAAATGTATATCTGTGTCTGATTGATTAGGCCTAAATACTCGTGTCAGTGAAAAAACTTACCGTTGAGGGAAAGTGGCTGATATTGCGGTTTAGTATTATGCGGATGCAAATGTATTTACGCTGTCAATCCGTGGTGATTCGATTAATAGAAATTTTAAAAGAACGAGAAACGTTTGTTAAACTGATAATTTTGTAAAGTTTTAAGGAGAAAGCAAGAAGTGTTTAATCTATGGCAGCTACGCCTGTAGAACTGTTGGGAGTAAAATATTCCCTACGTAACGAATCTTTCCGAAAATGACATAAACGAAACAATTAATAACCAGGTGGCCAAGAGAAGGGTTGTTCGATGTCACATTATGGGTGGAACTAGAAATTTTGGTGAAAACTAAGAGTCATTCAATGTAGTCAAATATATAATTATTTCTAAAAGTGAATACTCTATATAAGTAATAAATAAACTAACAATAGTAAAATGATGTGTAAAACTTAATATTAAGGAAAAAGGTGGCTGATATTGCTTTTTGGTATTATTTGGATGTAAAGTATTATTCTGCTGAAAACATGTGGTGAATTGATTACTGGAAAGGTTTAAAAAGGAAGAGATTGTCAAGCTGATAATTTTGTACACGTTTTTAAAACAAATCCAAACTAAAGGTTTGCTGTATTAAAGAATTGTGACAGCAACCCCTGTTGAACCTTTGGGATTTAAATAATCCTTGTGTAAAGAACTAATAGATAAACTCTTTAAAATTGGCAGAAGAAAATAAACAGACATAAGATTTACAAGCTTACAGACATAGGTAATAAAAATAGAGATAAACAGTTATCATTGAGTTAGATGAAGGAAGACATATGGGACCAGATGTACGAAATAAAAACAGACAAAGAGTTTGTGTAGGTGTTTGTGGGTCACTTAGGTGACCTCTGAGGGGCAATTTACAATGAAACAAACATTTAATCTATATGTTGCTATCAGAGCTGACGGACATGCATCATAATGCAATGATAATGCTAAACTCTTAGTTATAATGCAAGGTTTTGTAGCCATAAATCAGGCATAAAAAAATATTTAGGAAAATATGGGATATCTAATGGGATATCTAATTAAAACACATACAAAACAAGACATGCTTGTGGTTATTGACCGATTTAACTATTGAGCAAAAACAATACTGTCTGCAGATAAAGGGGCAGTTACAATTACAGGGAAAAGTTGAGAAAATTAATAAGTTGAACAAATGAATGGTCTTCTCAAAACCAAGCTCAACAAGATATGTACAAGTACTAAACTTAATTGTATTGATGCTTTACTTCTTACACTAATGAGCAACCGCATGCAAATGAACAGAATCACACATTTAACACTGCATGAAATGTTTACTGGTCGACCAATGCCTGTAATATATAGCAGAGGCCTATACAAGGGACCTTCATTAGAACAATTAGAGATGGAACATAATGATAAAACTAACTGCTTTCCATGAAGCTATTTCTGTGCAGGAAAAGAGAAAGGTGTGAGGAAATGGAAACCACTTGTCCATTGCATCAACAGATGAAGTCTATGTAAGAATATTCAAAAGGAAATAGACATCATAAAGTGACAGCAGCTACTTCAACAGTAGTCCAGGTGGAAGGAAGCAACACCTGGTATCACCTAAACCACTGCACAGGAATTCCTAAGGAAAAAGCCAGAGGAAATAAACCGGAAAAAACAAACAAGATAGTTCAACCTCCGAAAGCAACAAATTACAAAGTTGGGCAGGAGGAGTCAAACAGAACATGAAAAGAATAACAGCAACAATAGGCCTGATCATCATAAGCTCGTCACAAGTTCAAACTACAGCCAACACCACAACCTCATTTAAACCAGGGTTGTATGGAAAACAACGAAGTAACACAGAGGAGAACCACAACACAGCTGATGGTGATATCAAAACTGATGTGTTATGGGAAACTGCACAGAGGAATCAATGGAGAACAATTGGATTCAACCAGTAAAATTACATGGCAAAATAGATTATCTGGAAGAGAGAAAAAAAACATGGGATTGGTTTGATTTGAATGAATCTGTAACCTAAAATGTCATATCATGCATTTTATTCATTTTCATATTACCCATATTTTGTGTTTGTATTAGGTATGGTTTATTTGTTTTTGTGTTATGCATTTTTGTTTTTGGGGTACCCCTGTCTTGGTATTGTGTGTATTTACTTTATTTTGCTACTATTATTATTGTTTATACCTGATATAATTGTGATGACAACCACAGACAAGGCAGACTTGATCGCACACACACGTTTCGAATATTGTATAATTCTGTTGTACTAATTGGGAAAGTAGGGTGTTAGGATCTTTTACTTCCTTTTTGACAAAAATCTGACAACATTTCTCCCAAATGTCAAATAAAACTTTGCATTTATTCATAGAAAATGAACTGGAGAAACATCTGAAAAGAACAGAAACATGCCCTGTATTTTTTCTGATCTCAAATAAGCCCTACTGCAAAGATACAAGTTCATATTCAGTTTTAAGCAACACAAAACACATTTTTGTAACCTACATGTAATCAGAAAAAAAGTGTTTTATGAAATAACCCTGTTTTTAATCACGCTCTCCGTCTTTCATTTTGGGTGACTTTGTCACTTTTGAGGTTTGCTTTTCTTAGAATTTAACAGACACCAGAGCAGATGACTGCAATACATGCAGAAATTACGATTAAATTTGGACTGGTCTCTATATATATATACTTTATTTATATATATATATGCTATATAACTGTATAAACAAACGTCAACTTTACTGCACAAGCTGCAATAACTAAATAATGTTGACAAACAAAAAAAATGGGTTAAAGGCACAGTTTTGGATTTTTAGCGGCCACTAGCGTTTCAGTATAGATTTGCAATAAATCTATCAGTAATTTGCTCATCCCTCCCTTTCGAAGTACGACGGTGACCGCAACAGTAAAAAAAACATGTCGCTGACTGAGACAGCGGCTGTGATTCTAGCCACACTGTCATGTTACTTCACATGAAATTACAATGCAGTTACATTATTTCTACACTTATAAGGAAAAACTTTCGTCTCTCGTAGGTTATATGCCCATTTGTATCAAATGCTAACGTTACCAAAAAACTGATTTCACTTTTACAAAAGTTAAATTATCTTACCAGCCCAGCAGAAAACAGGCAACTTCGGCGTCGCGTTGAAAACATTTGTCCTTCATCTGGTAATAGCTACACCGATGTTTATCCTGGATTTCTGCCGTCGTTTGTCTCTAATATGTCAGGCAGCTTTGCCGACGGAGATTCGCACTCTGTAGGCTCTTGTGCACAATACGTATGTTCTTCCATTGTATCAAAACTTCTAAAAACAGAACGATCTATGCTTTAGCTAGATGACGACTACTCTTCCTTCTCTTCATACTACGACTGACTAACTTCTTCGTGGTCTTCAACTCAGTGATGACGCAATTCTGCCTCTATGAATTACTAAATGCGCTCTGTGAGCTGTTTGTCCGTTTAGTGCTGCTGTAACCAAACATGGCCACGCAACATGTCTCCACATATATAGGGCCGCGCCTATGTAGATAAAACGGGGTTATTCTAAGGTAATAAAAACATAACTGTTTGTTACGTACAGTCTTTATACACCTCTGAAGAAACAGTTTTGTATGTTATATTGCATTTCTTTCAATAAATCATACAAAAAAATCAAGTATTGTTCCTTTAAGGTTGATGGCTTTATTTATTTACATTGAAGCAAAGCAGCATCAGAAGTGTAGGTATTAAATGAGGATTTAAATGATTTATAACATGTCATAGTCTAAATGTGAAAAAAACATACATTCACGACGGAAGACTGCAAGATTAAAAAACTTTTTCTTGTTGTAATAGAGTGATTTTAATCTATAAAAGCGGGTTATAATAGAAACCTATAAAGAAACTGAGCTATGAACATTTCCCATCACTGAACGGTCAGTGACTTATGTTTTATTCAGCAAAAACTCGCGTTTTAATGACTCTTTAAAGATTACACTGCACATTACAATACATTTAACATCATATCTGCACATGTTGTGGTAAATCGTTCTCCCAACATAAAGAAAGAAGTCTTGCAGACGAGGGTTCCAGATATCAAGAAGTCAAACTTTATTTGCTCGAGCCAACAAAGTGAGATGCACTGAGTACAATACCCAACACATCCAAAATTACAGTGCTTTTGCTACATCTTTTATACAGATTTTTCAGGGCGTTCTCACATCACCCACCAATCATATTTACATGATGTAATTCTTCACCAATCACATTTCACATGATGTAACCTTTTTCCCATTAGTTCGTCCCCTTAGCACCTGCAACCATTAAATCATAGTCTTCCTTTGTTAAAATCTAACTGTGGCCGGTGCTTTCCGGAATCATGCACTTCTCCCCAATCCTTCCTACGCCTTTTCAATGGCACCTTATCACGTATCCTTGAAGCATGATTCTAGCTGACTCTGGATTTCATGCACTTAGTTCAATGTTATCTAGTGTGTGTGTGTGTGTGTGTGTGTTACTGATTTAAACATAACAAAATAAAATATATTCTGTGTACATGGCGTGCAGTCCGTGTTCCGTGCTCTCATGTGCTCCTACATATGGCCTATAACAAATGTGCTTATTAATATGATATTATAACCATAATCTTAGAAAACCCACCATATAAATCCCTCCTCTGAGGCTGAAAAGCCTCACACGTTAACCTATAATAGGAGATTATATTATAATAACAAGTATGACATGACAGGAAAAGTGCAAAATATCACAAAAAGTGCTAAAAAAATATATATATATAATTTTGTTTCGTTGTTTTGTATCCTTTAAAATTTTTGAGCACTTGTTGCTAATTTTTATGAAGTAGTTCAAACGTTGTGTGTGCGGTTGGTGAGCGGCTATAAGGACACTTCAACAACCGTATATAGGTTACAAACAGCAAGTTAATAAAAACTTCCTCTTGCTATGATTATCACATGATATGGATAACTTCTGCTCAAAACCCTCTATTTTTACTTTGGATCCCAGACCCTTTTATTAAGCCACATTTTGATAAACATGGTTAATGTGATCCATATTACGTGGTGCGTGGAACAGTAGAAGAAGGTGTTTTCTGAAACAGCTTCATCATGCATGGGCATAAACATAACAATAGCAGAATTTTCACTGACATCTTCAACCTGTCTCTTGCCCAAGCAGCTGTGCCAACATGCTTTAAATGCACCTCCATTGTGCCAGTGCCAAAACACTCCAGCCCAAAGTGCCTGAACGACTACCGTCCTGTAGCACTGACACCCATTGTCATGAAGTGCTTTGAGCGGCTGGTCCTGGCACACCTGAAGGACTTTCTGCCATCCACATTGGACCCACACCAGTTTGCCTACCGCAGCAATAGGAGCACAGAAGATGCAGTTTCCATGGCACTGCACTCTGTGCTCACACATCTGGACAATAAGAACACTTATGCACGTATGTTGTTTGTTGACTTCAGCTCAGCATTCAACACTATCATTCCATCCAAGTTAATAGCCAAACTTGAAGACCTGGGCATTAACACCTCCCTATGCAATTGGATTATGGACTTTCTGACCAACAGACCACAGCAGGTGAGATCAGGCTCCATCTGCTCCACCACTATCACACTCAACACTGGCGTACCACAGGGCTGTGTGCTAAGCCCCTTCCTCTACTCCCTCTTCACCTCCGACTGCAAGCCTGTGAACGGATCTAACTCCATCATCAAGTTTGCGGACGACACTACGGTGATTGGTCTCATCAGCAACAACGATGAGACGGCCTACAGGAAGGAGATCCAGCACCTAGCCACATGGTGCAACAACAATAACCTGCTCCTTAACACCTCCAATACAAAGGAGCTCATTGTGGACTTCAGGAAAGAGTCAAGAGGCACACATGACACCATCCACATCAATGGGATGGCTGTTGAACGTGTCTCCAGTTTCAAGTTCCTGGGGATCCACATCTCGGAGGACCTGTCCTGGACTACCAACACCTCCAGCCTGGTCAAGAAGGCTCACCAGCGCCTCTTCTTCCTGAGGACACTAAAGAAGAATCGGCTGTCCTCGGCTATCCTGGTGAACTTCTATCGCTGTGCAATAGAAAGCGTCCTGACCAACTGTGTCACAGTCTGGCATGGGAGCTGCTCTGTTGCAGAGCGCAAGGCACTGCAGCGGGTGGTGAAAACCGCCCAGCGCATCACAGGGACTCCACTTCCATCCATGGAGGACATCCAGAGGAAACGCTGTCTGCGTCGAGCTCGCAGCATTCTTAAGGACTCCTCTCATCCCGCTCACAGACTGTTTTCTCTCCTGCCCTCCGGCAGGCGTTTCAGGTGCCTCCGGACCAGGACCAGCAGACTAAAGAACAGCTTTTTTCCCAGAGCTGTCTCTTTATTGAACTCTGCCCCTCACTGATCCCACTGCCCCTCATTTACTACTACACTCTTCTCTCCCCCCTCATTGCACACCTGTCTTCACTTGTTATTTGCACTAATGGACTGTCTATACATAACATTTATGTTCATTTGCACTACCAGACTGCTCATTTGCACTGCCAACTGTTCATTACAGTACCGACTGTTTACTGTTTACTATGCATCTTGCACTCCTACACTTTAACTGAAATATGCAATAACTTCTTCCATTGCACTGTTACTTCGATAGCTTCTGTCCATAATTTATTTGCACTACTCTATATTTATCGCACTGCTGCTCACCATAGCCTAACTTATTGTATACAGCCACCTGTAAATTTCTGTTTATAGTAAAAGCCATCTGTACATTATGTTCATAATACATATCCATCTGTAAATTTCTGTTTATAGTAAAAGCCATCTGTATATTATGTTCATAGTATATATCCATCTGTAAATCTCTGTCTATAGCAATAGACATCTGTATATTATGTGCATAGTATATATCCATCTGTTAATTTCTGTTTATAGTAATAGCCATCTGTATATCATGATCATAGTATATATCCATCTGTAAATTTCTGTTTATAGTAAGAGACATCTGTAAATCATGGTCATAGTACATTTCCATCTGTAAATTACTTCTGTATATTTATTTATGTAACTTATGCAACCAATGTATATCCTGCACTTGCTGCTATTGCACTTCTGGTTAGACCCAAACTGCATTTCGTTGCCTTGTACTTGTACATGTGTAATGACAATAAAGTTGAATCTAATCTAATCTAATAAGTACAAGTACACATACTGCCATTAGTACCACATTGCTCAAATCAGTGAAAGTGTTCTTAATCCAGTCCCAACCGAAAGTCTCTGACTGGACCTCCGAATTAGTCAAAAGTCTGGTGATGGAAGTGATGTTCCGCATTCCCTCGTCGATGAGATGTCCGTCCGCGTCGTTCTCTGGAATGTAGGTACAGCAAGATTCACATATTGTTGCACAAACTCCTCCTTGTGCTGCTGTTAGCTGGTCCAATACCAAGCGATTTTGCAAAGCTGTCAATCGTAGTCCTCGTAGTTCCTCCTTGATGCCATCCATCAGGACGTTGGTTGTATTCCGGAATGAGACGAACTCATATCTGGTGATTTCCACCTCATCCATCAGTGATGCAACATCCAGTGCAGGACTGAAAACAGCTGAGATTTTCTCAACCGTGGTCCATATGCAATGAGTTTTCGGCACTGGGCTGCTCTGCAGAAAGTTGAAGAGTCCTCTTTTCGTTCGTTCGGTCCGCTGATTGATGTGGAATGATGGTTGATCCTCCATGTAGTTGAACTAATGCACACAGTCCTCTCCAATTCCTCTTGGTATCTTTCCATGAACACCTGCAGCCCTGCTGTAGCAGATTAGATCATTCGAAACCTCTCGAACCGTTGCAACTTGGCCAAACAATGTTCTTGCTATCTTAATTTGTTTAAGTTCCATCTTTGTGATACCACGCAGTGTCGTCGTTTACTAGTGATGCCTCCAGCGCTACCGTAGTTACTTCTAGTGTATCAGGAACTTGATGGGGCCACCAGTCTCCTCCTGTGGTGCTAAGCGAAACTGTGCGCATACATAACAGCTCCTTGCGCTGTATCTTCTTATTGTGTGATTAATCAATCTCCACCACATGTTCATAGCATATGCGTGTGGAGGATCAGGATGGTCCATCCATGAGGTCAGTGTTGTAATTCGTTCGTTGTTGATCCGTCTCTTTACTCGAAGCTTAGAGTCATTGCATTGGGCTGCGGTGTCATTCAGAATGTTGAGTTTCCAAGTTTCATTCACCGTGGTTCCGTTCATAGGTGCACGATTAGCCCCTATGCCCATCAGTACTGGTAGAATGAGTAGGTATATCAAAAACAGTATCACACATGCTGCTATCCTCAGGTCAAAACACCTTGCGTATCTCATAGTCTGTTCAATCCGTTCCCATTTCTTCACTTCCATCATCTTATTTCAGTTTTTAGGATAGAAAGCTGTGGAGTATCTCCAAACATCTCCTTCAATTTCAGTGTATGCAACTGTGATATGTCCTGTTGCTCTGTCCAGCACTGGACAATAGGTGGGTCTGATTCTTGCAAAGATGTTGGTTCTCCCAAGCTCCTCTCTGTTGTCTGGATGAACTCTTGAAGTGGTGAGGAAGACTGCTAAGATGCTCTCGTCTTGCACTAGAAGTCGTCTCGTATAGTGCTGATTGGCAGTTGTCCTAGGACCCGCGGTCCTGTTGGCTCGAACGGGTAATATCTGTACTCTGCTGTCTTAAGTTCTAGCAGCCACTGGTCTTGCAATGTCAGTGGTACCACCTGCTTCCACATGGATCAGGTCACCAGCTCAGGTTATCAACCTGTCAGGTTCTGAAAAACATAATAACAAATACACAGCCGTGCATCAATGGCACTTGCAGTTGTTTTGGTTATAATATTTGATAAATAAAAAGGCAAACTCTTAAGGGTTATGATGCCAAAAAAACAAACAAAAGATAAACAAAAATCTATCTACCTGCCTAACAAATACTAGAAGCATACCTACACTATATCCCCAAAGAAAATATACAATTCTATTCTACCTCCCTTGCTTATTCAAAAATACATCAACCATAAGTATCATAAATAAAAAAATGGCTTCCCTTTTACAATTCTAATACAGAGTATTAATTATATGCACAAAGCTAAGCCATCTCTACATAGTCATCATATTTACTTGCTTGTGCAAGCATGCTAAGCATAACTTTATCATAATACTTCTGTCAAATTTCCACAACATTTGTTTGGTTGTGGCTTTAACCAACATATTTCTCAGTAGAGGCAAAATGCAACAAAGCACTATATCAAAAAACAGTGAGTAAAATTGCTAATACTATTGCTATCTTGGTTAACCATGAGCTCCATGGGCCAAAGATCAAGTCCAGCCAGTCTCCAATGTCTTTATCAGAACCAGCATTTGCCATTATTTCATCTCTCAAATTTTTTAGCTTAACCATGGCTTTCGTGAATGATCCATCTGGGGCAGTGTTATTAGGAATGTATGTACAACAATCATCTCCAAACATCACACACACTCCTCCTTTCTTCTGCTAATAGCCAGTTCAATGCTTCAATTCAGTTTTGCCAGGCCATCTTGCTCGTTTGAGCTAATTGTTCTCCAATTGCGTCAAATGCATCATTGGTAAAGTTGTTTGTTGTAGTACAGATAATTAATCCATTCTGTATTTTTGTTTTGTGTTATCCATACAAAAATAGACTCAAACCCAGATTTTACTTCATGTCTGGCCTTAAATTCATTGGGTATACTTCTTGGTTGGCCAATTGCATCTAAATAAACATTAGGGTCAGTTTGGTATGCCCGCTTTACTCTATTCATGTTTAACTTGGATTCTTCAGGTGCATTGACCTCCCAAGTGAACATAGTAATATCTTGTAACAACTTTACTATATACTATATAATAATTTTCTGGAAGTGTAGCTCTCAATTTTTTCTCTTCTCCCCACATAACCAAAAGTAATCAGCTATAGCAGTAAATTGTTTTTCATACGGCTTGATTAAAGGCAATCCTATGGTTTGATTTTCACAATTTCTGTTTATGACTGTCGAGGTTGTCAGCTATTGTAACCGAGGCAAACTTATTGCTCCAAGATCTTATCGCTCCTTCTCTGGCAAAAATCTTTTTATTCAGATGCCATTTCGTTATGCAATTGCCTGGAAAACTTCCCACATCAATCCCTTTGTTTTCCCTTTGTTTTCGTGTGTTTTATTAAAGCACTCATAGTTGAGTGAATAGTCAACATTATAGACTATCGGTACCTCCGCCTCACCAGGTGACAACCTCACATCTATGCACTTACACTCTTCCCCTTATTGTGTGTGTTTAGCATGCTCACGCATCTCTGAGCATCCTGCCAATGCTAAACATTCTGCAGGGCAAAAAGGAATAGAATTCCTTTTTTAGTGAGCAACGTTCAGCATAATACCTAGCCTAGCCTAGCCTGGCACAATGTCTGTAGTCATATGGGTTTAGAACTATAATTAATTTGCTTAGAGGTGATGGTGTGCAAAATACACAGTCAGTTAAATAAGATTGACCTACTGTAAAACGTACCCACTTATACTATTCATTATGTGTTGCAATGTCCAATGTCAATGCAATTGGGAAATCTGCGGCCAAGGGGTGGTCATCATGTGTCCCTCCGTCACCGGGAGGCTTCGCAATGTGTTTACCAATGTCAGTCCTATGATGAGTATGTCCAGTACTTCTCTCCTCACTCAGGCCGGGCTGCGACTCACTCTGCCCCTCGATGCCCATGGCCTCTCTCCCCTTGTTCTCCCATCCAGCACTTCTATCTTGCGCTGAATTATGCACTCCATTTATGTTAAGATCAGATACAGCCCCCTCATCATGCAGCTCCTCTGGGAGCTTGTGCTCTCCCTCTCGTTCGGGCTCCAATCGCGGCTCTGGCTGTGGCTCCTCCTTCAGCTCCTGTTGCTTCTGCTGCTCCCTTGGCTCTGAGGTCTATAAACGCAGCCTAGTCGTTGTTTTTTTTGTAATTGCTGCAACACAGTCTTTACAGTTCTTTGAATGAATGCTGACCCATTATCCGAGCTGATCGCAGATGGTATTCCAAATCGTGGAATCACCTCTCTCATCAGAAACTTTATTACAGTCCCAGAGCCCTGGTCTGCTGATGGCACTGCCTCCACCCATCTACTGAATCTGTCGATAATCACTAACATGTATCTCTTCCCTCGCACTGATTTTATCATGTCAACATAGTCCATTACTATGTGCTTGAATGGTCCTTCTGAAACAGAAATATGTCCTATGGGTACTGAGGTTCCCTTCCTGATATGTTCTGAGCGCAAATGTCAAATCCTTTTCTTATTTTTCGAAGTATTTCACCTCGACTGCAATGATCAAATCCATGTGTATCAAAGATTAACAGTCAAAAGCACATATGGGGCTATTATCATTCCTTCATGTGATCGCCATATTCCATTTACATCTCTTGTTGCCCCCCTCTGCTGCCATATTGACTGTTCACAAACACTTGCTTGTTTCTGTATTCTGTAAGACAGAAATGCTTGGCTGGGGCTGTATAAGTATCATTGGTGCCATAATAGCAGCCTGGCAACCTGAAGCCGGCAGCATTGTTTCCTCTTATTACAAAGTATCCTGTATGATTGCCCAAATGATCTCTAAAGCACAATCCATCAACAAAATAATCATCAGCTGCATCTAGCAGTGGTGTTGACTCTAAGTTGGGGCTGAGGTGTGTGAAAGCCAGTGACTCTGCTACACGGTTATGGGGTGTGCCTTCATCACGGTCATATGTAAATGCAAACAAGTGTCTGGTCTCTTCTGCCAATGGAACACTTCGCTGGATAATCTTCCACTATCTCATTAACTGCCCTCAGGTCGTGCATCAAACACCACTTTGATTTGTCAGCTGTGGCAACTGGTAGTGTAGGAGTGTTGCAGTAACTAGATGTCTTAGTTAGCACTCCCGCTGAAATTCATCCTTCAATAGTATCTCTGATGCCTTGTACTGCTTCAGGTGGCAGTGAATATTGATATTTTCTTGATAGCTTAGCTCCTGGTTTTGTTTAGATCACTACAGGGCTGGCTGAGTGAATATTTCCTACATCAGTGCTGTGTGAGGCCCACAGTTGTGTGGGAACTGAGTTCTCTATTTCCCTCAACAGTTCAGCATTGCTATGCTCAGTTTCTGGGCACACTGCCAAGTTCATCTAATTCTTGGCAACGAATTCCATTCATAAATGTGCTACACACAATCTTCATGTGCTTCTTGTCTTCTGACATAAATATAAAGGGATTTTCTGTTTTTCTCCACTCAATATTTCCTGCCTTCTTCATCATTGGGCCTAATTCTTTAGATTTATATCCTTTCCCTACATAAAGTGTGATATGAGGAACTGAGTTCTGAATACAAAACCACTTCTTGATGAAATCACATTCATCCACCTGTAAGGCTGCTCCTTGCCCTACAATAACATGTTGAGAAGTCATCTGAACTCTCTGTGGCTCAGTCTCCTGCAGCCATTTCTTCTCTAATTCTACTTTTCACTCAGGATCATACATCATTGTGCAGTGAAATTCTGTGCACGGCATTTATGGCTCAATGATCTGTTCTTTGATGAATTTGCCCCATTTTACAATTGTTCCTTCCATTTCATCTTCTATTTGGCCTATCCAAAATGCAATAGCTTGAGAGGCCTGAACTAGCATTTGTTTCACCCCTCTGTTTTCAATATAAATGCCATCTGGGGAACAGAATATTTGTAAATCCAATTTACACAATGCATCTCTCCCTAATAAGTTAATGGAAGTGTGTTCTGATACTAAAATGGGTATGTTACTTCTCTGTTTTTGGCTCTTAGACTAACTGGAGCTGTTACTGGAATTAGCTGCATCTCTAATCCTACTGTCTTTGTGAATTTACCAGACAAGGGGGGGAGATCAAGGTGAGAGGCATAATGTGGACTTATATAAGTATAAGTTGCTCCAGTATCTACCATCATTGGTGTAATTTTGCCCTCAGCTTCAACCTGCAGCATAGGTTCTTGATCAGCATTTTTTGTTATCATTGGGTGCTGACTTGGTTGCCACGGATTCATAGGGCAATTTTTCCTGATGTGTCCTGCCCCATTGCACCCGTAACACAGCATCTGTTGCTGGTTTGGTTTTCCTCTCATTCTCCCTTTTTGTTGAGGCCTAGGCCTCCCTCTATTTAGCTGCTCTGGTTTGATGTAAACAACTATAAGCACAGGCTGTTGTGGCATGCTTCCGAGAGCTGTCTGGTGGGGGGCTGCTGCTGCAGTCTGCTGTACTACAGGGGGTGGTGTGTTTAGAGGGGCCATCACTACTGTCTGTTCTTCTTCCCTGTCTTTTACCACAGCCTGACTTTTCTTTTTACAGATCGAGACATCAATCATGCTTCTTTCTGGCCAAACAGTTTTTAGATCTTTTGTATGTTTTGACCATTTTTTAAATATCTCCACTAATAGCTTTCTGCTTATGGGATATCTAGCTCCTAATATCTCTACAGGTGTAGTTGCCATGATTAAATTCATTTATTTAATAAATTTGCTTAACTCACATCTGAAGAACGGATTCTTTTAACAAAGACAAAACAAAAACTCAAAATCCCTCGAGGGGGAGACAAGACTAAAAAGACTAAGACAATAAATAATCAAACTAGAGCATGAATGACTATACGATGACACCTGACAAGGACCAGACAGGACAAAGAAGACAAACGATCCAGCACGGGACAAAGAATACAAGGGCTTTAAATAGGGAGACGAACAAGGGATAATAACACGGGGACCAGGTGTGAATCATCAGAGACATTAGCGGGAGAGATTACCGGAAATCGAGGGGGCGGGGCTTAGACGCGCGACACGGAAACACACGGCAACAGCAAACGAGCTCGAGCCGTGTGAATCCACACAAAACATGAACATGAACACAAAGACAAGATACTGACGCAATCCTGCCCACAAGATCATGAATACAATACATAAACAAGGAGGGCAGGATCGCGGAAGTATCCGGGGGGCGTGGACATGACGCAAGACCGGAGAGCGCGTGACACGGGCGCACCACGCCCAGGCCACGCGCTTCCACGAGTAACCAAAACACGGAGACATGGCACTGTCATGGCCCTGCCCACAAGGCTGTAGGAATTTACAAGACGAGATTGGGCAGAACCATGACACAAGGTTTCAAATACAACGTCAAGATAGTATAAGCAAGTATATAGAGAACATTAGAAAAGGAAAAATAAAGGTAGAATTTTTTTTTTTATATTATGAGACAGTTAAGTGCTCATGGAAGAGGTGGGTCTTCAGCTGTTTTTTGAATTGTGAAATTGATCCAGCAGTCCTGATGGAAACAGGAAGATCATTCCACCAGCCGGGAACGGAGAAAGAAAATGTCCTTGAGATGGATCTCATGCCTCCCTGTGAAGGAACAATGAGGCGCCGCTCGTTTTCAGACCGCAGACTTCTGGAGGGGATGTAGGTCTGTAAGAGAGAGTTGAGGTAGATGGGTGCTGTGTTAGTGGCTGTTCTGTAAGCAAGCACCAGTGCCTTGAACTCAATGCGTGCCGCTATGGGGAGCCAGTGCAGAGATGAGCAGAGGTGTGACATGTGCTCTCTTGGGCTCATTGAAGACCAGGCGTGTAGCAGCATTCTGGATCATTTGCAGAGGTTTGAAGGCACAGGCTGGGAGACCGGCTAGAAGAGCATTACAGTAATCCAGTCTAGAAATGACAAGAGTCTGGACGAGAAGCTGTGTTGCATGTTCTGTTAAGAACGGTCTGATCTTTCTAATGTTGTACAATGCAAACCTGCATGACCGAGTTGTTTTAGTAACGTGATCCTTAAAAGTCAGCTGATCATCCATGATTACCCCAAGATTCCTGACTGAAGTCGATGGGGTTATCTTAGATGGACCAAGTTGGATGGTAAGCTGGTGCTGTTCTGACGGGGTGGCAGGAAGCTCAATCTTGGCCAGGTTGAGTTGTAAGTGATGATCTTTCATCCAAGAAGAGATGTCAGCCAGGCAGTCTGAGACTCGTGTGGCTACCGTGGAATCATCTGGATGAAAGGAGTGGTGAAGTTGAGTGTCATCAGCATAACAATGGTAGGAGAATCCATGTGCTTGTATGATGGAACCCAGTGATGTGGTGTATATGGAGAAGAGCAGAGGCCCAAGAACTGATCCTTGTGGGACCCCGGTGACTAGTTGGTGTGATTTGGACACTTCACCTCCCCAACTATAGGGCAGTGGACCATGCGTTTTGAAGCGAAACACAGCTTTTTTAAGCAGGTTTCACAACATACAAAATGCTTTAGGAATGTGCCACTATCATTAGCAATGAAGCACCAGCTGATGATTTCTTACTACTTGAGGCCTTGTAGCCTACAGAAGCCAGACTTTGAAACCTATGATGTAACAACCGTCTCAGTTGATGTTTTGACTCAAGCAGCTGTTGAGAGAATAAAGAAATGCATGCAACAAGAGACATGACCTTGCTTGAAGTTAGTGATTTACCAGATCTTTAGCCTTTGGCAGCTTACTCCATTGAATCTATGAGGATGGTTTCTTTGAAACGATTCCTGACTCTCACAGGTTTGTGGTCCATCAGTCATACTTTTCCCTTGTACTACATATACATTTTGCCCAAGCAATGCTTATGCTACATGCTAAATTTCACTTTTTGCCAGGTTAAACTTCATGGGCTGCTTTGTATAATCATTGTGTAAATGTCTATGGCTCTGCAAACATGTGCTTTTTTTGTGGCCTGTACGTATTAGGTGTAGTGCTGGGCGGTATGGCGGTATTTACAGTTACCATGAAATAAAATAATAATTTTCCATTTTAAACAAAACTTTCAATTAAATTGATGTTAAATTGTATTAATGTATACATGTTTTCAGTTGATTAGACATGCTTTTTGCATTTGTACATTCATTTAAACAATTATATGTTGTTTCTTGTCTATACATATATTTATTTTTATTTTTTTAACTTCTTTACATAATGTTTTATTATTATTATTATTATTTAACTCCAGTTTTTATTCCCCTCCCCCTTTGCTTTGTGTAATTTACCACTATTGTGTACGTTTGCACTATGTTTGCACTACATGTTTACTTTCTTCTGCACTGGATGCTCGAGTCGCCAAGTCAAATTCCTTGTGTGTGTAAACATACTTGGTAATAAAGCTACTTCTGATTCTGATTTTTTATTACTGAAATTAAATTTAACTATTAAAACCAGAATCCAGAAAAATTTCAGATAATTTGGGACTTTTACTATTGGCCCCCAGGTCTGTGCAGCGTTATCACGCCATTAAATTTCATGCCATTAAATTATACAAATACAGTAACATCAATGCCTAACAATTTAGTATTAAATGTACTTTACTTGCACCTAATTCATTATAATCAAATAAAATCATGTCATAAAACGCGACGTTTATAAAACTTTATTACTGTACTTCATCCACGAACATGGTGTTTTGCTATAAACATTGTAAACATATGTATTGTTCATTGTAGAGTAACGTTGTTACGAAATTGGCTTCATATATCTAGTTCACACTAAAACATGGTCCTGTCTTTCACAGATTAGGCAAGATAGAAAATGGCATCATTCAAAATCATATGGGGCATCAGTCATCAGACATCAATCTCTGACCTCAATGATAAAGACACAGTCAAGGTTGTTTTTGAGACCTCTAACTGCAGTTCCTTCAGCCATATGCCTGATGAGTTTAATTCTCTTTACTCTCATGCATCTGGCTCCCGTGATGCTGATAATGAGAACTCATCTGCTGGGACTTCGGACACTGACATTTTGTCTTCTCCTGGGTCCACATCAGCAAGGTCATCAATATGGTCAACACCTTTCATTCTGCCTTGTTTCCCTTATGATGTGCAAATCAAACTGGATCAGGGCAACTTCGCATTCAGGACCAACGGCAAATTATTGATTCCTGAGCCCAAACTCAAGTCAGGGATCCTAGCTGCTCTGGCAGAGAAAATAATTAACTTCAAGGCATATCCATCTGACTCCGAGTTTAGTGATGTGGCAGCAGAACTGGTAGATAAACATCCATGCCTAAAAGCGCAAGGTTCTGCCAATGGCTACAGTGGATGGAAGATGAGTTTAAAATATAAACTTGCAAACTACAGGAGCAAATTGAGATCACTGGGATGCCCTGAAGTTACAGTTAATGCCCTTAAGCGCGAAACAGATGGAAAGCACAGCCCTGCCTATGGGATTAAGAAACCTAAAAAGGCAGAAGTAAACTACAGCCCAGTATTTCCTGTAGATGAAACCGCAGAAAGCCAGGAAAAGATGAGGGTGGAGATCCTTAAGAAACTGAAGAAAAGAAATAATGATGAAACCGTGAGGAAGATGATGGACATGACTTTCGCGTACAGAAGAACAAATTAAGTTGTTCATGATTCCCCATTAGTCACAGACTTCAAAAGCAGATGGCCTGCGCTTTTTCATGTGCGTGAGGTAAGTGATTGAATGTTTCCTTTCTTGAATGATATGAGAGCTGACCTGTACGTGTCTGTTCTGAGTTGCCTAACAAGACCTTTCTAACTTATGTCTTTATATAAATGCTGAATTTCGTTGAATCACCACCCTTCCGTTAAAGTCCAAGTTCCTGTCACAACTGGATCAGTTCTCTGATGATCTGCTAAAGGTGTTTGCCAAAAGAGGTGGAGTAGTCAGACAGAGGATACAGGATGTGATGGTGCCAATGTCCCAGGTTGTATTTTTTTAATTGTTTATTTGAACAAGGTATTTTATAGTGCTCCATAGTAGGGCTGCAGCTATCGATTATTTTAGTATTTAGTATCAAGTAGGGGATTAACGATACGCTCAGCTCACAATTCGAAATGTATATCGATACTGGGTTCACGATATGATACATATCACGGTATTTTGAACAAAAATTGTTTTTGAACGGCTGAAATTTAGATTAGTGACTTATAAATTTAAACATTAGGTTTTAGTTACTTTTTTGTTGACATCTTATACAACAGAAGACATAATATTAATATAATAATGCATTTATAATTTCAAAGAACAGGTTGTGCGTTAGTTATACTGGTCTTGGGGAAACACAGTACTCTGTGTGTGCTTAAATGCGCTAAACAAATCTTAGCCTCAATGATTTGCCTCAGCTGTACTCCATAGTGCATAAGAGCTCAGATATGTGTTGGAGAGGGTTTTGTGTATGTAATGTAAGATATAATCAATGGTTTGCCATTGAGGCATATAACCACTCGACGTGAAGTGTGTTTAAAATTCTTTAATGCACGGCAAGCCATTGATTATATTGCTTATTCCATGGTCATTTGTCAAATTATAGACAAGTTAAAACTTGTATTCCTTTTTGCAGTGCAATAAATGAGGGAAAATTACAGTTATTTTTGTCAGTTAAAATGGTTTAATGCACACCTACCAGCCAATCAGAATCAAGAATTCCAACATACCATGGAATAAATGAGCATTAACAACACTAAACATAATGTATCCTTTTGTCTGTAATGTTCTTAGAATGACACCATAGCAGAGATGGAAATTAACTTTTTTGTCCACCGGCCACTGTGGCTGGTGGATTTCAAAATCTACCAGCCACTCAATGTTTTTACCAGCCACTTTCTTGTTTTTAACTGACAATGTGTAACTGCATGTGAAAATTAATACAAGATCTACAATGCTTAAGCAGTTTATTTAATCTCAAGTCTCAATGAAATACTGACATTTTCTCTTTCTCACTTATACACGCACAAACCATAAACTGATATACATTTCATTAAATGAGTAGGGCAGATTAAACAAAAAACTAACATTCCTCCACCCATCCTCCCCACTCCCAGTCCAATTTACTCCTGCTCATCAGAATCAGATTCTGAAGTTTCAGAAGTGCTTCCCCTCCATGAACTGTGGCCTTCTAGGCCGGATGCTAGCCTGAATAGAGGGACTGGCAGTCGTGGCCCAGTGGTTAGAGAGTTGGACTCATGACCAGAAGGTTGCTGGTTCGATTCTCAGGGCTGGCTGCCCTTGAGCAAGACACCTAACCCCCACTTGCTTACTATACAAAATGTACAAATGTATAGTACATTGTAATGTAAGTCGCTTTGGATAAAAGCGTCTGCCAAATGCATAAATGTAAATGTGGATAGCTGGACAGTCAGTAGGTCACAGACGCTTCTTGATGTAAGACGGGACCTCCAGTCACTTTTCACTAACTTCATTTGATTGAAGCCTCTTTCACAGTCTGCAGTAGAGGCTGGTATGGTGAGAATGAGGTCAACCAGGCTGAGGATGTCGGGGCACTGCGGTTGCAAAGACCTGTTGATTTCTGGCCAGGTCTTCATGTGGAGACTCTCTCCCGTCTCATACAGTCTGGTCTTGAGAATGGTCCACTGATCTGGGATGAGCTCAACAGCGACCCCCGAGGATGTCAGGATGCTCTGGAAGTGTGTAGTTAATTCCTCCACTTCTGATTCACCAAATTCTGAAAAGAGATGGACATAATGAAACAACATTGAGTTATATGCTTTCATGACTTTGTAGATGAAATGTTATGTATGAACCTAAACCACATACCTTTAGAGCGATCTGCGTCAGGCCAGCTGTTCAGATTCACTAACTTTGTAGCTTGGAGAATCCCTATGGTCATGTCGGTGAAGCCACTTTGCAGACTCTGGCAGAGTTTGTCGAGCAGCTCAAACTTGGCCTTCATGACATGGTTTAGGATGCTGTGATCATTCTCGTGCTGCTTCATACAGGCTTTTAGCTTGGGCCCAGGTCTGTGGTACATTTACATTAGTAAGTTTATTTAAGATATTCAGCTAAGCAGCAAACGCATTAACACAACTTTTCAGTTCTCACTCTGACACTCACCTGGTTTTGTATTAAGTGAGCACTGTTTGGGTGGCTGTCAGGCAGCTGTGTACTTCAGCCACTGTGATAGCTGAGGTTTGAAGAGTCAGAGAGAGGCTACTGAGGTGAGTCAGGCAATCATTCATGAAGTTGCAAAACATGAAAAATGCTGGATCCCGGCAGGTTTGAAAGTAGTGGCGTGCTTTGCTCTTCTGCACTGCATTCACCCCTTCAGCATCTGGTGACTGAATCTTTATACAAAATCCGTCAAATCAATAAAGAAAAGTCATTAGTCAATTTATAATTTTTATATAAGTGTTTTATAAGTGTAAGTTAGTTTGATTTATTAAATTACACTGAACAAATTCCTGACAGTAAACAGACCTAACCTTTTAACTTAACATTCAAGTTCTCTACACTGTTATTTAGCCTACCTTGTCTAGGTGCTGGGTAAGTCCCTGGTAACCCCTTAAAAAATGGTCAATGGCCGTGAAGAGGTGAGAAACCCACCTGGTGCCTCCAACCCTAGTTGGTACAAGGGGATTCTGGCCCAGAATCTTAAAGCTGTGCTTTAGGTTTGCCCTGTTGAGAGCACTTTTACAACAGAATGTATGCAGCCCTGACAGCACATCTTCAATCTGTTTTGCCATAGAGCAGCTCTTAATGGCATCCTTGAAAGATAGTTCCAGGCGGTGTGCCATACTCCTTAGGGCTTCTGTAACTGTTAGTAGGGCAGTTTCGGTTGAGTGACCGCTCTTAAAGCCTGACTGATTGGTGTCCAGCCTGTTGTTTTGGGTGAGGAAGGTAGACACCTGATTGAAAACAACCCGTTTAAGTGCTTTGCTATGAAAGACCTTCTTCTGACCTTATTCAGCATTTAATCTAAAATCTACTATTCAACATTTCATAGACAAAAAAAAAAAAGACTCACTTGCATTGCCATTCGTAATCTTGAAATGGCCCTCCTTTTTTCACGATTGCGTGGGCATTCCTAAACAGTATTATTATCTTATCCAACTGGGCCGTCTTCAGGCTGGTAAGTGCCTTCATGGCAGCCGTATTCTATGGGGCTGCTTTTCCCTGTGCTCTCTTTTTTACCTGGATGTTGCATTTGGATGATTCGTGGTCTTTTTTGGCTTCCAGTTTTAGGTTTATAGTCCCAACAATGAAACTATTAGTTTTGGCATCTTCTGAAGCGTGTTGACGACATACCGAGCAGAACATTGTCAGACTTGTCTCGTCGTAAACTAACCAATCGCGGGACTCCCCATTGTCTGCTTTTCTCCATCGTTCTTTAAAAAAACATTTTTTGACCTTCGCCTCTTTGTCCACTGGCTCCTCCTGAGATGTTTTCTCTGCAGACCTCTTGACGCCTGCAATGTAACGCCACATTTTTTTTTGAAGGTGTGGCTCCTCTAAAAGTGTCCGCCATCCGGGTGAAACAGTATGCTATTTTTATTTACCCGCCACGGTGGCCGGTAGGTGAAGCGAGTTTACCTGCCACAACACAAAATCACCTGCATTCGGCTGGTGGAGGGTGCTAATTTCCATCCCTGTACCATAGACACCAAGCGAGAGTGCATTCTCAAGGGTCTTTGCATCTACCTGAATGAAGATCCACAGGATCTGGTGAAGGAGTATTTGGTGAGTATAAGGTTCTGTTTCATTAAAAGCAAAGAACCACTAATAACGAACTTGAGCATGCAATGGACAAGACATGAATACTTTTGTTTTAAAATGTAATTACAATTTTTTTTACATTTGATTATTTTACAGCACAATTCACCAGTTAGAAGAGTCACATACCGTATAGTAACAGCATAGTTTCTTCAAGTCTTTTTTATTTGCAGTAGAATTTAATTGTAATTATTTTTTATTCCTGAAGGATGTTGACTCTCAGAGCACCGAGGCGGCCATCAAGAAGACCGTTTTGGGCATCTATGTGGTAAAGCACGAATTTGCAGATGTGACGGATAACCCTGAAGAAATTGGCATTGTGTTGGAATGTGTGGAGATGCTCTCTGGTTTAGGTAATGTAGCATTGGCTGATATACTCTTTGAATCTTACCTACCCGAAGGAGCTTTGTTACACTTTTGAAGTGTTCCAGAAAGTGATCTTGGAGTTAGACTCAAAAAAGCTGTCTAACAAAGCACAGGCACTGAAGACAAAACTCTTCACCTAGAAGGTATGAGCACAGCTCATGTAAATGGACCCCTTTGTGTTCATGTCTAAGTTGTATGAGAACCGTTTGCCATTTTTGTTTGAGCAGAGGTCAGTTTATTTTTGTGAATTTGTGATTGCACATGTTTAAATGAACATGTTTACAGTTATGAACAAATTTAGCATACACTTTATAAAAAGTGTATGAATCTTTTCTGAGCAAAGGTAGTTTAAATGTTAAAAAACGCCTTTGTGTTCATGTCCAAGTTGTATGGGAGTTGTCATATTTGCACTTTTCTTAGCAGAGGTCATTTTATTTTTTTACATTTTTGAATGCTCATGTTTAATTGAGTTATAAGCAAAATACAAATTGCTACAAAACTTATTGAAGATACTGACTTTTTCTTTACAGTACACTTACATTATAGCTATGCATTAATCCTTAAAAAGTGGTTTTAATTGAACAAGAATTTGACTTTATTGGAAGTACCTGTCTGTAAGTCAACTTAGCAAAAATTGGACAAAAGGACAAAAATGTATGTTGTTGACATGGCATTGTTCTATATAGTAGACATGACAAAATTAAGTGTAGTTAACATGGCATTATTTTATGTAGTAGGCATGGCAAAATAAAACCTAGTTAACCTGACAAAATTCTTTCTATTAGGCATTGCAAAACATTATCGAGTAAGTATGACACAAATTAATTTAATCAAGACTACAAAAAATTTTTTAGTTCATACAACAAGATTATAAAGAATCGTTTCAAACAAATTAGATTTTGTTGGAGGAATGTAATTCATTTTCATGGAAAAGTTTTCCTTAATTTAATTAAGTTAGATCAACAACTTTTTTTTGAGTGCTGGGGCTCGGGCCGATTACTAAAAACTGTTTTAAAACCATGCATCCAAGAGAGAAGGGCTACACCTGGTTTAGTGGTGATGGCACCAAAGCCTCTTGAATAGATTATATTTTTACCAGAGATTGCCCGCCCATGGATGCTACATTGACCCCCCTTATGTTTTTCAGACAACACTATGCTGTCGTGCACCCTATCACTCCCCTCGGGTGTGACTTTAGGAGGAGGTCTGTGGAAGCTAAACTCCTCGCTGTTACAAGATGAGGAGATTGTCAGTGAATACAGAGAGCAGTATAGCGGTTGGCAGACTCTTCAGGACTTTTATGAAACACGAGCACAGTGGTGGGAAGTGGTGAAGAGGAAGACCCAGACGTACTTTAGACTGGCAGGGGAAAAAAAGAAAGGCGGCGTATGGTGGGATTGCAAAAGAGCCTGCAGCGATATTTTAATCTTTTAAATTTGGGGTTTGATTTTAAAGTGGAAATAAAAAAAGATATGGTAAAGTTAAGTGAAGTGGTGATTATTAGATGTAAAGAAAAATAATTAGAAGAGGGTGAAAAATGTACGAGATACTTTAAAAAAAAATGGTAAGTAGAAATAAAGTTATGGTAAAGTAAAAAATTTATGAAGAGGAAATGGTGAAATGGTATTTTAGAAACAATTGATGGTTTTTATGAGAACTTGTACAAACAAGAAGATACTGATGAAGTAGTTTCCAAAGAGGTACTAAAGTATCTATTGAACACAGTACAGGACAGTGCCCTTTTAGCGAAATATTTTACACTCACAGAGATGGATGGGCTACCCATGGAATTTTACCTTTTAAGAGAGGACCTTTTAATTGTTTTTAATGACATAGACAAGCTCGACAGACTGCCCAATAGTTTTAGAATAGGCATAGTGACACTTTTATGTAAAAAGGGGGATAGGACTGACATAAAAAATTGGTGTCCCATAAATTTTGGACAATCCAAATTTAAATTTGGACAATAAACTGTTTAGCAAACTTAGCAAATCGAATTTCCATGGTTAAAGCTGACTTAATCCACGTGGATCAAATCTGCGCTGTCCCTGGGAGAAAGATCACAGACAGCCTCGTGCTGATTAGAGATACCATCTGTTACGCGAGGGACAGAAATATTCGGCTTGTAGCTCTAAATTTAGACTTCGAAAAGGCTTTTGACCAGGTCTCGCACCAGTACTTGTTTAAAGTACTGCAAAAAATGGGCTTTCAGGGGCGTTTTCTAGCTTGGGTGGGTCTGCTTTATCGGGATATAACGAGCAGAAGTTTGGTTAACGGGAACCTTTCAAAAGCAGTAAAGATAAGCTGCGGTGTCCGTCAGGGCTGTCCATTATCTCCCCTGCTATATGTGGCCGGTATTGAGCCTTTAGCACAGGTCTTGAGAAGGGACTAATGGATTAAGGGACTTGACATACCTGGGACAGGGGGACTGACAGCCAAGACGATGTTATATATGGACGACATTAATATTTTATGCACAGACATTTTATCCATTAACAGAATCATGGACTTAACAGAATGGTTTGGTAAGGCGTCGGGGGACAAACTAAATAAAGAAAAGACACAAGCCCAATTTTTTGGTCCCTGGCGACCAATAGAGACTGAAAGACTGAACCTGACAGTGATGCTGATGAATATACAAATTTTGGGAATCAAATTTGACAGTAACATAGAAGGGAGTGGAAATTGGCCAAAGGTGTTAGGAAAAGTAAGACTGGGACTATGGGGATTAAGACATCTGACACTCGAAGGGGAAATTTTAATTGTAAAAACTGTGATTTTACCTTTGCTCTGATTTTATGCCCCCTAGGCCCTGCTTTCTAGCCTTGGAGCACGCAATCTTTTATTTTCTGTGGGGATCTAAGTGGGAGAGGCTAAAAAGAGAAACCATGAAAAGAACACCAGCAACTGGCGGAAAATGTGTACTGGATCCCTACCTGGTTTTAATAGCACAGTACACAGCACTACATTTTAAATATGCGACAACTCCATCCAAAGAACACAAAACAATGGCCATGGCAAGATTTTGGATGTGGTCGTACTTGGTAGCTAAAAAAAAAAGATAGTGGTGGACTTAACAGTGCCAGTGGCTTTTAATCAACCACCTGCTTATGGTTTTATAAAAAAATCCTAAACAAATTTAACCTGGAAAAGGAAAGTGTGGACATTTTGACTAACCACTGCTCTATTCTCTCTGTTGTACAGGAACAAGAACAAGTGAGTCCAGTAAGCTGGCTCATGGCAGGTGAGGCCAAAACAGTGTGGCGAAATGTAACCCACCCAGGTCTCCATAACCGGCACAATGACCTGCCGTGGATGGCAGCCCACGAGATCCTCCCGGTCAGAGCCGTGATGCACTCCCGAGGTTTGGCAAGGAATCCCGCCTGTCCACGAATCGGGTGTGGCGTGCCTGAGACCGTGAGGCACGCACTCTGGGAGTGCAGCACTGTGAGGAACATGTGGGCAACAGTAGGCCCCCAACAATTCCCGTGCCCTCCAGCAGGGGGCGGTCAAAGACTAGACTATACATACCCTGTATACCTAGACTATACAGAACTAGGACTATACCCTCTACTTAGACGAATCGCTTGCTGTTTTCCTCAATTGTAAGTCGCTTGGGATAAAAGCGTCTGCCAAATGAATAAATGTAAAATGTAAATGTACAGAATGTTTATATTTAATTTTCCTGTGCTTTGGCAATGTAGGATTTATTTTATCATGCCAATAAAGTTTCTTTGAATGTTGAATCTTGACTACCTTATGGTAATGGGTGGTATGGGCCAGAAGGGAATGCCAGCAAAAATACACACTAACCTCTAGCTCACCATCAACTGTGTGAAAGATGCCATATGGACCTCCAGAAACCTGCTGGTGGGGAAGTGCATAGAGGTGTCTCTGCAGGCCACAATACAGCTGGCAAAATCTAGGCTGAAGGAGTACGCCCTACGTCGCTATTCGGACGTGGGGAACGAAGCTCCACGGAGGAAGGTCCTCACAGCCACGAGCTCTGACTGCATGTAGATGCCCCCCAAATATCAGGCTGGAGCGGCGGTGCCTCGGTTTAAGAGGATCTCCTCTGGGGCCAAGTGCCAGGGCCGTAACTTGCTTTGGAGAGTGGATTTGGTACAAAGGAGTTTTTAAATGTGTGTTTTAATTGTTTTAATTATGTTTTTTTTTAAATTATATAAGCCTTGATTTTTAGCCTACTGGTGTATGCATGTTTTAAATTTTGGGATATCTGCTAAACAAGAAATTATCTGGATTAGCTCTCAAGTTTTGAACCATGTGCTGAATGTACTGTGCTTAATTTCTCAAATTATGTGATCATTGTACTGTAAAACGTTTCAGTAACAATAATAATATTGGGGATCAAATGATGATTTAAAAGCCGTAGGGTTCTACGGAGAAATAGATTGAAACGTTCTGCTGAACGAGCCCAAAACGGTCCTTAAATTAGGGTCAATGTTGATGTGCATAGAAGAGGCAAGAACGGTCCATCTGGCCTGAGAGTAGGCAACTCATACTTACCTGGCAGGGGAGATACCATGATCAGGAAGATGGTTCACCCAGGGTGAGGCTCGGCCATTGCACTCCGGTTGTGCTGACCCCTGCGAATTCCCCAAATGTGGGAATCTCGACTGCATAATTTCTGGTAGTGGGGGACTGCGTTCGCGCTCTCACCCTATGGAGAACTTCTACCATCATTCCTTTGTTTGCCTACAAATCCAGGCGAGGGACGGAGGATGCTGTTGTATGTCTCCTTCATTCCCTCCTTTAACATCTGGAAGCATCTGGTAATTTTGACGCAGTTCTTTTTGTGGACCTAAGCTCAGCTTTTAACACAATTCAACGTCATCAGATGATTAAAAAACTACATCAACTCAACGTTGCATCTTATTACATCCATCTGATTCACAGTTTTTTGAGCAACAGGCCACAGGCTGTGAGGATAGGGTCTGCTACATCGGACACCACCATAATTACAGTTTTTGCCCGTTGCTTAAACACATTTTGCAAAACTTTGCTCATTGTGCCAAAACTCTACACACAAGTAAACATGACACAACACTGGGAAATATACCATTCACATCTGTGTCAAATTGAAACTCTACTATCAAAACCTAAACTCTGCTATCAAAACCTATCATTCCTTTGTCAAAATGTAACTCTGATGACAAAATGACACATACTTGCATCATATGCATACACTTTCAGATCAGGGGGAACACACTACTCTACTTTATATAGAACACTGCAGTCTTTGATTTTCACTGTTTATTTAGGAAGCACATTTTTAAACAACCAAAAAAGCAAATAGGCCTACTCAGTATTGTACATTGCAGCACTGTACATTGCAGTAACATGAATTTAGATAAAGCAAAAAAAGAACAATAATAGAAAAAACACTATACTGTAAACACAAAAAATCATGGCAATTGTGCATACGTGGGCTCATGGATCCCGCCGTCTGTTGGGGTCTGGTCACAGGACCTCATCGACATCGCAAGCAATGTCTTCTCCCGCTAGGTACCGGGGAAAATATCCCCTTGCATGTCGAAACCATCCATGGATTGCTGTCACCTGAATGTCGCCGCAGGCCTGTTCCATTGCCTGCAGAAGAGGCATGCAGGCATGTGGTTGGCGGTCATATACACGCCATCTCCAAGCCGAAAATAATTCCTCTATAAGGTTTAAAAATGGTGAGTAAGGGGGCAAGTATACCACTTCAAATTGATTGTGGTTGGTGAACCAGGCCTGGACCAGAGCAGCCCGATGGAAACTGACATTATCCCATACCACCACAAACCTGGGCTGATCTGGTCTGTTCTGTACAACTATATTATGGAGAGCATCTAGAAATTTGAGTATATGTTGGCTATTGTATGGACCTAGTTTTGCATGATGATGCAGAAGCCCTCGAAGGCTTATGGCGGCACACAATGTGATATTTCCCCCGCGTTGCCCCGGGACGTGCACAATTGCCCTTTGGCCAATCACATTACGACCCCGTCATCTTGTTTTGCTCAGGTCGAATCCAGCTTCATCAATGAAAATGTATTCATGAGGCTGTGCAGCTCCATCCATGGCCAAGATTCTCTGTAACAAAAAAACCCAACATATTACTGTACTAGAGTGCTACACATACAGAACCCTCACCCCATCACACAGGTACCTGTGTAGCTCTCTGAATGGATCCATATGGTACTGATATGGTACATATTCAGCTGCTACTGGATTTCACCAATACTGTATTGTAAATGTAAAGGACAGTTACATTACCCGTACATATTCAGCTCGAAGTCCTTTGACCCTGACGCTGTTCCTCTCAAATGGGACCCTGTAAAGCTGCTTCATGGTGATGTTGTGTTTTCCCAAGATGCGTCTGATGGTGGTGATGCTCACATGGTTTATGTTGTTGAACACTTGCCTGTCTGCAAGTATTTTCTGTCGTAGCTGGTGGAGACAGATGGCATTGTCTGCCCTCACTAGGTCCACAACGGCAAGTTCCTGCTGTTCTGTGAACAGGTGTTGGCGTCCTCCCCCTGAAGGTCTTCTAATCATTCTAGAGAAATGCAACCACAAATTGTCATCGGTTTGCTTCTTTTTCTTACAGTACTTTACTGTATATACTGTATCATCCACTGTACTGAAACATCTCAATATAAGTAATCATGGTATGTTTCACAAAACCTACCACTTTGGCTACAAAAGGAGCATTAGCACCCTGCAATACCCTGTACACGTGATGTGGTAATGTGATATACTGTAGTACAGTGCTGTAAATACCATCTGAGTAGAGTTGAAGACATACCTGTTTTATCTAGGGTTTTTAGGGATGCAACATTTAAAAGAATAAATTCCTGTGTGTGTGTGGGGGGTGCGGAGGCATAGACAAACGCAAAGGTGCCGGTTACAATGTGTAAAATAATAATAATGTGGAAAACAATGATGATAATAATAATAATAAAATGTGTGATTATTTACAAATGATATATAATAACAAGAAAACGAAAATAAAACAAGACCAGGGGAAAAGGAACGAAAGTGGTGCCAAAGGAACAAAATAGAAGGAAAACTAACTAATTTTAATGCCCTCTAATTCTGAGCTATTTATGACAACTAAGCGGGTCTTCAGCGTTTTCACGCCTTACCTAATCTACACTAACTAGCCCGCACAAAACATACATGGGGTGGCACTCACTCCTAAACTAGTGTATCTAATACAGTCATATACCTCAAAACCTTTGTGTGCACAATGTATGTTGCGCAACCTCTTACCTGTCCGCTTTTCCCTGGTACACAGGGAAACCGAGACACCAACAACATCCAACAGATGAAAACAAAGACAAGAGGATATATGAACAAACAAGGATGTTGTGGGACAAGACTGGCGAAACAAGGTAACGAAAAGACGTAAAAAGGCACAAAGGAAAAGCAAAACAATCTCTTAATAGCGACGGGCAACAATAATAAATGGTGAGCCGAAAGAGTCTTGCACAGTTACTCCGGCATCCATTTAAACCGGCGGGAGCTCGGCAATTGGTGGAGCGATACATGACGTCAGTTATGAAACCGGTAGATTGACAGTTCAGCGGACCAATGGGACAACAGGATGGATCTGAAGAGGGACAGCGGAGAGAGAAAAAACAAACGAAGAAACAGACACACCCACAGGGACGTAACATGTTGCATAAAGGAGTAAGTGTGTTGCAGAATTGCAACTAGAGTGCAAAGCAGCGCTTTTGTTTAAGGTATGGGTACATGTGTTTGAGGTATGGTAACAAAAGCTTCAAGTTGTGTTACTTTAGTCTAAGCATGGGTTTATAGTGTTCAAGCAATGGGCAAAAACTGTAATACTGGAGCTCCTCAAGGTTGTGTCCTCTCTCCCTTCCTCTACACACTCTATACTAATGACTGTATTAGTCCTTCACCCATCACAACATACTATAAATACTCTGACGACACTGCAATTCTGGCTCTCCTCAATGATCACACTACCATTGCTGTTTATCACGACACAATATCACATTTTATACACTGGTGTACAGACAATTTTCTCCTTCTTAATGTTGAGAAAACAAAAGAACTGGTCTTTAACGCACCCAGTTTTAGTCGGATCTCCATCTATGGCAACATGATAGAACAGGTTGAGAAATTCAAATATCTTGGACTCACCCTAGATAATAAGCTCACTTTTGACCATCACATGAAAGTGAAAGTGACCAATTTGTCAGATATGGTGACCCATACCTGAAAAGTGACCTCTGCATTTAACCCAACCAGTGAATAGTGAACACACACACTTCAAGTCATGAACACACATACACCGGGAGCAGTGGGCAGCTAACACTGCAGCGCCAGGGGAGCAAACGGGGGTAAGGTGCCTTGCTCAAGGGCACGTTAGTTGTTATCTGCCGGTGCTGGGAATCGAACCGGCAACCTTCTGGTTACGAGTCCGACTCTCTAACCATTAGGCCACAACTGCCCCCACACATAACAGACATCCATAAACGCTCACAACAACGTCTGCATGTTCTACGAAAACTCAGCTCCCTTTATATTTCCCCCCATCTTCTGTTACGACTGTACACGAGCATTATCCAGTCCATTTTGTTATACTGCTCCACTAGTTTTTACACCATGCTGTCGGTCATCAATAAAAACAAACTGAATAAAATCACACACATAGCTTCAAAAATAAAACACTCTCTTACACCCAACATTTCATAACTCAACGACAGCAATAGCCCGCCTTGCCCAAACTATAACAACAGACCTAGAGCATCCCCTGAACTTCTACTTTACCCTCCTGCCTTCTGGACGCAGGTACAGGACCCCGACATGGAGAAGGGCTCGTTTCAAAAAGAGCTTTGTACCATCTGCGATCTCAATCCTCAACAGGCTACAAAGCTGAACATTCACCATTGTGTGCTTGGTTGTTGTTTTCATGTATATATATATATGTTTGCTAGTTGTGTGTACTGTATGACAGTCTGTGAAAACAAATTTCCTGTACGGGACAATAAACTATAAACTAACTATTTAAACTAAAAGGAGATTCGGCTCGCACAGCGTGTATATGTATTTCAGGTGTATGTGTATACATAGGCCTTTATTCTCTCTGTCTCTCTATCAAACAGACACACACACAATGATATATATATATTATAAAAGTGCCCATCAGGAACCAGTTGAACGCCGTTTATTAAAGGTGTTCCGGCAGTTAAAAACTGTTTATTTAAAGGTTTCCGCTAGTTAAACCCTGTTTATTTAGAGCAGTGGTTCTCAACCCTGATCCTCGGGCCCCCCCCTCCCAGGATGTTTTAGATGTCTCCCTATTTAGAACACCTGATTCTAATCATCAGCTGGTTAATTAACACACTAACCAGCATTCGGAGCAGGTCTGATGAGTAGAATCAGGTGTTCTAAATAGGGAGACATCTAAAACATCCTGGGAGGGGGGGCCCGAGGACCAGGGTTGAGAACCACTGATTTAGAGGTTGCCGATGTGGCGAAACACAACATTAAATCAACAGGTATATGGTTTGGCATTCGTTCCAAAGCACTTTAAAACAAACTGTCAAGCAACGGCAGCGCCTGCGGCCTTCGCGTGCATTCATTACAAAGAAAAACGTTATGCTGCTGCCTACACGCGTTCATTCGTTAAGTTCACAACAGCATCAGACAAAGGAGTGCCTGCTGACAAAGGAGTGCCTGCTGGCAACGGGAATGCCTTTAACCGGTCGACCTGACGGAGTTGAACGGCAAAATGAATGCACTCACATTGAACTTTAAAGTGAAACTTCAGTCGCCCTTGGGATGAAATACTTATCTTACTACTAACATGTTTTCAAAGAAAACCAAGTAACCTTTGATTGTGGCATTGAAAATGGATTTGAGAACAGCGCACAATATAGCACGAAAGGTCATGGTAATGCCTGTCTCTCTGCATGTATGCGCCTCTGTCTGCCTGCCTGTCCCTCTGCCCTCACACCGAGCGTTGAGCCAGATGCGCACCACACCGCCACACCAATAGCCTGTGCCGTCTCCGGCTCCCCAGCTCGTGTTGTGGTTTCTTTTTGCCATTCTTAATTAAACACTCAAGTCGGGTTTTGATTTCGTAAGATAGACTTTTATTGACTAAACCAATAAAGAGCCGAGCCCCCCATAAACAGGGCCGGGCCCTCCCGCAGAGACCTGCATAGAAAGAACTGTCTTCTGCGTGTTGAGGATGGCTTTTACAGTTTTTACGATTGTTTACACACTAAAATAAACAATTTGCAAAATTCTACTCCAATAAGCAAAACACCTCCACAGATTTGCACAACATTACACAATGTCTGCTTCACCCTTTTTGCAAAACATTACAGACAGTGTTTTGTAAAACTCTACACACATTTTTACACCTTAGACACAGATAAGGATTGTGAGGTTACTTCCTTTTCATTACAAAGCCCCGGATTGCCAATGACCACACTAATGAACGAATTGGATAATCACATCCACCAGGTGTGGAAGCACACGTGCTAATTTGAAAATGCAGCACTCAGGTGTTATAAAAGGCAGCAGGTGAGTTCACCTGTCTTCAACAAAAATGGAAGGAGCTAGAAGAAGAAGAAGAGGAGTCAGAATGAGAGGGGGAGGTAGAGGAGAAGGAGGTAGAGGAGGAGAAGGAGGTAGAGGAGGAGGCCCAGGTAGAGGAAGAGGAGAAGGAGGTAGAGGAAGAGGAGAAGGAGATAGAGGAAGAGGCCCAGGTAGAGGAAGAGGAGAAGGAGATGAAGGAGGAGATAGAGGAAGAGGCCTAAGTAGAGGAAGAGGAGAAGGATGTAGAGGAAGAGGAGAAGGAGACAGAGGAAGAGGAGAAAAAGGAGATAGAGGAAGAGGCCTAGATAGAGGAAGAGGCCTAGGTAGAGGAAGAGGAGAAGGAGGCAGAGGAAGAGGTAGAGAAGGACTTGAAGAGTTGATAGAAGACGAGGACCAAATTTGACTCAAGAAATCCGTGCAACACTTATTGACCATGTTATCAACCATGGAGTGACACTGATGGAAGCTGGACAAAGAGTTCAACCAAATCTCAGCAGAAATACTGTTGCGTCAGTAATTCGAACATTTCATCGAGAAAACAGGTAAGCTAACCACACAGTACATTGAAACTGAAGCTTGCTGTACTTATCATCAATATTGTTTACTGTGACATTTGACAGTAGGCTGCATGTGTATTTTTTACATAGGATTGAGGGTCGAGGACACCAAGGTGGAAGGGGCCCTATGTTCACTCGTGCACAAGAGGCCGCCATTGTGAACATGGTTTTGACCAATAATTGTATCAGGCATAACAGTGGAAACTAATTCCATGTTTTCTAATAATGTTGCCAAGGGGCAGCATGTATATGGAGAATAGCAAGGGTCCTAGAACCGATCCCTGGGGCAATCCATAATTAACTTGCGTTAGATAAGACGATTTCCCATTTAGTTGGACAAAGTGATATCTGTCAGATAAGTATGATCTGAACCATTGTAATGCCTGTCCCTCAATACCAGTATAATTCTGTAAGCGATCTAAAAGTATTTTATGGTCTATGGTATCAAACGCAGCACTAAGGTCAAGCAAGACGAGGAGTGAGATGTTGCCTTTATCTGATGCAATAAGCAGGTCGTTTGTAATTTTAACGAGAGCAGTTTCAGTGCTATGATGTGGTCTAAAACCTGATTGAAATTTTTCGTGCATGTCATTATTTTGTAGGAAGGAGCACAACTGGGTGGATACTACTTTTTCTAATATTTTAGAGAGGTATGGGAGATTTGAAATCGGTCTGTAGTTTCCTAGGTCATTGGGATCTAAGTTTGGGTTATTTGGTATAAGGCAAGAATAGACGATATAACAGGAAAAGTTTGGCGGAGCTCCGACTTCAAAAAAATAAATAAATAAATAAATAAAATAAAATAAATAAATAAAATAAAATTTAAAAAAAACAGTGCAAAGGGTGATGTAACCCCCTCGCTGCCCTGGCACATTGGTGATTGCCCTGTGTCCAATTACATTTCTCCCTCTTCCAGCCTCATCCACATATATAAATTCATGTTGAATTTCTGCAGCATCCATTTGCAAGACTCTCTGAAACACAGTAAAAGACAATAGGATGCTATTCAATATCTATTGCACAGTATTTTTTTGTGCCAGAACATTATGAGCAGTGCACAATACCACACCATAGTAAGATGAACAATACATACCTCCACATACTCATTACACAGATGTTTCACTCTCTCTGAATTTCTGTCAAATGGTACCCGATACAGTTGCTTCATGTATATTTGATTTTTCTTGAGGATTTGACCTAATGTTGACAGAGAGACTCGTTGGATGTTATTTAAAATAAGTCATCATTGTCATCATTGATGATATTGGCTTGGATTTCTCGCAGCCTGATACAATTATTGGTCAAAACCATGTTCACAATGGCGGCCTCTTGTGCACGAGTGAACATAGGGCCCCTTCCACCTTGGTGTCCTCGACCCTCAATCCTATGTAAAAAATACACATGCAGCCTACTGTCAAATGTCACAGTAAACAATATTGATGATAAGTACAGCAAGCTTCAGTTTCAATGTACTGTGTGGTTAGCTTACCTGTTTTCTCGATGAAATGTTCGAATTACTGACGCAACAGTATTTCTGCTGAGATTTGGTTGAACTCTTTGTCCAGCTTCCATCAGTGTCACTCCATGGTTGATAACATGGTCAATAAGTGTTGCACGGATTTCTTGAGTCAAATTTGGTCCTCGTCTTCTATCAACTCTTCAAGTCCTTCTCTACCTCTTCCTCTGCCTCCTTCTCCTCTTCCTCTACCTAGGCCTCTTCCTCTATCTAGGCCTCTTCCTCTATCTCCTTTTTCTCCTCTTCCTCTGTCTCCTTCTCCTCTTCCTCTACATCCTTCTCCTCTTCCTCTACTTAGGCCTCTTCCTCTATCTCCTCCTTCATCTCCTTCTCCTCTTCCTCTACCTGGGCCTCTTCCTCTATCTCCTTCTCCTCTTCCTCTACCTCCTTCTCCTCTTCCTCTACCTGGGCCTCCTCCTCTACCTCCTTCTCCTCCTCTACCTCCTTCTCCTCTACCTCCCCCTCTCATTCTGACTCCTCTTCTTCTTCTTCTAGCTCCTTCCATTTTTGTTGAAGACAGGTGAACTCACCTGCTGCCTTTTATAACACCTGAGTGCTGCATTTTCAAATTAGCACGTGTGCTTCCACACCTGGTGGATGTGATTATCCAATTCGTTCATTAGTGTGGTCATTGGCAATCCGGGGCTTTGTAATGAAAAGGAAGTAACCTCACAATCCTTATCTGTGTCTAAGGTGTAAAAATGTGTGTAGAGTTTTACAAAACACTGTCTGTAATGTTTTGCAAAAAGGGTGAAGCAGACATTGTGTAATGTTGTGCAAATCTGTGGAGGTGTTTTGCTTATTGGAGTAGAATTTTGCAAATTGTTTATTTTAGTGTGTAAACAATCGTAAAAACTGTAAAAGCCATCCTCAACACGCAGAAGACAGTTCTTTCTATGCAGGTCTCTGCGGGAGGGCCCGGCCCTGTTTATGGGGGGCTCGGCTCTTTATTGGTTTAGTCAATAAAAGTCTATCTTACGAAATCAAAACCCGACTTGAGTGTTTAATTAAGAATGGCAAAAAGAAACCACAACACGAGCTGGGGAGCCGGAGACGGCACAGGCTATTGGTGTGGCGGTGTGGTGCGCATCTGGCTCAACGCTCGGTGTGAGGGCAGAGGGACAGGCAGGCAGACAGAGGCGCATACATGCAGAGAGACAGGCATTACCATGACCTTTCGTGCTATATTGTGCGCTGTTCTCAAATCCATTTTCAATGCCACAATCAAAGGTTACTTGGTTTTCTTTGAAAACATGTTAGTAGTAAGATAAGTATTTCATCCCAAGGGCGACTGAAGTTTCACTTTAAAGTTCAATGTGAGTGCATTCATTTTGCCGTTCAACTCCGTCAGGTCGACCGGTTAAAGGCATTCCCGTTGCCAGCAGGCACTCCTTTGTCAGCAGGCACTCCTTTGTCTGATGCTGTTGTGAACTTAACGAATGAACGCGTGTAGGCAGCAGCATAACGTTTTTCTTTGTAATGAATGCACGCGAAGGCCGCAGGCGCTGCCGTTGCTTGACAGTTTGTTTTAAAGTGCTTTGGAACGAATGCCAAACCATATACCTGTTGATTTAATGTTGTGTTTCGCCACATCGGCAACCTCTAAATCAGTGGTTCTCAACCCTGGTCCTCGGGCCCCCCCTCCCAGGATGTTTTAGATGTCTCCCTATTTAGAACACCTGATTCTACTCATCAGACCTGCTCCGAATGCTGGTTAGTGTGTTAATTAACCAGCTGATGATTAGAATCAGGTGTTCTAAATAGGGAGACATCTAAAACATCCTGGGAGGGGGGGGCCCGAGGATCAGGGTTGAGAACCACTGCTCTAAATAAACAGGGTTTAACTAGCGGAAACCTTTAAATAAACAGTTTTTAACTGCCGGAACACCTTTAATAAACGGCGTTCAACTGGTTCCTGATGGGCACTTTTATAATATATATATATCATTGTGTGTGTGTCTGTTTGATAGAGAGACAGAGAGAATAAAGGCCTATGTATACACATACACCTGAAATACATATACACGCTGTGCGAGCCGAATCTCCTTTTAGTTTAAATAGTTAGTTTATAGTTTATTGTCCCGTACAGGAAATTTGTTTTCACAGACTGTCATACAGTACACACAACTAGCAAACATATATATATACATGAAAACAACAACCAAGCACACAATGGTGAATGTTCAGCTTTGTAGCCTGTTGAGGATTGAGATCGCAGATGGTACAAAGCTCTTTTTGAAACGAGCCCTTCTCCATGTCGGGGTCCTGTACCTGCGTCCAGAAGGCAGGAGGGTAAAGTAGAAGTTCAGGGGATGCTCTAGGTCTGTTGTTATAGTTTGGGCAAGGCGGGCTATTGCTGTCGTTGAGTTATGAAATGTTGGGTGTAAGAGAGTGTTTTATTTTTGAAGCTATGTGTGTGATTTTATTCAGTTTGTTTTTATTGATGACCGACAGCATGGTGTAAAAACTAGTGGAGCAGTATAACAAAATGGACTGGATAATGCTCGTGTACAGTCGTAACAGAAGATGGGGGGAAATATAAAGGGAGCTGAGTTTTCGTAGAACATGCAGACGTTGTTGTGAGCGTTTATGGATGTCTGTTATGTGTGGGGGCAGTTGTGGCCTAATGGTTAGAGAGTCGGACTCGTAACCAGAAGGTTGCCGGTTCGATTCCCAGCACCGGCAGATAACAACTAACGTGCCCTTGAGCAAGGCACCTTACCCCCGTTTGCTCCCCTGGCGCTGCAGTGTTAGCTGCCCACTGCTCCCGGTGTATGTGTGTTCATGACTTGAAGTGTGTGTGTTCACTATTCACTGGTTGGGTTAAATGCAGAGGTCACTTTTCAGGTATGGGTCACCATATCTGACAAATTGGTCACTTTCACTTTCATGTGATGGTCAAAAGTGAGCTTATTATCTAGGGTGAGTCCAAGATATTTGAATTTCTCAACCTGTTCTATCATGTTGCCATAGATGGAGATCCGACTAAAACTGGGTGCGTTAAAGACCAGTTCTTTTGTTTTCTCAACATTAAGAAGGAGAAAATTGTCTGTACACCAGTGTATAAAATGTGATATTGTGTCGTGATAAACAGCAATGGTAGTGTGATCATTGAGGAGAGCCAGAATTGCAGTGTCGTCAGAGTATTTATAGTATGTTGTGATGGGTGAAGGACTAATACAGTCATTAGTATAGAGTGTGTAGAGGAAGGGAGAGAGGACACAACCTTGAGGAGCTCCAGTATTACAGTTTTTGCCCATTGCTTGAACACTATAAACCCATGCTTAGACTAAAGTAACACAACTTGAAGCTTTTGTTACCATACCTCAAACACATGTACCCATACCTTAAACAAAAGCGCTGCTTTGCACTCTAGTTGCAATTCTGCAACACACTTACTCCTTTATGCAACATGTTACGTCCCTGTGGGTGTGTCTGTTTCTTCGTTTGTTTTTTCTCTCTCCGCTGTCCCTCTTCAGATCCATCCTGTTGTCCCATTGGTCCGCTGAACTGTCAATCTACCGGTTTCATAACTGACGTCATGTATCGCTCCACCAATTGCCGAGCTCCCGCCGGTTTAAATGGATGCCGGAGTAACTGTGCAAGACTCTTTCGGCTCACCATTTATTATTGTTGCCCGTCGCTATTAAGAGATTGTTTTGCTTTTCCTTTGTGCCTTTTTACGTCTTTTCGTTACCTTGTTTCGCCAGTCTTGTCCCACAACATCCTTGTTTGTTCATATATCCTCTTGTCTTTGTTTTCATCTGTTGGATGTTGTTGGTGTCTCGGTTTCCCTGTGTACCAGGGAAAAGCGGACAGGTAAGAGGTTGCGCAACATACATTGTGCACACAAAGGTTTTGAGGTATATGACTGTATTAGATACACTAGTTTAGGAGTGAGTGCCACCCCATGTATGTTTTGTGCGGGCTAGTTAGTGTAGATTAGGTAAGGCGTGAAAACGCTGAAGACCCGCTTAGTTGTCATAAATAGCTCAGAATTAGAGGGCATTAAAATTAGTTAGTTTTCCTTCTATTTTGTTCCTTTGGCACCACTTTCGTTCCTTTTCCCCTGGTCTTGTTTTATTTTCGTTTTCTTGTTATTATATATCATTTGTAAATAATCACACATTTTATTATTATTATTATCATCATTGTTTTCCACATTATTATTATTTTACACATTGTAACCGGCACCTTTGCGTTTGTCTATGCCTCCGCACCCCCCACACACACACAGGAATTTATTCTTTTAAATGTTGCATCCCTAAAAACCCTAGATAAAACAGGTATGTCTTCAACTCTACTCAGATGGTATTTACAGCACTGTACTACAGTATATCACATTACCACATCACGTGTACAGGGTATTGCAGGGTGCTAATGCTCCTTTTGTAGCCAAAGTGGTAGGTTTTGTGAAACATACCATGATTACTTATATTGAGATGTTTCAGTACAGTGGATGATACAGTATATACAGTAAAGTACTGTAAGAAAAAGAAGCAAACCGATGACAATTTGTGGTTGCATTTCTCTAGAATGATTAGAAGACCTTCAGGGGGAGGACGCCAACACCTGTTCACAGAACAGCAGGAACTTGCCGTTGTGGACCTAGTGAGGGCAGACAATGCCATCTGTCTCCACCAGCTACGACAGAAAATACTTGCAGACAGGCAAGTGTTCAACAACATAAACCATGTGAGCATCACCACCATCAGACGCATCTTGGGAAAACACAACATCACCATGAAGCAGCTTTACAGGGTCCCATTTGAGAGGAACAGCGTCAGGGTCAAAGGACTTCGAGCTGAATATGTACGGGTAATGTAACTGTCCTTTACATTTACAATACAGTATTGGTGAAATCCAGTAGCAGCTGAATATGTACCATATCAGTACCATATGGATCCATTCAGAGAGCTACACAGGTACCTGTGTGATGGGGTGAGGGTTCTGTATGTGTAGCACTCTAGTACAGTAATATGTTGGGTTTTTTTGTTACAGAGAATCTTGGCCATGGATGGAGCTGCACAGCCTCATGAATACATTTTCATTGATGAAGCTGGATTCGACCTGAGCAAAACAAGATGACGGGGTCGTAATGTGATTGGCCAAAGGGCAATTGTGCACGTCCCGGGGCAACGCGGGGGAAATATCACATTGTGTGCCGCCATAAGCCTTCGAGGGCTTCTGCATCATCATGCAAAACTAGGTCCATACAATAGCCAACATATACTCAAATTTCTAGATGCTCTCCATAATATAGTTGTACAGAACAGACCAGATCAGCCCAGGTTTGTGGTGGTATGGGATAATGTCAGTTTCCATCGGGCTGCTCTGGTCCAGGCCTGGTTCACCAACCACAATCAATTTGAAGTGGTATACTTGCCCCCTTACTCACCATTTTTAAACCTTATAGAGGAATTATTTTCGGCTTGGAGATGGCGTGTATATGACCGCCAACCACATGCCTGCATGCCTCTTCTGCAGGCAATGGAACAGGCCTGCGGCGACATTCAGGTGACAGCAATCCATGGATGGTTTCGACATGCAAGGGGATATTTTCCCCGGTACCTAGCGGGAGAAGACATTGCTTGCGATGTCGATGAGGTCCTGTGACCAGACCCCAACAGACGGCGGGATCCATGAGCCCACGTATGCACAATTGCCATGATTTTTGTGTTTACAGTATAGTGTTTTTTCTATTATTGTTCTTTTTTTGCTTTATCTAAATTCATGTTACTGCAATGTACAGTGCTGCAATGTACAATACTGAGTAGGCCTATTTGCTTTTTTGGTTGTTTAAAAATGTGCTTCCTAAATAAACAGTGAAAATCAAAGACTGCAGTGTTCTATATAAAGTAGAGTAGTGTGTTCCCCCTGATCTGAAAGTGTATGCATATGATGCAAGTATGTGTCATTTTGTCATCAGAGTTACATTTTGACAAAGGAATGATAGGTTTTGATAGCAGAGTTTAGGTTTTGATAGTAGAGTTTCAATTTGACACAGATGTGAATGGTATATTTCCCAGTGTTGTGTCATGTTTACTTGTGTGTAGAGTTTTGGCACAATGAGCAAAGTTTTGCAAAATGTGTTTAAGCAACGGGCAAAAACTGTAATTATGGTGGTGTCCGATGTAGCAGACCCTATCCTCACAGCCTGTGGCCTGTTGCTCAAAAAACTGTGAATCAGATGGATGTAATAAGATGCAACGTTGAGTTGATGTAGTTTTTTAATCATCTGATGACGTTGAATTGTGTTAAAAGCTGAGCTTAGGTCCACAAAAAGAACTGCGTCAAAATTACCAGATGCTTCCAGATGTTAAAGGAGGGAATGAAGGAGACATACAACAGCATCCTCCGTCCCTCGCCTGGATTTGTAGGCAAACAAAGGAATGATGGTAGAAGTTCTCCATAGGGTGAGAGCGCGAACGCAGTCCCCCACTACCAGAAATTATGCAGTCGAGATTCCCACATTTGGGGAATTCGCAGGGGTCAGCACAACCGGAGTGCAATGGCCGAGCCTCACCCTGGGTGAACCATCTTCCTGATCATGGTATCTCCCCTGCCAGGTAAGTATGAGTTGCCTACTCTCAGGCCAGATGGACCGTTCTTGCCTCTTCTATGCACATCAACATTGACCCTAATTTAAGGACCGTTTTGGGCTCGTTCAGCAGAACGTTTCAATCTATTTCTCCGTAGAACCCTACTGCTTTTAAAACATCATTTGATCCCCAATATTATTATTGTTACTGAAACGTTTTACAGTACAATGATCACATAATTTGAGAAATTAAGCACAGTACATTCAGCACATGGTTCAAAACTTGAGAGCTAATCCAGATAATTTCTTGTTTAGCAGATATCCCAAAATTTAAAACATGCATACACCAGTAGGCTAAAAATCAAGGCTTATATAATTAAAAAAAAAACATAATTAAAACAATTAAAACACACATTTAAAAACTCCTTTGTACCAAATCCACTCTCCAAAGCAAGTTACGGCCCTGGCACTTGGCCCCAGAGGAGATCCTCTTAAACCGAGGCACCGCCGCTCCAGCCTGATATTTGGGGGGCATCTACATGCAGTCAGAGCTCGTGGCTGTGAGGACCTTCCTCCGTGGAGCTTCGTTCCCCACGTCCGAATAGCGACGTAGGGCGTACTCCTTCAGCCTAGATTTTGCCAGCTGTATTGTGGCCTGCAGAGACACCTCTATGCACTTCCCCACCAGCAGGTTTCTGGAGGTCCATATGGCATCTTTCACACAGTTGATGGTGAGCTAGAGGTTAGTGTGTATTTTTGCTGGCATTCCCTTCTGGCCCATACCACCCATTACCATAAGGTAGTCAAGATTCAACATTCAAAGAAACTTTATTGGCATGATAAAATATCCTACATGCCAAAGCCAGGAAAATTAAATATAAACATTCTGCATTTACATTTTACACCACTATCTTTTTTTTTTAGCTACCAAGTACGACCACATCCAAAATCTTGCCATGGCCATTGATTCCTTTTGTGTTCTTTGGATGGAGTTGTCGCATATTTAAAATGTAGTGCTACAACAGAGAGTACTGTGCTATAAAACCAGGTAGGGATCCAGTACACATTTTCCGCCAGTTGCTGGTGTAGGGATTCTTTTCATGGTTTCTCTTTTTAGCCTCTCCCACTTAGATCCCCACAGAAAATAAAAGATTGCGTGCTCCAAGGCTAGAAAGCAGGGCCTAGGGGGCATAAAATCAGAGCAAAGGTAAAATCACAGTTTTTACAATTAAAATTTCCCCTTCGAGTGTCAGATGTCTTAATCCCCATAGTCCCAGTCTTACTTTTCCTAACACCTTTGGCCAATTTCCACTCCCTTCTATGTTACTGTCAAATTTGATTCCCAAAATTTGTATATTCATCAGCATCACTGTCAGGTTCAGTCTTTCAGTCTCTATTGGTCGCCAGGGACCAAAAAATTGGGCTTGTGTCTTTTCTTTATTTAGTTTGTCCCCCGACGCCTTACCAAACCATTCTGTTAAGTCCATGATTCTGTTAATGGATAAAATGTCTGTGCATAAAATATTAATGTCGTCCATATATAACATCGTCTTGGCTGTCAGTCCCCCTGTCCCAGGTATGTCAAGTCCCTTAATCCATTAGTCCCTTCTCAAGACCTGTGCTAAAGGCTCAATACCGGCCACATATAGCAGGGGAGATAATGGACAGCCCTGACGGACACCGCAGCTTATCTTTACTGCTTTTGAAAGGTTCCCGTTAACCAAACTTCTGCTCGTTATATCCCGATAAAGCAGACCCACCCAAGCTAGAAAACGCCCCTGAAAGCCCATTTTTTGCAGTACTTTAAACAAGTACTGGTGCGAGACCTGGTCAAAAGCCTTTTCGAAGTCTAAATTTAGAGCTACAAGCCGAATATTTCTGTCCCTCGCGTAACAGATGGTATCTCTAATCAGCACGAGGCTGTCTGTGATCTTTCTCCCAGGGACAGCGCAGATTTGATCCACGTGGATTAAGTCAGCTTTAACCATGGAAATTCGATTTGCTAAGTTTGCTAAACAGTTTATTGTCCAAATTTAAATTTGGATTGTCCAAAATTTATGGGACACCAATTTTTTATGTCAGTCCTATCCCCCTTTTTACATAAAAGTGTCACTATGCCTATTCTAAAACTATTGGGCAGTCTGTCGAGCTTGTCTATGTCATTAAAAACAATTAAAAGGTCCTCTCTTAAAAGGTAAAATTCCATGGGTAGCCCATCCATCTCTGTGAGTGTAAAATATTTCGCTAAAAGGGCACTGTCCTGTACTGTGTTCAATAGATACTTTAGTACCTCTTTGGAAACTACTTCATCAGTATCTTCTTGTTTGTACAAGTTCTCATAAAAACCATCAATTGTTTCTAAAATACCATTTCACCATTTCCTCTTCATAAATTTTTTACTTTACCATAACTTTATTTCTACTTACCATTTTTTTTTAAAGTATCTCGTACATTTTTCACCCTCTTCTAATTATTTTTCTTTACATCTAATAATCACCACTTCACTTAACTTTACCATATCTTTTTTTATTTCCACTTTAAAATCAAACCCCAAATTTAAAAGATTAAAATATCGCTGCAGGCTCTTTTGCAATCCCACCATACGCCGCCTTTCTTTTTTTCCCCTGCCAGTCTAAAGTACGTCTGGGTCTTCCTCTTCACCACTTCCCACCACTGTGCTCGTGTTTCATAAAAGTCCTGAAGAGTCTGCCAACCGCTATACTGCTCTCTGTATTCACTGACAATCTCCTCATCTTGTAACAGCGAGGAGTTTAGCTTCCACAGACCTCCTCCTAAAGTCACACCCGAGGGGAGTGATAGGGTGCACGACAGCATAGTGTTGTCTGAAAAACATAAGGGGGGTCAATGTAGCATCCATGGGCGGGCAATCTCTGGTAAAAATATAATCTATTCAAGAGGCTTTGGTGCCATCACCACTAAACCAGGTGTAGCCCTTCTCTCTTGGATGCATGGTTTTAAAACAGTTTTTAGTAATCGGCCCGAGCCCCAGCACTCAAAAAAAAGTTGTTGATCTAACTTAATTAAATTAAGGAAAACTTTTCCATGAAAATGAATTACATTCCTCCAACAAAATCTAATTTGTTTGAAACGATTCTTTATAATCTTGTTGTATGAACTAAAAAATTTTTGTAGTCTTGATTAAATTAATTTGTGTCATACTTACTCGATAATGTTTTGCAATGCCTAATAGAAAGAATTTTGTCAGGTTAACTAGGTTTTATTTTGCCATGCCTACTACATAAAATAATGCCATGTTAACTACACTTAATTTTGTCATGTCTACTATATAGAACAATGCCATGTCAACAACATACATTTTTGTCCTTTTGTCCAATTTTTGCTAAGTTGACTTACAGACAGGTACTTCCAATAAAGTCAAATTCTTGTTCAATTAAAACCACTTTTTAAGGATTAATGCATAGCTATAATGTAAGTGTACTGTAAAGAAAAAGTCAGTATCTTCAATAAGTTTTGTAGCAATTTGTATTTTGCTTATAACTCAATTAAACATGAGCATTCAAAAATGTAAAAAAATAAAATGACCTCTGCTAAGAAAAGTGCAAATATGACAACTCCCATACAACTTGGACATGAACACAAAGGCGTTTTTTAACATTTAAACTACCTTTGCTCAGAAAAGATTCATACACTTTTTATAAAGTGTATGCTAAATTTGTTCATAACTGTAAACATGTTCATTTAAACATGTGCAATCACAAATTCACAAAAATAAACTGACCTCTGCTCAAACAAAAATGGCAAACGGTTCTCATACAACTTAGACATGAACACAAAGGGGTCCATTTACATGAGCTGTGCTCATACCTTCTAGGTGAAGAGTTTTGTCTTCAGTGCCTGTGCTTTGTTAGACAGCTTTTTTGAGTCTAACTCCAAGATCACTTTCTGGAACACTTCAAAAGTGTAACAAAGCTCCTTCGGGTAGGTAAGATTCAAAGAGTATATCAGCCAATGCTACATTACCTAAACCAGAGAGCATCTCCACACATTCCAACACAATGCCAATTTCTTCAGGGTTATCCGTCACATCTGCAAATTCGTGCTTTACCACATAGATGCCCAAAACGGTCTTCTTGATGGCCGCCTCGGTGCTCTGAGAGTCAACATCCTTCAGGAATAAAAAATAATTACAATTAAATTCTACTGCAAATAAAAAAGACTTGAAGAAACTATGCTGTTACTATACGGTATGTGACTCTTCTAACTGGTGAATTGTGCTGTAAAATAATCAAATGTAAAAAAAATTGTAATTACATTTTAAAACAAAAGTATTCATGTCTTGTCCATTGCATGCTCAAGTTCGTTATTAGTGGTTCTTTGCTTTTAATGAAACAGAACCTTATACTCACCAAATACTCCTTCACCAGATCCTGTGGATCTTCATTCAGGTAGATGCAAAGACCCTTGAGAATGCACTCTCGCTTGGTGTCTATGGTACAGGGATGGAAATTAGCACCCTCCACCAGCCGAATGCAGGTGATTTTGTGTTGTGGCAGGTAAACTCGCTTCACCTACCGGCCACCGTGGCGGGTAAATAAAAATAGCATACTGTTTCACCCGGATGGCGGACACTTTTAGAGGAGCCACACCTTCAAAAAAAAATGTGGCGTTACATTGCAGGCGTCAAGAGGTCTGCAGAGAAAACATCTCAGGAGGAGCCAGTGGACAAAGAGGCGAAGGTCAAAAAATGTTTTTTTAAAGAACGATGGAGAAAAGCAGACAATGGGGAGTCCCGCGATTGGTTAGTTTACGACGAGACAAGTCTGACAATGTTCTGCTCGGTATGTCGTCAACACGCTTCAGAAGATGCCAAAACTAATAGTTTCATTGTTGGGACTATAAACCTAAAACTGGAAGCCAAAAAAGACCACGAATCATCCAAATGCAACATCCAGGTAAAAAAGAGAGCACAGGGAAAAGCAGCCCCATAGAATACGGCTGCCATGAAGGCACTTACCAGCCTGAAGACGGCCCAGTTGGATAAGATAATAATACTGTTTAGGAATGCCCACGCAATCGTGAAAAAAGGAGGGCCATTTCAAGATTACGAATGGCAATGCAAGTGAGCTTTTTTTTTTTTGTCTATGAAATGTTGAATAGTAGATTTTAGATTAAATGCTGAATAAGGTCAGAAGAAGGTCTTTCATAGCAAAGCACTTAAACGGGTTGTTTTCAATCAGGTGTCTACCTTCCTCACCCAAAACAACAGGCTGGACACCAATCAGTCAGGCTTTAAGAGCGGTCACTCAACCGAAACTGCCCTACTAACAGTTACAGAAGCCCTAAGGAGTATGGCACACCGCCTGGAACTATCTTTCAAGGATGCCATTAAGAGCTGCTCTATGGCAAAACAGATTGAAGATGTGCTGTCAGGGCTGCATACATTCTGTTGTAAAAGTGCTCTCAACAGGGCAAACCTAAAGCACAGCTTTAAGATTCTGGGCCAGAATCCCCTTGTACCAACTAGGGTTGGAGGCACCAGGTGGGTTTCTCACCTCTTCACGGCCATTGACCATTTTTTAAGGGGTTACCAGGGACTTACCCAGCACCTAGACAAGGTAGGCTAAATAACAGTGTAGAGAACTTGAATGTTAAGTTAAAAGGTTAGGTCTGTTTACTGTCAGGAATTTGTTCAGTGTAATTTAATAAATCAAACTAACTTACACTTATAAAACACTTATATAAAAATTATAAATTGACTAATGACTTTTCTTTATTGATTTGACGGATTTTGTATAAAGATTCAGTCACCAGATGCTGAAGGGGTGAATGCAGTGCAGAAGAGCAAAGCACGCCACTACTTTCAAACCTGCCGGGATCCAGCATTTTTCATGTTTTGCAACTTCATGAATGATTGCCTGACTCACCTCAGTAGCCTCTCTCTGACTCTTCAAACCTCAGCTATCACAGTGGCTGAAGTACACAGCTGCCTGACAGCCACCCAAACAGTGCTCACTTAATACAAAACCAGGTGAGTGTCAGAGTGAGAACTGAAAAGTTGTGTTAATGCGTTTGCTGCTTAGCTGAATATCTTAAATAAACTTACTAATGTAAATGTACCACAGACCTGGGCCCAAGCTAAAAGCCTGTATGAAGCAGCACGAGAATGATCACAGCATCCTAAACCATGTCATGAAGGCCAAGTTTGAGCTGCTCGACAAACTCTGCCAGAGTCTGCAAAGTGGCTTCACCGACATGACCATAGGGATTCTCCAAGCTACAAAGTTAGTGAATCTGAACAGCTGGCCTGACGCAGATCGCTCTAAAGGTATGTGGTTTAGGTTCATACATAACATTTCATCTACAAAGTCATGAAAGCATATAACTCAATGTTGTTTCATTATGTCCATCTCTTTTCAGAATTTGGTGAATCAGAAGTGGGGAATTTAACATTACTACAGACATCCTGACATCCTCGGGGGTCGCTGTTGAGCTCATCCCAGATCAGTGGACCATTCTCAAGACCAGACTGTATGAGACGGGAGAGAGTCTCCACATGAAGACCTGGCCAGAAATCAACAGGTCTTTGCAACCGCAGTGCCCCGACATCCTCAGCCTGGTTGACCTCATTCTCACCATACCAGCCTCTACTGCAGACTGTGAAAGAGGCTTCAATCAAATGAAGTTAGTGAAAAGTGACTGGAGGTCCCGTCTTACATCAAGAAGCGTCTGTGACCTACTGACTGTCCAGCTATCCACATTTACATTTATGCATTTGGCAGACGCTTTTATCCAAAGCGACTTACATTACAATGTACTATACATTTGTACATTTTGTATAGTAAGCAAGTGGGGGTTAGGTGTCTTGCTCAAGGGCAGCCAGCCCTGAGAATCGAACCAGCAACCTTCTGGTCATGAGTCCAACTCTCTAACCACTGGGCCACGACTGCCAGTCCCTCTATTCAGGCTAGCATCCGGCCTAGAAGGCCACAGTTCATGGAGGGGAAGCACTTCTGAAACTTCAGAATCTGATTCTGATGAGCAGGAGTAAATTGGACTGGGAGTGGGGAGGATGGGTGGAGGAATGTTAGTTTTTTGTTTAATCTGCCCTACTCATTTAATGAAATGTATATCAGTTTATGGTTTGTGCGTGTATAAGTGAGAAAGAGAAAATGTCAGTATTTCATTGAGACTTGAGATTAAATAAACTGCTTAAGCATTGTAGATCTTGTATTAATTTTCACATGCAGTTACACATTGTCAGTTAAAAACAAGAAAGTGGCTGGTAAAAACATTGAGTGGCTGGTAGATTTTGAAATCCACCAGCCACAGTGGCCGGTGGACAAAAAAGTTAATTTCCATCTCTGCTATGGTGTCATTCTAAGAACATTACAGACAAAAGGATACATTATGTTTAGTGTTGTTAATGCTCATTTATTCCATGGTATGTTGGAATTCTTGATTCTGATTGGCTGGTAGGTGTGCATTAAACCATTTTAACTGACAAAAATAACTGTAATTTTCCCTCATTTATTGCACTGCAAAAAGGAATACAAGTTTTAACTTGTCTATAATTTGACAAATGACCATGGAATAAGCAATATAATCAATGGCTTGCCGTGCATTAAAGAATTTTAAACACACTTCACGTCGAGTGGTTATATGCCTCAATGGCAAACCATTGATTATATCTTACATTACATACACAAAACCCTCTCCAACACATATCTGAGCTCTTATGCACTATGGAGTACAGCTGAGGCAAATCATTGAGGCTAAGATTTGTTTAGCGCATTTAAGCACACACAGAGTACTGTGTTTCCCCAAGACCAGTATAACTAACGCACAACCTGTTCTTTGAAATTATAAATGCATTATTATATTAATATTATGTCTTCTGTTGTATAAGATGTCAACAAAAAAGTAACTAAAACCTAATGTTTAAATTTATAAGTCACTAATCTAAATTTCAGCCGTTCAAAAACAATTTTTGTTCAAAATACCGTGATATGTATCATATCGTGAACCCAGTATCGATATACATTTCGAATTGTGAGCTGAGCGTATCGTTAATCCCCTACTTGATACTAAATACTAAAATAATCGATAGCTGCAGCCCTACTATGGAGCACTATAAAATACCTTGTTCAAATAAACAATTAAAAAAATACAACCTGGGACATTGGCACCATCACATCCTGTATCCTCTGTCTGACTACTCCACCTCTTTTGGCAAACACCTTTAGCAGATCATCAGAGAACTGATCCAGTTGTGACAGGAACTTGGACTTTAACGGAAGGGTGGTGATTCAACGAAATTCAGCATTTATATAAAGACATAAGTTAGAAAGGTCTTGTTAGGCAACTCAGAACAGACACGTACAGGTCAGCTCTCATATCATTCAAGAAAGGAAACATTCAATCACTTACCTCACGCACATGAAAAAGCGCAGGCCATCTGCTTTTGAAGTCTGTGACTAATGGGGAATCATGAACAACTTAATTTGTTCTTCTGTACGCGAAAGTCATGTCCATCATCTTCCTCACGGTTTCATCATTATTTCTTTTCTTCAGTTTCTTAAGGATCTCCACCCTCATCTTTTCCTGGCTTTCTGCGGTTTCATCTACAGGAAATACTGGGCTGTAGTTTACTTCTGCCTTTTTAGGTTTCTTAATCCCATAGGCAGGGCTGTGCTTTCCATCTGTTTCGCGCTTAAGGGCATTAACTGTAACTTCAGGGCATCCCAGTGATCTCAATTTGCTCCTGTAGTTTGCAAGTTTATATTTTAAACTCATCTTCCATCCACTGTAGCCATTGGCAGAACCTTGCGCTTTTAGGCATGGATGTTTATCTACCAGTTCTGCTGCCACATCACTAAACTCGGAGTCAGATGGATATGCCTTGAAGTTAATTATTTTCTCTGCCAGAGCAGCTAGGATCCCTGACTTGAGTTTGGGCTCAGGAATCAATAATTTGCCGTTGGTCCTGAATGCGAAGTTGCCCTGATCCAGTTTGATTTGCACATCATAAGGGAAACAAGGCAGAATGAAAGGTGTTGACCATATTGATGACCTTGCTGATGTGGACCCAGGAGAAGACAAAATGTCAGTGTCCGAAGTCCCAGCAGATGAGTTCTCATTATCAGCATCACGGGAGCCAGATGCATGAGAGTAAAGAGAATTAAACTCATCAGGCATATGGCTGAAGGAACTGCAGTTAGAGGTCTCAAAAACAACCTTGACTGTGTCTTTATCATTGAGGTCAGAGATTGATGTCTGATGACTGATGCCCCATATGATTTTGAATGATGCCATTTTCTATCTTGCCTAATCTGTGAAAGACAGGACCATGTTTTAGTGTGAACTAGATATATGAAGCCAATTTCGTAACAACGTTACTCTACAATGAACAATACATATGTTTACAATGTTTATAGCAAAACACCATGTTCGTGGATGAAGTACAGTAATAAAGTTTTATAAACGTCGCGTTTTATGACATGATTTTATTTGATTATAATGAATTAGGTGCAAGTAAAGTACATTTAATACTAAATTGTTAGGCATTGATGTTACTGTATTTGTATAATTTAATGGCATGAAATTTAATGGCGTGATAACGCTGCACAGACCTGGGGGCCAATAGTAAAAGTCCCAAATTATCTGAAATTTTTCTGGATTCTGGTTTTAATAGTTAAATTTAATTTCAGTAATAAAAAATCAGAATCAGAAGTAGCTTTATTACCAAGTATGTTTACACACACAAGGAATTTGACTTGGCGACTCGAGCATCCAGTGCAGAAGAAAGTAAACATGTAGTGCAAACATAGTGCAAACGTACACAATAGTGGTAAATTACACAAAGCAAAGGGGGAGGGGAATAAAAACTGGAGTTAAATAATAATAATAATAATAAAACATTATGTAAAGAAGTTAAAAAAATAAAAATAAATATATGTATAGACAAGAAACAACATATAATTGTTTAAATGAATGTACAAATGCAAAAAGCATGTCTAATCAACTGAAAACATGTATACATTAATACAATTTAACATCAATTTAATTGAAAGTTTTGTTTAAAATGGAAAATTATTATTTTATTTCATGGTAACTGTAAATACCGCCATACCGCCCAGCACTACACCTAATACGTACAGGCCACAAAAAAAGCACATGTTTGCAGAGCCATAGACATTTACACAATGATTATACAAAGCAGCCCATGAAGTTTAACCTGGCAAAAAGTGAAATTTAGCATGTAGCATAAGCATTGCTTGGGCAAAATGTATATGTAGTACAAGGGAAAAGTATGACTGATGGACCACAAACCTGTGAGAGTCAGGAATCGTTTCAAAGAAACCATCCTCATAGATTCAATGGAGTAAGCTGCCAAAGGCTAAAGATCTGGTAAATCACTAACTTCAAGCAAGGTCATGTCTCTTGTTGCATGCATTTCTTTATTCTCTCAACAGCTGCTTGAGTCAAAACATCAACTGAGACGGTTGTTACATCATAGGTTTCAAAGTCTGGCTTCTGTAGGCTACAAGGCCTCAAGTAGTAAGAAATCATCAGCTGGTGCTTCATTGCTAATGATAGTGGCACATTCCTAAAGCATTTTGTATGTTGTGAAACCTGCTTAAAAAAGCTGTGTTTCGCTTCAAAACGCATGGTCCACTGCCCTATAGTTGGGGAGGTGAAGTGTCCAAATCACACCAACTAGTCACCGGGGTCCCACAAGGATCAGTTCTTGGGCCTCTGCTCTTCTCCATATACACCACATCACTGGGTTCCATCATACAAGCACATGGATTCTCCTACCATTGTTATGCTGATGACACTCAACTTCACCACTCCTTTCATCCAGATGATTCCACGGTAGCCACACGAGTCTCAGACTGCCTGGCTGACATCTCTTCTTGGATGAAAGATCATCACTTACAACTCAACCTGGCCAAGATTGAGCTTCCTGCCACCCCGTCAGAACAGCACCAGCTTACCATCCAACTTGGTCCATCTAAGATAACCCCATCGACTTCAGTCAGGAATCTTGGGGTAATCATGGATGATCAGCTGACTTTTAAGGATCACGTTACTAAAACAACTCGGTCATGCAGGTTTGCATTGTACAACATTAGAAAGATCAGACCGTTCTTAACAGAACATGCAACACAGCTTCTCGTCCAGACTCTTGTCATTTCTAGACTGGATTACTGTAATGCTCTTCTAGCCGGTCTCCCAGCCTGTGCCTTCAAACCTCTGCAAATGATCCAGAATGCTGCTACACGCCTGGTCTTCAATGAGCCCAAGAGAGCACATGTCACACCTCTGCTCATCTCTGCACTGGCTCCCCATAGCGGCACGCATTGAGTTCAAGGCACTGGTGCTTGCTTACAGAACAGCCACTAACACAGCACCCATCTACCTCAACTCTCTCTTACAGACCTACATCCCCTCCAGAAGTCTGCGGTCTGAAAACGAGCGGCGCCTCATTGTTCCTTCACAGGGAGGCATGAGATCCATCTCAAGGACATTTTCTTTCTCCGTTCCCGGCTGGTGGAATGATCTTCCTGTTTCCATCAGGACTGCTGGATCAATTTCACAATTCAAAAAACAGCTGAAGACCCACCTCTTCCATGAGCACTTAACTGTCTCATAATATAAAAAAAAAAATTCTACCTTTATTTTTCCTTTTCTAATGTTCTCTATATACTTGCTTATACTATCTTGACGTTGTATTTGAAACCTTGTGTCATGGTTCTGCCCAATCTCGTCTTGTAAATTCCTACAGCCTTGTGGGCAGGGCCATGACAGTGCCATGTCTCCGTGTTTTGGTTACTCGTGGAAGCGCGTGGCCTGGGCGTGGTGCGCCCGTGTCACGCGCTCTCCGGTCTTGCGTCATGTCCACGCCCCCCGGATACTTCCGCGATCCTGCCCTCCTTGTTTATGTATTGTATTCATGATCTTGTGGGCAGGATTGCGTCAGTATCTTGTCTTTGTGTTCATGTTCATGTTTTGTGTGGATTCACACGGCTCGAGCTCGTTTGCTGTTGCCGTGTGTTTCCGTGTCGCGCGTCTAAGCCCCGCCCCCTCGATTTCCGGTAATCTCTCCCGCTAATGTCTCTGATGATTCACACCTGGTCCCCGTGTTATTATCCCTTGTTCGTCTCCCTATTTAAAGCCCTTGTATTCTTTGTCCCGTGCTGGATCGTTTGTCTTCTTTGTCCTGTCTGGTCCTTGTCAGGTGTCATCGTATAGTCATTCATGCTCTAGTTTGATTATTTATTGTCTTAGTCTTTTTAGTCTTGTCTCCCCCTCGAGGGATTTTGAGTTTTTGTTTTGTCTTTGTTAAATAAATCGTTTTTGTCAAGAGCTGTCTGCATCTGGGTTCTGTCCTCATGTAAATCATGACACCTTGTATTACTAGCACTTCTCGTGAACTGCTTACTTAGACGAATCGCTTGCTGTTTTCCTCAATTGTAAGTCGCTTTGGATAAAAGACATGACAGGAATATCACAGCACTTTCTGTTGTACAGTATCACAAGAATTTACCATAAGATAAAGTCTGTTGTATTTATGTTGTTTTTGTGTAGTATTATATAACACATCCAACAGAATTCACTTTATACAAGAATTTACCATAAGATAAAGTCTGTTGTATTTATGTTGTTTTTGTGTAGTATTATATAACACATCCAACAGAATTCATTATGACAGGAATATCACAGCTTTTTCTGTTGTACAGTATCACAAAAATTTACAATAAGATAAAGTCTTTATTATTTATGTTGTTTTTGTGTAGTATTATATAACACATCCAACAGAATTCATTGTGACAGGAATATCACAACACTTTCTGTTGTACAGTATCACAAGAATTTACCATAAGATAAAGTCTTTTGTATTTATGTTGTTTTTGTGTGGTATTATATGACACATCCAACAGAATTCATTGTGACAGGAATATCACAGCACTTTCTGTTGTAGTGCTGCGGTTGTGTTTCTGCTGTAATATCACAAGAATTTACCATAAGATGCAGTTAAATACGTCATTAGCGTTTCCATGGTAACTGATTGCCGCTCTTTTGTGTTTAAACGTTCCTGTCACAGTCTGGACTGCAACTGCCAAAGAGGCGCAGCATCGTTTATTAATGATATATTTATTAAGATAACGTGATAGAAATTGTTTTTGAGACTTTAAAAAAAACTACTGTACGAGTGACATTTTTTTCCACGGAGTGATCATGTTTAAAGGCCCAGAGGGAAACCGGACAGTTACGTCACTACAATCGTTTTCCTTGTGAGTATTGTTTAACTTACATTGCTAAAATTTTATGTGTGTAACTTATATTGCATTAAATATACTTTCGTGTATGTTAACAGTATAACAAAAGTTTTGACGGCCGCAATTGCTCATTTTCAAAGTAAAATATATTGTAGGGATTTATTTCAGTTGTGCTTTTATCATGTATCTAGTTTATCAATGTTGTTGATTCACTTCAAGGCTGTTCATTCATAAGAGTCATTTCTTATCAAATCGTCTGCAGTAATTGCGCTGTATGTAAGATTCGCTTTTATAACGCATGTTCACAAGAGTTATTTGCTCATGAATCGGACTATGCTCAGACATATAGAAGGATACAGGTTGTGCATTAAGCATACTTATCTTAAATAAACTTATTAGGAATACGAGCTCCAAAATCATGTTATTTCACATGTGTACTGCTTTACAAAAAGCTTTAGTGTCTTAAATGTCTAAAGGTGTATTTAAACAGTGTACTTATGAGAGGAATCATATACATTTAGAAAATTTCTTGTGACAATTATTTGATTATCAATTATTTTTTCTTAAAACTGTTTGTTTACAGGAAAGGAGAAATGTTCTTGCCCTGACTGCATGATTCCTAAAGAAGGCAGTTTTCAACAGATGATATAAAGGATCAAGCCTGTTGTGAGACTTTAATTTTGTGTTTAAATTTTTCATTTCATGAAACTTTCAAATTTTTTGTGTTCAATTAATTTTTCTGTATTTACCCTATTTTTGTAGGGAATAATGAGTTATACCTTAATGATTTTCACATTGTAAATAAACATATATAATATATGTAGTATTGTGTATCTTATTTGAATGCTGATTTTATAAAGCCTCCTGCGTTTTACCACACAGCACCACAGAAAATGACATACCACACAGCACCACAGAAATATGACGGTAATACCACACAGCACACAGAAATATGACGGTAATACCACACAGCACCACAGAAATATGACGGTAATACCACACAGCACCACAGAAATATGACGGTAATACCACACAGCACCACAGAAATATGACGGTAATACCACACAGCACCACAGAAATATGACGGTAATACCACACAGCACCACAGAAATATGACGGTAATACCACACAGCACCACAGAAATATGACGGTTATACCACACAGCACCACAGAAATATGACGGTTATACCACACAGCACCACAGAAATATGACGGTAATACCACACAGCACCACAGAAATATGACGGTAATATCACACAGCACCACAGAAATATGACGGTAATATCACACATTACCACAGAAATATGACGGTAATACCACACAGCACCACAGAAATATGACGGTAATACCACACAGCACCACAGAAATATGACGGTAATACCACACAGCACCACAGAAATATGACGGTAATACCACACAGCACCACAGAAATATGACGGTAATACCACACAGCACCACAGAAATATGACGGTAATACCACACAGCACCACAGAAATATGACGGTAATACCACACAGCACCACAGAAATATGACGGTAATACCACACAGCACCACAGAAATATGACGGTAATACCACACAGCACCACAGAAATATGACGGTAATATCACACAGCACCACAGAAATATGACGGTAATACCACACAGCACCACAGAAATATGACGGTAATACCACACAGCACCACAGAAATATGACGGTAATATCACACAGCACCACAGAAATATGACGGTAATACCACACAGCACCACAGCAATATGACGGTAATACCACACAGCACCACAGCAATATGACGGTAATACCACACAGCACCACAGAAATATGACGGTCATACCACACAGCACCACAGAAATATGACGGTAATACCACACAGCACCACAGAAATATGACGGTAATACCACACAGCACCACAGAAATATGACGGTAATACCACACAGCACCACTGCCGAGGTTAGAGGCATCCACTTCCACCACGAATGGTACTTCAGGTCTGGGATGGTGCAGGACGGGTGCTGTGGTGAATAGTTCCTTCAACTTCTTGAAAGCCAGCTCGGCCGCATCCGACCACGGAAACATATTGTTGTCTCCTCTGGTTAGCGAGGTAAGAGGTGCTGCAATAGAACTTAAGTTGCGAATGAAGCGCCTGTAGAAATTAGCGAACCCCAGGAATCGCTGGAGATCTTTGACGTTCTTTGGATGGGGCCATTGCAAGACTGCCTGCACCTTGTTGTCATCCATGGCGACTCCCTCTGGGCTGATTATGTAGCCTAAGAATGTTATGGGGGGCAGTTGTGGCCTAATGGTTAGAGAGTCGGACTCGTAACCAGAAGGTTGCCGGTTCGATTCTCAGTCCCGGCAGGTAACAACTGACGTGCCCTTGAGCAAGGCACCTTACCCCCGTTTGCTCCCCGGGCGCTGCAGTGTTAGCTGCCCACTGCCCCGGTGTATGTGTGTTCACGACTTGAAGTGTGTGTGTTCACTATTCACTGGTTGGGTTAAATGCAGAGGTCACATTTCGGGTATGGGTCACCATATCTGACAAAAAATAGGTCACTTTATTGAAGTTTGGTGGAATTCGCATTTCTCCCCCTTGGCGTAAAGTTGGTGGTCGATGAGGCGCTGGAGAACGGTCCGTACATGTATAACATGTTCTTCTAACGATCTAGAGTAGATGAGAATGTCATCAATATACACAATCACAAACTGGTTCAGTAAATCACGAAACACTTCGTTGATAAATGATTGGAACACTGAAGGACTGTTGGCAATGCCGAACGGCATAACTTAATACTCGTAGTGACCGGTAATGGTAGAGAAGGCGGTTTTCCACTCGTCGCCCTCCCGGATGCGAATAAGGTTGTAGGCTGATCGTAAGTCCAGTCTCGTGTAGATCTTGCTTGCTATGAAAGAACTTCATGCGGCCATCAGTAAACAACAGACTGCTCACCCGGAAGCTGCGTTTATTGTTGCGGGAGATTTTAATCATTCAAACTTAAAGTCAGTTCTCCCCAAATTTCACCAGCATGTTTCCTGTCACACCAGAGGAAACAAAACCTTAGACCATGTTTACACAAACATGGCTGAAGCTTACGTTGCGACCCCCCTCCCCCACCTGGGACAGTCAGATCACCTTTCTTTGTTTCTCACCCCCAAGTATTCACCCCTCATCAATCGTGTGAAGCCATCAGTGAAGATCATCAAAGTGTGGCCTGTGGGGGCAGATTTCACACTCCAGGAAAGGTTTCTACACACAGACTGGAGTACATTTGCTTCTCAGGCCACCAGTGGCTCTCACACGGACATTGACTGCTACACCTCCTCTGTACTGGATTACATCAACACCACCATAGACAATGTTACCACTCAGAAACAGATCATCACGTACCCAAATCAGAAGCCATGGATGAACAAGGAGGTGCGCCTCCTGTTGAAGGCACGCAATACTGCCTTCAGATCAGGTGATGCACAAGCCTACAGCACATCCAGAGCTAACCTGAAGAGGGGCATCAAAGAGGCCAAGCACTGCTACAAGCTAAAGGTAGAAGAGCACTTTTCCAACTCCGACCCTCGACGCATGTGGCAAGGCATCCAGGCCATCAGTGATTACAAACCCACCCACTCCACCCCCGCAGCCACTGATGTCCTCTTCCTGAACGAGCTTAATGACTTTTATGCTCGCTTTGAGAGGGACAATAGAGAAACTGTCACCAAGCTTAAACCCTCAGTTGATCACCCTCCAATCACACTCTCCTCCATAGACGTCTGCAATGCACTGAGCCGGATCAGTGCGCACAAAGCCGCTGGACCAGACAACATCCCTGGACGCGTACTCAGGGCATGTGCTGAGCAGCTTGCTGGGGTTTTCACTGACATCTTCAACCTGTCTCTTGCCCAAGCAGCTGTGCCAACATGCTTTAAATGCACCTCCATTGTGCCAGTGCCAAAACACTCCAGCCCAAAGTGCCTCAACGACTACCGCCCTGTAGCACTGACACCCATTGTAATGAAGTGCTTTGAGCGGCTGGTCCTGGCACACCTGAAGGACTTTCTACCATCCACATTGGACCTACACCAGTTTGCCTACCTCTGTGCAATAGGAGCACAGAAGATGCAGTTTCCATGGCACTGCACTCTGTGCTCACACATCTGGACAATAAGAACACTTATGCACGTATGTTGTTTGTTGACTTCAGCTCAGCATTCAACACTATCATCCCATCCAAGTTAATATCCAAACTTGAAAACCTGGGCATTAACACCTCCCTATGCAATTGGATTATGGACTTTCTGACCAACAGACCACAGCAGGTGAGATCAGGCTCCATCTGCTCCACCACTATCACACTCAACACTGGTGTACCACAGGGCTGTGTGCTAAGCCCCTTTCTCTACTCCCTCTTCACCTCCGACTGCAAGCCTGTGAACGGATCTAAACGGATCTAACTCCATCATCAAGTTTGCGGACGACACTACGGTGATTGGTCTCATCAGCAACAACGATGAGACGGCCTACAGGGAGGAGATCCAGCACCTAGCCACATGGTGCAACAGCAATAACCTGCTCCTTAACACCTCCAAGACAAAGGAGCTCATTGTGGACTTCAGGAAAGAGTCAAGAGGCACACATGACACCATCCACATCAATGGGATGGCTGTTGAACGTGTCTCCAGTTTCAAGTTCCTGGGGATCCACATCTCGGAAGACCTGTCCTGGACTACCTACACCTCCAGCCTGGTCAAGAAGGCTCACCAGCGCCTCTTCTTCCTGAGGACACTAAAGAAGAATCGGCTGTCCTCGGCTATCCTGGTGAACTTCTATCGCTGTGCAATAGAAAGCATCCTGACCAACTGTGTCACAGTCTGGCATGGGAGCTGCTCTGTTGCAGAGCGCAAGGCACTGCAGCGGGTGGTGAAAACCGCCCAGCGCATCACAGGGACTCCACTTCCATCCATGGAGGACATCCAAAGGAAACGCTGTCTGCGTCGAGCTCGCAGCATTCTTAAGGACTCCTCTCATCCCGCTCACAGACTGTTTTCTCTCCTGCCCTGCGGCAGGCGTTTCAGGTGCCTCCGGACCAGGACTAGCAGACTAAAGAACAGCTTTTTTCCCAGAGCTGTCTCTTTATTGAACTCTGCCCCTCACTGATCCCACTGCCCCTCATATACTACTACACTCTTCTCTCCCCCCTCATTGCACACCTGACTTCACTTGTTATTTGCACTAATGGACTGTCTATACATAACATTTATGTTCATTTGCACTACCAGACTGCTCATTTGCAACTGTCAACTGCAGTTCAACTGTTCATTACAGTACCGACTGTTTACTATGCATCTTGCACTCCCACACTTTAACTGAAATATGCAATAACTTCTTCCACTGCACTGTTACTTAGATAGCTTCTGTCCATAACTTATTTGCACTACTCTATATCCATCGCACTGCTGCTCACCATAGCCTAACTTATTGTATACATCCACCTGTAAATTTCTGTTTATAGTAATAGCCATCTGTACATTATGTTCATAATACATATCCATCTGTAAATCTCTGTTTATAGTAATAGCCATCTGTATATTATGTTCATAGTATATATCCATCTGTAAATCTCTGTCTATAGTAATAGACATCTGTATATTATGTTCATAGTATATATCCATCTGTTAATTTCTGTCTATAGTTAGAGACATCTGTAAATCATGGTCATAGTACATATTTATCTGTAAATTACTTCTGTAATATCTATTTATGTAATTTATGCAACCACTGTATATCCTGCACTTGCTACTATTGCACTTCTGGTTAGACCTAAACTGCATTTCGTTGCCTTGTACTTGTACATGTGTAATGACAATAAAGTTGAATCTAATCTAATCTAATCTAATCTGATGACGTGGAAATGAAGGGTTTCCGAGTGAAGGATCCCGACTCGAAGGGTGAGGTCGCTGGTAGTATGTGTTACACGACCGTCCCCCAGCGGACGGCTATCTAGCACTGCCACTGTCAAGGGAGAGTTACATGGTATTAGCGGGACCTGGTGCTACCAGGCTACCAGGCCCTCATCAATAAAATTCCCAGCCACCCCAGAGTCTATCAAAGCCAGAGAATTAACTTCACAATCATCCCATAGAATGCTTACTGGTACTTCAACACAGGTACAATCGAAGTGAGGAGAAACCATGGCACTCACCCGACTGGAAGGCGTCTGGTTGGGTTGTTTGGGGCAGTTGATTCTCATGTGTCCGGCCGTGCTACAATAGAGGCACAATCCTTTCTTAATGCGACGCTCGCGTTCTTCCTGAGTGAGGTGCGTGCATCCAATTTGCATGGGTTCAGAAGTTTTGGGTGACATAGTGTTGGTGATGGGGTAGTTGACATTACGGTGAGGTCGCCTGGATCGTAACAGGTTGTCAATGCGAATGGCCAACTCGATAAATTGATTCAGGGTTTTGCCCTCATCACGACAGGCTAACTCAGACTGGAGTTCGACATTGAGTCCTTGGCGAAATAATAATTTCAACGGATCGTCTGGCCATGTAGTTTGGGCTGCTAGGGTGCGAAATGATAGGGCAAACTCCGCTGCTGAGTCCTTCCTCTGCTGATGTAATGAGTAACATGAGTAATTGTTCAGCAGCGTTCTTACCCCCCTCGGGATGTTCAAATACTTCGCGTATATATTCCTGAAACCTGGTGAAGGTTAGCTGTTCAAATCCGTTATTGGCCCAGACCGCTGTTGCCCAGTCCAAAGCCTTACCGCTCAGGAGGGAGCAGACTAGGGAAATCTTGCTCACGTGTGTTGGGTGCTGTGTAGGTTGTTGATCAAAAAACATGGCACATTGCATAAGAAAGCCTTTACAGCATGAAGGGGTCCCGTCAAATTTATCTGGGAAAGCCAGGCGAGGGTTAACATGCTGTGCAATGGGAGGTGGTGGGTGAATGGGTTGGCTTGCCTGAGCTGAAGTGGCTCCCTGAGATGCGCTACACAGACCTTGAACCGATCTCACCAGTTCCTCAGTTAGGGTGGTAAGACGTGCCAGCTGTTGTTGAGGATTGGCGAGTATCTGGCCTTGAGCGGATATCTCGTGGGTTATTTGAGTGACGACTGCTGGATCCGTGTGTGGCGAAGTCTTCTGTGACTCAGAGGCAGAAGGATGTGGATCCATATGCAGTTTTTAATGTGCAAACAATTCGCAGTAAACAGGCAGGGTAAATACAGGCAAACAGGTATATCCAAGGCTGGGCAACAGGCAAAAACTAGGACAGGAAATAGGTCAGAGGCAGGCAGAAAACAGGCAGCAACGAGAACAGGCAAGCAATAATCCAAAATGCAGGCGGAGAGCAAAACGAGAACACTAGGCAGCAAAGGTCATACACAAAAGGGGTAATCCAGATAATAACGCTCAGTAATGCAGTACGGGACAAACAAGTATTGGAATAAACCTGTATTGCCTGCTGAAATCCTCTGGTGTGCTTTTCTGCCCGAACCCGTAACCCCTGCATTTGTGACATCATGAAAACATCAAAATTGCCCTCATCAAACCTGTATGACTTTCATTCTTCCACAGAACACAAAAGAAGATGCAAACCCAAACTACACAACAGTTTAAGTCCAGCATTGATGAAACACTTCCGAGGCACTTGAGTGTTTGAATTCATTCACTCGTTTTAGTGTATAGGGCTCTAGTCCTATAGCCCTAGTCCACTCAATATGCATCTTTATGGCTTCCTAGCAAATTTACCAAGTATCAGTCCAAATTATTGTACGAAGAGTATGAGTACAAAGGTTAATTTTTTAACAATATCTTTTAATGTAGATGTCCATATACCTGTGCCATGCGGTCGTGGTGCACTCGTGCTGGGGACCTCTGGACACTCAACAGCCACGGCGGACTCAGCACCAGGAGCATTTCCCCTCCTGGAAGTACAACAATAGCATTATTAAACAAATAGTTCAGAATGTTAATATGCAATAATATGATTTACCTTGTTCCCCTTATCACCATGTCTCCCTCCCTCTCAGACACAATGCCGCATACACTTGTTTCTCCATATAATAGAAGCCATTCGTGTGCGCCCTGACCCCCTCCAGACGCAGACACACTCTGACAGTGGCAAGCAACCCTTTTTTGGGACCCACTTTAAGATCGGCCATTTCTTTTTTATTTTGGGAATCGTCCTGTTGGTTGAACTAACGGCATTCACCGCAGCTGTGACTCCACATATATCACTGTGTCAGTGAAATTTATTTTCTTCGTCTTGGTTTAAATTGCTGCCATTTTAAGCATAAAGAACTATTTGCCAGCTCACATTAATATGCCATATATGGTTAAATGTGGGTGTGTAAAAGGTGGTCATGATGATATATTTGATGTATTTACATTGAACAAAATTATAAACGCAACACTTTTGTTTTTGCCCCTATGTTTCATCTAAGACTTTTTCCATGTACACAAAAGGTCTATCTCTCTCAAATATGGTTCACAAATTGGTCTAAATCTGGTTAATGAGCATTTCTCCTTCCCTGAGATAATCCATCCACCTCACTCGAGGTGAACTGATGATGGTTCCGGCATGAGAGTTGTGCGCTGTGAGCTTTCACACACTGTCTGGCCTCATATGAGGTTTTAATCCGCTGGTTTAATCTGACACTGCTGTTACTAGCGTACTGTGTTTGCAACTCTAATGAAATTTAAAACTCTCTCAAAATAATGTGTTTTTCCCGCCTTAAACATATAAACACATTGCATTACATCAAATACAAACAATAATATTGGTTTTTAGCTAGACAATTTTACTCCTTTAAAATATCCTCCAGAAATCTTAGGTCCATTTTAGGTGTGTCTGGTGTAGCCACGAATCTGAGAAAACATCTTACATGGGCAAGTTTTTGCTTGCAGTTTTCCTGGTTTTTTTTCTGTGGTGTAGCAATGTAGTTGAACCATACCTCCGAAACTTTTTCTGTAAAAATGAGAACAGCAAGTGCTAAGTTAAAATGAGGTAAAGCAAGGTACACTGTCAGAAAAAGGTGTAAAATTTGTACCTTTAGGGGTACAATGGCTTGTCACTGGGGCAGTACCCTCAAAGGTACAAATATGGTTCACTTGGGTACATATCTGTACCCTTACAGCAGTGTTTCCCAATCCAGTCCTACAGACCTCCACTGACAGAATGTTTTAGATGTCTCTCTATTGAACACATGAACACGTTAATGAGATAATGAAGTGATGATTGAGTTATTAATGATGAACACCTGCTGTTAACAAACACAATCACTGAAATAAAACATGGCCAATAAGAACAAAAACCATAATAGTGTTTAGTGTTTCCTTTAGTGGGACTCTTGTGTTTCAGTGTCTGCTTGTGTTTAGTCGCTCATGTGTTTAAGGATACATGGTACATGTATGGATACATGCTTCATGCTCATGATAACCTGCTGAATGTCCTGTCGATATACTAAATGTTCTGATCATATTACAGCTTGCTGTGGGTAATTAATAGGTATCTGTATGATCTAATTCTCATAATAACCTGCTGAATGTCCTCTTGATATACTGAATGTTCTGATCATACTACAGCTTGCTGTGGGTAATTAATAGGTATCTGTATGATCTAATTCTTATGATAACCTGCTGAATGTCCTGTCGATATACTGAATATTCTAATTATACGGAATAGCTGAGATATACATGACTGTGATTTTTAACTTTTTCATACTACAGTTTGATTAAATCTATAACTTTTTTTGACTTGTACCTGTGTCTCAACTCCTTCCTGCTTACTGTTTCTTGAATGTTCTTGATATTAGTATATCCCGGGGTGAAAGCCCCCAGGTGGCGTAGTCGGTATTCCTCCTTTAACTGTTTGACAGGTAACATAAGGTTACAGTTTTTGTGACACTTGGATCAGATCTTCTGTTTTATATTTGTAAGCATAACTCACAGGAGCTGTTATTGTAACATTTTTCATTGAGGATGTGTGACAAATGTATAGAAAGTTTAAATGATCTCACAATACATGTATTGTGCCTTTTACCCAATGAAAAACATTAAACAAAAGATAAAACACAAACAATTTTTTACTTCTATTTTAGACTTTTCTTTATCTTTTTGTTCTCCTTTGTTGTTTATGCTTGTTCTTATTCACTTTCTCTCAGTTCTTGAATTGACACATGTTTTCTTTCTTTCTTAGTATTCTGTCTCTGTCTTTCGTTCTGTCTGTCTGCCAGTCAGAACTCTGTTGGCAACGTGATATTAATGGAAAGCTTGGGCAACCAAAGTTCTGTAACATAAACCTGTTAGTCCCTAACCCCCCCCCTACATCTCAATTTCCATATAGAGCCATCCACCCCCTTCCCCAAATCCCCAAATGTCCAAATCTAGCTTGTACTTCTACCTGTAAAGAGATACGACATAGAGGAAGTGATATGCTCATACAGCCATACTAGATTTTCATTTCATTTTGATACATTCCAGGAAAATACTGTCATTTATTTGGCCATGATAACTGTATTGTGAAAAGCTGATACATCATCATAGGATTAAAAAGCTAGGTACTGTATAATAATTTTTTTATAAAAGATAATTAAAACAATAAATGTAGACATATATTTTCTTTTACTTGTAAGCAATAAATGGACTAGATTGTGAAATTGACAAATGTGTTTACATGGATGATTGAATTCATTAAAATATGAGACAATTTACGTATAATCAACACACAAAATACTAGCATTAGTGATTCACCCAAATCTGTGTTCCACAAAAGCAAGCAAGTCATACGGGTTTGTAATGACATGAGGGTGAGTAACTAATGACAGAACTTTGATATTTAAGTACATTTTGTAATACTGTACCAAAATGTATTATGTTCAAAGTGTGCGCTGCTGAGTACTTGATCATTTTTATAGAAAATAGATCCATTTTACTGCCAACAAGGAGAAAAGAGCCAGGAGAGCTTCACAGAGGTCACCCCAGGTGTCAGGAGCTGTAGAAGCAAACAAATCATGTCCAACAACTGCATATGTAAGCATCAGCTCCAATAGTAGTCCAAGCAACAACACGGAAGTCTTTGTTGCTCTCAGGTAGGCTGCTATCATTGCCTACAATAAATCAAGAACCAAGACAATATAAAAGTTTACTGCTGACAGCAAAAAGTTAAAGTTGTGAAATGTCTATGCTGACCTGTAAAACTTCTTGGTTAGGTAAGGTGTTTAATAATCTGGGGGACAAAAAGACGGGTACATAAAGCCAACACAACGATGAAAGAAAGGATGTTACAAGGGCTTCTCCAATAATCCCGCGGATGGACATAAACCTTCATCATAAACTCGGTGAGATACACCAACAGGAAAAAATTGTGGCCATTCTATGGAATACACATAACAAACATACAGTTATGATATACTGTAAGGTATCTGTTGTGAAAGTGATGTATCATAGTCTCTTACCTCATATAAAGCCTCTTTCAGAGGATCATCCTCTAGAAAGTCACAGATGATGATAAATGCATTGTGTAATGCAATGATCAAATGAATGAATACATCAAACAGTCTGCTTTCACAGATGTCATGTATGTATGGAATGTGAAAGTGGAAGAAATATTTTTTCCTGCAAGAAGAAACATGAAATTTTTTAACTAAAGTAAAAAAAAAACTAAAGGGAATAATATCTAATATATGTTTCCCGAAGCATAGCCTACTTTGGTATCACTTTAGTAGTACTTATCCATAATCAAATTGTATGTAAAAACTTGTGTAGGCCTATAGGCTATTTACAAGACAAAACATTAAAGTCTGAGTAAAGTGACATTAAAATATGTGTTCTGAGTTTGTCACACAAAAGAAAAGTGTGTTATTAACCACCCAGCAAAATTTAAATGGAGAAAAAAAACATCCAAGTAAATAAAATAAGTTATCAAAATCTTGAAAAAATAGACAGGACTCCCTGCTGTCAAACGCTGGGGGCGTGTCCGTCGGCGCTACCTAAACCACGCCCACTCGAGCAAACACGATCGTCTGTCAACTGTCAAATACCGCTAGTCTAAATGGATGCTAAGTTAACTTTACTAATGCTACATGTATGGTTATTTGAGTTAATGCAGAGTATTTTTAGTTAATACATAGCATCTAATATTATCTCCTCATCTACTGCAAGCGTGACCCATGGTTGCTCAGCAACGACAGGTGCCAGAAGAGCACAAACTCGAGGCGCAGAACAGCACAAACTCGAGGCGCAGAAGAGCACAAACTCGAGCCTCATCTAACACGGTTGCTTAGCAACCTGTCCATTGATGCTAATTGTTAGGGGTGGGGCCATGCATGCTCGGACGCTCCATTTCGTCATCGAGTAACCGTTTTAGGCCCGCCCAGAAAATCCTGAGCCACACTATGTAACGGTTTAACTCCACAATTCATTACTATATAGCTACACTTTTGAGTCTCTGTAACGTGTATATATTTCAATATATTTCTAACATTTATGATGTGTTTAGAAGAATTCTCAGATTTCTCTTTACTCGGACTTTAGCCTATTTTTTCTATAATATAATATAATAATCTAGATATCATTTGCTATAATCTTTTTTATACATGTTATAGAATCATTGCAGAAGCAGAGATGTGCAGCGATCGTTTCAGCGTTATGCGCCATCCTAACATATCAAATGTGTTGATGTGATTGCAGGTTTATGACGCTAAAACCCGTCAGTTTAAGCCCAAATAATTTTACAAAAATGCCAAAACATTTTATTTATAACATACCCAGCCTCGTCGCAAACAGAAAGAGTTTCGTTGCTTTCTTTCTCTTGTTTTTCTTCCATCTCTGGAGATCAGACGTTGTGTGTCGCTCGTGTCTTGCTATGAGGTTGACGTTCGTAGTTTTGGTTGCTATAGTAACAGTTATAAACAAACACTGCTGAGACGTTTAAAAGTCGCTCATCATTTGCATGAAGTTGAACAAAAAGTTGAACTATTATAAGCAAAAAAAGGCAACGATCTGCAATCTGTTTATATCATAGATAGACTTTGGCGACAACTTCTGTCAAAAACATGTCACGACAATAGGTTATTTATGAAATATCACAAAGCCATTTGTTTGAGGTACTCTACAATCTTGTGCTAAATAATGAGATTGGTCATAAAAAGGTCTTTTTTATAACATGTAACATGTTTTTTTTCAACAAATGAGTGCAATAATATTACATTTTTTAATAAAGAGGCAATTCACGAGCGGGTGACGTCATCACTAGGGCGTGTTTGTTTTGGTCCAGCAGCAGTTACCCAAATACAAAACTGAGCTTTTTTTAACAGCATTGTTTACATGAAGCTAATAATAATAATAAAGATAATTATTTATTCATAAATATTGCTTTCTTTATTTAATTACGCTGTTAATTCTGCTGAAATGTATTAAAATTTCACGTAAACTTGAAAATGTAAGATTATAATGAACACACCGTGCATTTCCATGCTGATGATATTCTTCCGGAATCTCCATTTGGGGTGACGGAAGTTGGAAGCAACAACCGCAGGCATCCACTGCTGAGAAGAAGTGGCTTCCGGGCAACATGTACATGCCGTAAACATGGCGGAGGAGGTATTGGAAGCAGTCGAGAAGTTGCAGTTACGGCTCAAAGAAAATCAAGAGCCTTGCAAGGTAAAAAAAAACATTTTGTCAGTGACGATGAGATCGTTTATATTCCTAAAACCGTAAATCGATTGCTTCGCACGTTTAACGGCTGTTGTAAGCACTTCAGCGAGCGTCTGTCTTACGGATCACAAAACATTGCCACAGAGAAAGCCTATCATACAATTACAGTAACAGCATTAGATTAGATTAGATTAGATTCAACTTTATTGTCATTACACATGTACAAGTACAAGGCAACGAAATGCAGTTTAGGTCTAACCAGAAGTGCAATAGCAGCAAGTGCAGGATATACAGTGGTTGCATAAATTACATAAATAAATATTACAGAAGTAATTTACAGATGAAAATGTACTATGACCATGATTTACAGATGTCTCTAACTATAGACAGAAATTAACAGATGGATATATACTATGATCATAATATACAGATGTCTATTTGTCATGGTTTACAGGGACAGAACCCAGGCGCAGGCAGCAGGTGGCAGCAGAACAGACATTATTAAATAAAAGACCCACGAGGGGGCAAAAAACAAAACAAAACTCACAGGCACTAGGCAAACAAAAATAACCCACAATGGGGAAAACTGAACTCAAAAGAGTAAACAGGGTAAAGCACAAACACCAGGGTGACAAGACAAAAAACCTACTAAATAAAATGCAGGACAAGAACTGAACACGGTAACTGACACGACATGGCAAGACACGACATAGTAACAAATTTTAACAAACGCACGAGCACAGGACAATGAACACGAGGGCTTTTAAATAGGGGATAATGACACAGGGTGCAGATGTGAATCATCAGAAACATTACCAGGGCAAATTACCGGAGAACGAGGGGGCGGGGCTTAGACGCGCGACATGAAAACACGCGGCAAAAGGCGGAAGCGCCCGAGCCGCGTGTCTCCCCACAGAACGTAAACACAAAGACAAGATACTGACGCAATCCTGCCCACTAGATCATGAAAACTAGACATAAACAAGGAGGGCAGGATCGCGGAAGTATCCGGGGGGCGTGGTCATGACGCAAGACCGGAGAGCGCGTGACACGGGCGCACCACGCCCAGGCCACGCGCTTCCACGAGCAAAAAACACAGAGACATGTCACTGTCATGGCCCTGCCCACAAGGCTCTAGGAATTTACAAGACAGATCGGGCAGAACCATGACACTATGACACAGATGGATATGTACTATGAACATAATATACAGATGTCTATTACTATAAACAGAGATTTACAGATGGATATGTACTATGAACATAATATACAGATGGTTATTACTATAAACAGAAATTTACAGGTGGATGTATACAATAAGTTAGGCTATGGTGAGCAGCAGTGCGATGGATATAGAGTAGTGCAAATAAATTATGGACAGAAGCTATCTAAGTAACAGTGCAGTGGAAGACGTTATTGCATATTTCAGTTAAAGTGTAGGAGTGCAAGATGCATAGTAAACAGTCGGTACTGTAAATGAACAGTTGGCAGTGCAAATGAGCAGTCTGGTAGTGCAAATGAACATAAATGTTATGTATAGACAGTCCATTAGTGCAAATAACAAGTGAAGTCAGGTGTGCAATGGGGGGGAGAGAAGAGTGTAGTAGTATATGAGGGGCAGTGGGATCAGTGAGGGGCAGAGTTCAATAAAGAGACAGCTCTGGGAAAAAAGCTGTTCTTTAGTCTGCTGGTCCTGGTCCGGAGGCACCTGAAACGCCTGCCGGAGGGCAGGAGAGAAAACAGTCTGTGAGCGGGATGAGAGGAGTCCTTAAGAATGCTGCGAGCTCGACGCAGACAGCGTTTCCTCTGGATGTCCTCCATGGATGGAAGTGGAGTCCCTGTGATGCGCTGGGCGGTTTTCACCACCCGCTGCAGTGCCTTGCGCTCTGCAACAGAGCAGCTCCCATGCCAGACTGTGACACAGTTGGTCAGGATGCTTTCTATTGCACAGCGATAGAAGTTCACCAGGATAGCCAAGGACAGCCGATTCTTCTTTAGTGTCCTCAGGAAGAAGAGGCGCTGGTGAGCCTTCTTGACCAGGCTGGAGGTGTTGGTAGTCCAGAACAGGTCTTCCGAGATGTGGATCCCCAGGAACTTGAAACTGGAGACACGTTCAACAGCCATCCCATTGATGTGGATGGTGTCATGTGTGCCTCTTGACTCTTTCCTGAAGTCCACAATGAGCTCCTTTGTCTTGGAGGTGTTAAGGAGCAGGTTATTGCTGTTGCACCATGTGGCTAGGTGCTGGATCTCCTCCCTGTAGGCCGTCTCATCGTTGTTGCTGATGAGACCAATCACCGTAGTGTCGTCCGCAAACTTGATGATGGAGTTAGATCCGTTCACAGGCTTGCAGTCGGAGGTGAAGATAAGCGAGTAGTCTGTAGTCACGGCAAGAACGCACGCGTAAGTGTTCGGTGTATATTATATGTTTCTGTTGTATGACGCATAGGTGATATATTTGCTAAGTAGTGAGAATTATTTCGTTCTCTGATCTATTTTCCTTATAAGTCTATGGTGCTTTGGAGTGTTGTTTGCAGCTAGTTGATTTTAGATTACAGGAAAGCTTTTCACCTTTGGATAAATTAGCACTTAAGTCCGGAAGAGTCCAGCATTAGATTCGACTTGAGCCATTGCGTGTTCATTTAGGCTTTGTCTTGCTAATTTGAAACGCACGGGCAGCGACTGTAGGAGTAGCTATTTAAACTGCGGGCTCACAGCTCATTGCCAGGATAAGCGAGTAGTCTGTAGTCACGGCAAGAGCGCACGCGTAAGTGTTCGGTGTATATTATATGTTTCTGTTGTATGACGCATAGGTGATATATTTGCTAAGTAGTGAGAATTATTTCGTTCTCTGATCTATTTTCCTTATAAGTCTATGGTGCTTTGGAGTGTTGTTTGCAGCTAGTTGATTTTAGATTACAGGAAAGCTTTTCACCTTTGGATAAATTATCACTTAAGTCCGGAAGAGTCCAGCATTAGATTCGACTTGAGCCATTGCGTGTTCATTTAGGCTTTGTCTTGCTAATTTGAAACGCACGGGCAGCGACTGTAGGAGTAGCTATTTAAACTGCGGGCTCACAGCTCATTGCCAGGATAAGCGAGTAGTCTGTAGTCACGGCAAGAGCGCACGCGTAAGTGTTCGGTGTATATTATATGTTTCTGTTGTATGACGCATAGGTGATATATTTGCTAAGTAGTGAGAATTATTTCGTTCTCTGATCTATTTTCCTTATAAGTCTATGGTGCTTTGGAGTGTTGTTTGCAGCTAGTTGATTTTAGATTACAGGAAAGCTTTTCACCTTTGGATAAATTAGCACTTAAGTCCGGAAGAGTCCAGCATTAGATTCGACTTGAGCCATTGCGTGTTCATTTAGGCTTTGTCTTGCTAATTTGAAACGCACGGGCAGCTGTTCCCACTCACTACGTGATTAGCAACCCATTTAATACAGATAGAGGCGCTGGCGCGGAAGCGTCAGCGGAAGCGTTCAGCCCTCCTCGCGTGAAGACCGACGAGGTAAAGACCATTCGACTCGTCCTGCGCGACTCGTCCTGCGCGACGAAACCGACAACGCACAGTAGTATCTTATCTAAAAATCCTTTTTTACTGTTTTCTCTCACTTTCTTTTTCGCCTTTTCTATACTCACTCGCACAGCATGTGTTTCCAATTCATTCCTGTGGTCTCCCGCCCACGACACTCTCTCACCAGAGGAAGGCGGAGCAATCCCGCCAACCTTCGCACTATCTGTACCTCTTCTACTCTTCCACTCTCTCTTTCCATTGGTCTCTGGAATTGTCAATCTGCTGTAAATAAATCCGACTTCATCCCTGCATTTGCTTCCCACTCTGCTCTTAGTATTGTAGGATTAACTGAAACCTGGATTACTTCTGAGAACACAGCAACCCCTGCAGCTCTCTCTAGTAATTTCTCTTTCTCTCACACTCCCCGCCAGCATGGGAGAGGTGGTGGCACCGGTCTTCTCATCTCCAAAGACTGGAAGTTCTCCACCTACCCCTCCGTAGTCAACACCAATTCTTTTGAATTCCATGCCGTAACTATTACTTCTCCATTAAAACTCCACATTGTAGTTATTTATCGCCCTCCAGGTCAACTGGGCGAATTTCTAGAAGACCTAGACATGCTGCTCTCGTCGCTTCCCTGAGGACGACTCGCCGCTTCTTGTCTTTGGGGATTTCAACATCCACCTAGAGAAGCCTTATGCCTCAGACTTCCACTCACTGCTTACCTCCTTCAATCTCCAACTAGTCCCCACCACAGGTACCCATAAGTCAGGTAACCAACTTGATCTTATCTACACACGCAGCTGTGATACAGAGAACACCTTGATTACACCTCTGCACGTCTCTGATCACTTTTTCATCACTTTTAATTTAATACTGCATTCCCGCAACTCACCAACTCCGCTACCAGTCTCATTTAGGCGGAATCTGCGCTCCCTTTCTCCTGTCCATCTTTCATCTGTCATAGAAACCTCCCTTCCATCCTTCACACACTTTGCATCACTAGATGTTAATTCTGCCACAGACACACTTCTCACAACACTAACCTCGTGTCTAGACACTATCTGTCCTATTTCCTCCAGGCCAGCACGTGCTACTCCTTCCAGTCCCTGGTTGTCCGATACCCTCCGGGAACACCGGGCTAAACTCAGAGCGACTGAAAGGAAATGGCGCAAAACAAAAGACATCGCTGACCTCTGTAAGTATCAAGCTTCACTCTCTATCTTCTCTGCAGACATTCACACTGCTAAATCTGCATTCTTCCATGAAAAAATTAGCAGCGCCTCAGACTCCCACAAGCTTTTCAAAACATTTAAAACTCTCCTCTGTCCCCCTCCACCACCTCCGTCTAACTCCCTAACGGCTAATGACTTTGCCAGCTACTTCACAGACAAAACTAGGTCTATCAGCAGACAATTTTCAGCTCCACCCATCAATGATCTCACATCGCACATACACACAGCAGACCATCTTCTCTCCTCTTTCTCTCCTCTTAAAGAGGATGATGTCTCTAAACTTCTGCTCTCTACTCACCCAACCACCTGCCCGTTAGACCCCATCCCCTCACATCTACTACAAGCCATCTCACCCACACTCCTACCATCGCTCACTCATATCATTAACACATCTCTTAATACAGGAATTTTCCCCACTGCATTCAAGCAGGCCCGGGTAACCCCGCTGCTTAAGAAACCCACACATGACACTTCCCTACTGGAGAACTATAGACCCATTTCTCTCCTTCCGTTCATAGCTAAAGCACTTGAACGGGTTGTTTTCAATCAGGTGTCTACCTTCCTCACCCAAAACAACAGGCTGGACACCAACCAGTCAGGCTTTAAGAGCGGTCACTCAACCGAAACTGCCCTACTAACAGTTACAGAAGCCCTAAGGAGGGCAAGAGCTGAGTCCAAATCATCTGTTCTCATTCTCTTAGACCTTTCTGCAGCCTTCGACACGGTTAACCATCACATTCTTCTGTCTACCCTATCGTCACTGGGCATCACTGGAACTTCACTCTCCTGGTTTAAATCCTACCTCGCAGATAGGTCGTTCAAGGTAGCTTGGGGAGGTGAAGTGTCCAAATCACACCAACTAGTCACCGGGGTCCCACAAGGATCGGTTCTTGGACCTCTGCTCTTCTCCATATACACCACATCACTGGGTTCCATCATACAAGCACATGGATTCTCCTAACCATTGTTATGCTGATGACACTCAACTTCACCTCTCATTTCATCCAGACGATTCCATGCTAGCCACACGAGTCTCCGACTGCCTGGCTGACATCTCTTCTTGGATGAAAGATCATCACCTGCAACTCAACCTGGCCAAGACTGAGCTCCTCGTCATTCCTGCCACCCCGTCAGAACAGCCCCAGCTTACCATCCAACTTGGTCCATCTAAGATAACCCCATGACTTCAGTCAGGAATCTTGGGGTAATCATGGATGATCAGCTGACTTTTAAGGATCACGTTACTAAAACAACTCGGTCATGCAGGTTTGCATTGTACAACATTAGAAAGATCAGACCGTTCTTAACAGAACATGCAACACAGCTTCTCGTCCAGGCACTTGTCATTTCTAGACTGGATTATTGTAATGCTCTTCTGGCCGGTCTCCCAGCCTGTGCCTTCAAACCTCTGCAAATGATCCAGAATGCTGCTGCACGCCTGGTCTTCAATGAGCCCAAGAGAGCACATGTCACACCTCTGCTCATCTCTCTACACTGGCTCCCAGTAGCGGCACGCATTAAGTTCAAGGCACTGGTGCTTGCTTACAGAACAGCCACTAACACAGCACCCATCTACCTCAACTCTCTCTTACAGACCTACATCCCCTCCAGAAGTCTGCGGTCTGAAAACGAGCGGCGCCTCATTGTTCCTTCACAGAGAGGCATGAGATCCATCTCAAGGACATTTTCTTTCTCCGTTCCCGGCTGGTGGAATGATCTTCCTGTTTCCATCAGGACTGCTGGATCAATTTCACAATTCAAAAAACAGCTGAAGACCCACCTCTTCCATGAGCACTTAACTGTCTCATAAAAAAAAAAAAAAAAAAAAACATTTTTACCCCTATTTTTCCTTTTCTAATGTTCTCTATATACTTGCTTATACTATCTTGACGTTGTATTTGAAACCTTGTATTACTAGCACCTCTCGTGAATATTGCTTACTTAGACGAATCGCTTGCTGTTTTCCTCAATTGTAAGTCGCTTTGGATAAAAGCGTCTGCCAAATGAATAAATGTAAATGTAAATGTAAATGAAGAGGAAGGGTTTAGAACACAGCCCTGTGGTACACCAGTGTTGAGTGTGATAGTGGTGGAGCAGATGGAGCCTGATCTCACCTGCTGTGGTCTGTTGGTCAGAAAGTCCATAATCCAATTGCATAGGGAGATGTTAATGCCCAGGACTTCAAGTTTGGATATTAACTTGGATGGGATGATAGTGTTGAATGCTGAGCTGAAGTCAACAAACAACATACGTGCATAAGTGTTCTTATTGTCCAGATGTGTGAGCACAGAGTGCAGTGCCATGGAAACTGCATCTTCTGTGCTCCTATTGCTGCGGTAGGCAAACTGGTGTGGGTCCAATGTGGATGGCAGAAAGTCCTTCAGGTGTGCCAGGACCAGCCGCTCAAAGCACTTCATGACAATGGGTGTCAGTGCTACAGGGCGGTAGTCGTTGAGGCACTTTGGGCTGGAGTGTTTTGGCACTGGCACAATGAAGGTGCATTTAAAGCATGTTGGCACAGCTGCTTGGGCAAGAGACAGGTTGAAGATGTCAGTGAAAACCCCAGCAAGCTGCTCAGCACATGCCCTGAGTACGCGTCCAGGGATGTTGTCTGGTCCTGCGGCTTTGTGCGCACTGATCCGGCTCAGTGCATTGCAGACGTCTATGGAAGAGAGTGTGATTGGAGGGTGATCAACTGAGGGTTTGAGCTTGGTGGCAGTTTCTCTATTGTCCCTCTCAAAGCGAGCATAAAAGTCATTAAGCTCGTTCAGGAAGAGGACATCAGTGGCTGCGGGGGTGGAGTGGGTGGGTTTGTAATCACTGATGGCCTGGATGCCTTGCCACATGCGTCGAGGGTCGGAGTTGGAAAAGTGCTCCTCTACCTTCAGCTTGTAGCAGTGCTTGGCCTCTTTGATGCCCCTCTTCAGGTTAGCTCTGGATGTGCTGTAGGCTTGTGCATCACCTGATCTGAAGGCAGTATTGCGTGCCTTCAACAGGAGGCGCACCTCCTTGTTCATCCATGGCTTCTGATTTGGGTACGTGATGATCTGTTTCTGAGTGGTAACATTGTCTATGGTGGTGTTGATGTAATCCAGTACAGAAGAGGTGTAGCAGTCAATGTCCGTGTGAGAGCCACTGGTGGCCTGAGAAGCAAATGTACTCCAGTCTGTGTGTAGAAACCTTTCCTGGAGTGTGAAATCTGCCCCCACAGGCCACACTTTGATGGTCTTCACTGATGGCTTCACACGATTGATGAGGGGTGAATAATTGGGTGGCTGTGATCAATACATCTAATTTGGCTTTGTTGCGTAGCGTTTTCCTCAAAAATGTAGCGATCTAGTAGATCATCGACTGTTCAAACTCTGCATTGAGCTGCTTTCCTCGAACCTTGTGTTCACTTATTAGAAATGACTGGTTTCAGAGAAACAGGTAAGTTAGATTGTAATTTGGGGCTGTTATTTACTAATTCCATTAAGTTAATTATAAAATGATTTTTTCACAAAGTGTGTAAGTTTATGGTTAATCCGATGACGAAGATGCTTAACAAAACATCTGCTTCAATAGCAAAACAACTTTGACAAAACTGCTGTCACTCAGTTGTGGTGTTTTCTTCTAAGATTTAAATTTCTGTATGTTTTTGTTTATCACAAAAGGCAGAATTTAAATGAGGGGCATTTTCACTCACGCATTAATGAGCCTGGAGGGCACAGGCGTCTCCAGAGGAACCTCCACTTATGAAGGATGACCAGGATAAATTGAATTATACCAACATGGCTGCTCCCCTTCACCCCAACAACACTACAGCTCACCGTACGAACATGAAAGGGAGTCAGACGAATATGAAAGCCCCCAAGAAGAAGAGCCTGAACCAGTGGCGGATCTAGGGTTTTTTAAAGACAGGGGCCACAGTTTACAGAGGGGGCCAGGTATAATTCGCAATTATTTTTCATTTTTCGTTCAGTTGCTGCTGGCACTAGTATATTTCTGTACTGACACACTGGAGATGCAGGTTTATTGATGATAAACTGAGATGAGTACAGGCCAGTAGGTAAGCAGACAACACAACAGTTAAAGGGATAGTTCATCCAAAATTGAAAATCGTGTAATTTACTCACCCTCTTGTCATTTAAAACATGTATGACTTTTTTCTTTCGCAACAGGTAAGTCTTTATAATTCACAGGAGTAAACATTTCTGGAGTAACAAGTCTTTATTATTCACAGGAGAAAACATTTCTGGAGTAACAGGAAGTCTTTATAATACACAGGAGTAACAGGAAGTCTTTATAATACACAAGAGTAACAGGAAGTCTTTATAATACACAAGAGTAACAGGAAGTCTTTATAATACACAAGAGTAACAGGAAGTCTTTATAATACACATGAGTAACAGGAAGTCTTTATAATACACAGGAGTAACAGGAAGTCTTTATAATACACAGGAGTAACAGGTAAGTTTTTATAATACACAGGAGTAACAGGAAGTCTTTATAATACACAGGAGAAAACATCTCTGGAGTAACAGATACATCTTTATAATACACAGGATTAACAGGTAAGTTTTTATAATACACAGGAGTAACAGATAAATCTTTATAATACACAGGAGTAACAGGTAAGTTTTTATAATACACAGGAGAAAACATCTCTGGAGTAACAGGTAAATCTTTATAATACACAGGAGTAACAGATAAATCGTTATAATACACTGGAGTAACAGGTACGTTTTTATAATATACAGGAGTAACCAGAAGTCTTTATAATACACAGGAGAAAACATCTCTGGAGTAACAGATAAATCTTTATAATACACTGGAGTAACAGGTACGTTTTTATAATATACAGGAGTAACCAGAAGTCTTTATAATACACATGAGAAAACAATCCCTGGAGTAACAGGTAAGTCCTATGTTAAAAAAGAACAATTCTTTGGTTTTTGTGACCAACGCTGAAACGTTTGAGAAATTCATTCATATCTAGTGTCTTTGCCCTCCTGGATTCAATACTCAATACTCCAAGGTGATTTAAGCGGTCATCACCCATTGTTGTTCTCAGGTGGTTTTTAATTAAGCTAAGAGCTGAAAAGCTTCGTTCACATGAGGCACTGCTGACTGGTATTACAACAGCAATCTTGCCAACCCTAAAAAGCTCATGAAACACCTCCTTAAATGGTTTTAAATTTTAAATTACAAACTCAAGGAGGGTTGTCAGCCTCTTCATGCCACTATTTTCTTTCCTCTCCAACACTCTCTTGATTTGATGTAACTCATGTGCTAAATCATCAACATTGAATAAAAAATTTCAGCAAAACCAAAAAGATCTTCATGTAAAAAGGTGCTGCTTTGTGGATGAAGGGCTTGGATTCCTTTCATTATTTTACAATTTGGTTTAGGAGAAACGTCTTTTGAGTTCACCCATCATTGAGTCAAGCACTGGATAAAACACATGTTTCTGAAAGCTTTCCTTATCATCATGATCTATTTCTACGCTCACCAGTTGGTGTAGTGACTAAGTATCCACTTAGCCTCCTGTTCCTCACTGACTGCCTTTTTTCAGCCTTTTCCATAGTGACATCACAATTCACAGCAATTTTCTCAATCTCTGCCCATACTACATTTAAAAAAGCATCAGTCCTATAATGCTGCAAAGTGTCAAGTAATGCATCAACAAGACTCACCGCTGCTGCTAGGTCTAATGAGGGGGACTGCAGCATGTCAGACAAGAACTTGGACTGGCCCAGTACTTTACTAAAAGTAACCAGAAGCCCAATGAAATTTAAGTCAATTTGGCCAAGGAAACCACGAGCATCAACTGCCCGATCCCCATTACGCTCAAGTCCAATCTCCTGAAGGACACAAACTACTGCAGGGAGTCTGTCTAACAGATTGTGACATGCTGCGTACCTGCATGCCCACCTAGTATCACTTAGTCTTGGAATTTCACGAGAATGGCCACCATACATTTCTCTCTGAATTTCAAGCCATTTGGTGTGTACATATGATCCAGACATGAAGCAGTGAAGTTTTTGTAGAAGAGAAAAAAAAACAATCTGCCTCAGACACTGACTTGACACTATCCACAATAACAAGGTTTAGACAGTGTGCATTACAATGCACATAAAATGCATATTTTGCCACATCTTGGATTCTTGTGCACACGCCTGGGGGCCCTGAACTCAGTCCAGTGGTGTAGTCTACGTGATACGCAGGTAGACGCCGTATACTCACTAGATAATGTCAAGAATTTCAATATATCATAAAAGATTACTGGTGCATTTACTTGTCACAAATGTGCATTAAAAATTGCCAGCTGAAAAAAAACTGTGCTTGACCGTATACATATAACATCAAAGGGTAATGTAGTTTTTAATTGACTGAATGATTAACAAAGCCAGTCCAGTGTCCCCATTCTGTTATTGAGTGTTAAAGGGATAGTACACCCAAAATTGAAATATCTACCATTATTTACTCCTCCTCAGATTGTTCCAAACCTGTAACGCAAGGTTTGCGTTAAATCAACATGTTTTAATCAACAAAACATTAAACTGGAAAAAATAAAACGAGTTATAAAGGGCCAGTTTCACAGCAAACCTTGCATTAAATACATTATTAGATTGTAGTTTCTTCGAAATAGCAGAACACAACGACTCGATTTAATACGTTTAGGCCTAGCCTATATAGCTAACAAAGAACAATATAAAAATGAGTGCTTACGAGCATTACTTCAGACTCAGTATATCATTTTGAGAATATAATAAATACTGTTAATCATCTTACTCTTCACCTGCATTGTGGTTCTGTTACATGTCTAGCTCGACATGATCAAGTTAGCTCAGACTAAGAAGCTAATGAGGTACGCTACTGATAGAAACACATGCCACATGCAGAGAAGAAAAACATTAGAGAAGAAACAACATGCATGCAGTGCTTTTGTGAGGACTGCTAACAGTAAAGGGTTAAACTTGTGTATTTTTACTCTTAACTTGTGTCACTGAGCTACATATAGTTCACAATGTGAACCTTGGACAGTATTGCTGCTTTCCTCAATGTTTTATCATAGAAATGTTCTTTGTCATGTTGTACTTCTGTTATACTTCACAGATTAGACTTCTGAATATCTCAGGGATTGAACTGTATACTCTGATACAAATCTATAGTATAATGCAATATAAGTCACTTTAGATGAACGTGTCTGTCAAATGAATAAATGTAAATGTAAATAAATGTCTGTTGAGTGTTACTTCAAAGAATTGTGCTTCTGAATTGTGACATTTCAGGGTAAGAATAAAAAACCACAAATAATACATCTTAGGACAAATAAATGTCATTTAAAAAAAATATATATTTTTAAACAGATGTAACACAACCTTCGGATTGAGACTCACGGTAACAATAGGTGTTAATGGACCTTTACTGTTTAGAAACATCGTTGGCATCGTTTGCTATCTATGGAGGGCAGATGACTTTAAAGACAAGAAGCTTCTTTAAAGCCCCAGAAAATGATAAAAAATTCTGTTTTAACACAAATAACTCAATATTATTATATCAAGAAACTATTGTTTAATAGACAGTTATCCACACATCTATCATCCAGTCATCCCTCATCTATCATCCTTCTATTATACATCAATACATATGGATAGATTTATGAGAAAATGTTGCATTATTATAAGAAATCAATCATAGGTCTAATTGTCAATTACTTTACTTGATATTGTCATTTCAGTTTTGATTTCCATTGTTTTCATCTCATTGTCTTGTATATATTTTTTTACACATTGGGGTTTGCAAAACTGTGTTATACTCGGAGCCGTTGAGTCGTGAAGTTCACATTTTTTGAGCGACACGTGATTCATGGAGCCTTCAGATAGTTTCAGGAAGTTCTTTTTTCTTTTAATTCTTGATTTTTTTAATACATTAAACGACTAAAAGTTTACGTCTGTTTAGCCGCAGCTCCATGTGTTACTAGTAACGTCAGGAACTATTGAGAGGCTCCATGAGAGGCAAATGTTTTTTTCGAAGGCTAGTTAACAGTTGCTGACATGTTTTAATAAGCTGCTATGTGATTAAGATAATATATCCTAACTATTTTTATGTTTATATTAAAATGTAATATGATGATATAAAACATAATCCTTTTTTATATAGAATTTATACAATAAAAAATATGCAAGCAAATATTTTATTAAGTACAAGGCAGAGCTCCAGTACAAAGAGAAATCGAAAATATTAAGTTTTTTGAGGAAATTTTGAAATATACGTTATTTTTATTAACCGACTGCAGATTTGAATTTTAAACACATCCATTCTCACCTAAACAACTCTTTACAACTACATTCTGTGACAAAATAACTGATATTATGAGCATTGTGTAGTTTTATTCTCCATTGCAATTTGGGAAATATATCTGTCATAATCCACAGAAATCACATCCCACATGCAGACTCTCAACTGTGCCCAAGCGCGATTGTCCCCCGCCGGCCGGCACTCACATTGCACTTTACATTCACGCTTACGTCATTATGATGCGACTGTTTTAAAATATTTAGGAAGATAAACGCTCTTGCTCAGCACAATGGAATCAATGTATTTGTAAATTTTGTGGCATATTGAGTCATTTGAGACGCAGTGACACACAAAGTTATAAACCCAAATGTTCTTAATGAATTGAAAAGTACACAATACAATTACAATTACTTATACATTTACATTTACATTTATTCATTTGGCAGACGCTTTTATCCAAAGCGACTTACAATTGAGGAAAACAGCAAGCGATTCGTCTAAGTAAGCAATATTCACGAGAGGTGCTAGTAATACAAGGTTTCAAATACAACGTCAAGATAGTATAAGCAAGTATATAGAGAACATTAGAAAAGGAAAAATAGGGGTAAAATGAAAAATGTTTTTTTTTTTTTTTTTTTTTTTATGAGACAGTTAAGTGCTCATGGAAGAGGTGGGTCTTCAGCTGTTTTTTGAATTGTGAAATTGATCCAGACTTATAGAATATGTTTGTTGTTCCACGCTTGGTAGAGATTAGCACTCACACTAAGGGTGTACTCAAATATGGCCCAGTTGCTCTCAACCGTGCCCAAGCGCGATTATCCCCCCTTCCTACTCCCCCGCCGGCCTGCACTCACATTGCACTTTACATTCCGTGCCGGGGCATGCTTACGTCATTATGATGTAAGCATGCTCCTCTGACTGTCAACGGTGCGACTGTGGAGAGAGTGAGCAGCACCAAGTTCCTAGGTGTGCACATCACTGAGGACCTCTCCTGGACTAACAACACTGCAGCACTGGCCAAGAAAGCACAACAGTGTCTTCACTTTCTCCGCAAACTGAGAAGAGCCAGAGCCCCAACCCCCATCATGTGCACCTTCTACAGAGGCACCATCGAGAGCATCCTGACCAGCTGCATCACTGTGTGGTATGGCGCCTGCAACGCGTCCTGCCGCAAGACCCTCCAACGCATAGTGAGAGCAGCTGAGAAGATCACTGGTGTCTCTCTCCCCTCCAGGACATTTATGGAACCCGTCTCACCCGCAGAGCCCTCTGCATTGCAGGTGATCCCACCCATCCATCACACAGCTTCATCAGTCTGCTGCCATCAGGGAGGAGACTGCGGAGTCTCCAGGCCAGGACCAGTAGACTGAAAGAGAGCTTCATACACCAGGCAGTCAGGAAGCTAAATTCCCTTCCGACCCTGCCTTCCCTCCCTTGCCAAACGCACCTCTGATCACTGAACCATATCCACCCCTTCCCACATCAAACTCTGTCCTGCACTTGTCACTTACGGAACACTGTACTACTCACTACCTCTTCAGTATGTCCGAGCCTCTTCAACTACCTCTTAGTCAACAAACAAAGCCTGCAATCTTTGACACTTCACCAGACCGATAAGCTCTGCATCTTGCACTACATCACATCTACGCTGTTGTTTATTTCAATTGCACTGTTGTTTTTCTCACCTGCACTGTGTTATCTCATCTGCACTGTTGTTTATCTCATCTGCACTGTTGTTTATCTCATCTGCACTGTGTTTATCTCATCTGCACTGTGTTTATCTCATCTGCACTGTGTTTATCTCATCTGCACTGTTGTTTATCTCATCTGCACTGTTGATTATCGCATCTGCACTGTGTTTATCTCATTTGCACTGTGTTTATCTCATCTGCACTGTTATTTATCTCATCTGCACTGTGTTTATCTCATCTGCACTGTTGATTATCTCATCTGCACTGTGTTTATCTCATATGCACTGTTGTTTATCTCATCTGCACTGTGTTTATCTCATATGCACTGTTGTTTATCTCATCTGCACTGTTGTTTATCTCATCTGCACTGTGTTTATCTTATCTGCTCTTATTGTTCATTTCACTGGTTTGTTGTTCATTTCACTGGTTTGCACATTTATCTTGTTATACCTCCCTGCTTGTAAAGTTGTTTTGTGTGTGTATATATATATAGATTTTGTATTTATCTGTAATTTGATATATTTTTTGATATTTGTTTATTCTATGTTATCTGTAAGCACCTGGGGTCTGAGATTAACGCAATTTCAATCCACCATTTGTATGTACTGTGGCAGAATTGACAATAAAGCTGACTTTGACTTGACTTTGATGATGTGAAATAATCAGGAAGAGAAATGCTCTCGCTCGCCACAATGGAGTCAATGTATTTGTTAATTTTGAGGTTTATTTTGAGTCATTTGAGACTCGGTGACACACGGCCCTCTACTGAGTTTACACCAAATACAAATTGAGCGTGTTGCGTGAGTAAATTACATGCAAAGACGCGAATGCGAACTCGCGGCAGGCGATGCGAATGACGCAAATCAGGCGACGCGTTTGCGTCTAACGCGCAAGTTCAAAAATCTCAACTCGACCGAGAAATTCGCGCGAAGAGCTCATTGACACCAATACTGACACGTACGGACGCGTGAAGACACTCCCCGTCAATGTGAGATCTATCGCTTCTAAAGGTGACGTCACGTTTCCAGTACCGCGCTTGAGTGCGATTAGCGCTCACACTACATGCGTACCGTACGCACCCGAGCCAAACCGAACTGCGCTCTGGCCCGCCTCTTCCAAGTGAGCCAGGGACGCCTAAACGAACCATGCCCGGGCGTGGTACGGAGCGATCACACTAGACAAATGAACCATTCTATAGGCGCGGTACGATTGGGACAGTGGGAGTACACCCTTAATGTACTCTATGAGCTTGGTGCCAGTTTTATTGTTTCCACCAAGCATTTAACATATTCTTTAAGATTGTTGATTTTTAAATGTGGACTTGGACTTGACTCGGACTCAACAATCTTTGGTCTCGGTCTTGACTCGAACTCGACATACTATGGACTCGGTCTTGACTCGGACTCGAATAAGCTGGTCTCGACTACAACAATGATTGCTTGTTGACATTTTGCCCTTCTAAAACTTTTAAAACGGGTTAAAACGTATGTTTAATAGGCCACTATGCCTGCTAACCGGAAGTCTTAAGCATCCGCCCTACGCGCACACGCAAGGCATAATGGGTAATTTTGCGCGTTGTGAAAAAGGTGAATACGTGTGACTAGTGTGGCGTGTGTGTGTGTGTGTGTGTGTGTGTGTGTGTGTGAGACTGACTCCATTTGTACTAAGCATCCCTTGTTGGCCAAATAATTTAGCTAGTTTCAATTTTAATTGACTAAAACTAGACTAAATGTTATCAATTTTCATTGACTAAAAATAGATGAAAATAGTCACGGATAATTCTGACTAAAATAAGACTAAAATGCTCAGACTTTTAGTCGACTGAAACTTGACTAGACTAAAAAGAGTTAGAACGTGACTAAAACTAATAAAAACTAAAATGACAGCTTTACACAGACTAGACTAAAACTAAAATTAAAACAGGCCGCCAAAAACAACACTATAGCCCCCAAAATAAAAATGCCGAACTTTGATATACAGTGTGCAATTTTATATTCACTGTTTTTAATACATATCATTATAATATGCATACTCACTGAATTCAATAATAATTCACTGATATAACAGTCACTTTATGAACACCTGTTATAGGCCAAATGTAGGCCTCAAGTAGAGCACGAGAGCACGGAACACGTACTGCACGTACGCCATGTACATTACGTGGCACTGAGTATATCACCATTTGGCGCGGAACAGTAGATGAAGCAGCTCTCTGAAACAGCTTCATCATGCATGGGCATAGACACAAAAATAACAGAATGAGCACAAGTATATAGACTGTCATGATTACCACATTGCTCAATTTAGTGAAAATGTTTTTCAACCAGTCCCAACCAAAAGTCTCTGACTCAACCTCAGAATTGGTCAAAAGTCTGATGATGGAAGTGATGTTCCGCATTCCCTCGTCGATGAGATGTCCGTCCGCGCCGTCCTCTGGAATGTAGGTACAGCAAGATGCTCCTATGGTTGCACAAACTCCTCCTTTTGCTGCTGTCAGCTGGTCCAATACCAAGCGATTTTGCAAAGCTGTCAGGCGTATTCATTTACATTTACATTTACATTTATTCATTTGGCAGATTTTTTCATTTTTATATTATGAGACAGTTAAGTGCTCATGGAAGAGTTGGGTCTTCAGCTGTTTTTTGAATTGTGAAATTGATCCAGCAGTCCTGATGGAAACAGGAAGATCATTCCACCAGCCGGGAACGGAGAAAGAAAATGTCCTTACATTTACATTTACATTTATGCATTTGGCAGACGCTTTTATCCAAAGCGACTCACATTACATTGTACTATACATTTGTACATTTTGTATAGTAAGCAAGTGGGGGTTAGGTGCCTTGCTTAAGGGCACCTCAGCCGTTACCCGCCAGCCCTGAGAATCGAACCAGCAACCTTCTGGTCATGAGTCCAACTCTCTAACCACTGGGCCACGACTGCCCTTGAGATGGATCTCATGCCTCTCTGTGAAGGAACAATGAGGCGCAGCTCGTTTTTAGACCGCAGACTTCTGGAGGGGATGTAGGTCTGTAAGAGAGAGTTGAGGTAAATGGGTGCTGTGTTAGTGGCTGTTCTGTAAGCAAGCACCAGTGCCTTGAACTTAATGCGTCCCGCTATGGGGAGCCAGTGCAGAGAGATGAGCAGAGGTGTGACATGTGCTCTCTTGGGCTCATTGAAGACCAGGCGTGCAGCAGCATTCTGGATCATTTGCAGAGGTTTGAAGGCACAGGCTGGGAGACCGGCCAGAAGAGCGTTACAATAACCCAGTCTAGAGATGACAAGTGCCTGGACGAGAAGCTGTGTTGCATGTTCTGTTAAGAACGGTCTGATCTTTCTAATGTTGTACAATGCAAACCTGCATGACCGAGTTGTTTTTAGTAACGTGATCCTTAAAAGTCAGCTGATCATCCATGATTACCCCAAGATTCCTGACTGAAGTCGATGGGGTTATCTTAGATGGACCAAGTTGGATGGTAAGCTGGGGCTGTTCTGACGGGGTGGCAGGAAGGACGAGAAGCCCAGTCTTGGCCAGGTTGAGTTGTAGGTGATGATCTTTCATCCAAGAAGAGATGTCAGCCAGGCAGTCGGAGACTCGTGTGGCTAGCGTGGAATCGTCTGGATGAAATGAGAGGTGAAGTTGAGTGTCATCAGCATAACAATGGTAGGAGAATCCATGTGCTTGTATGATGGAACCCAGTGATGTGGTGTATATGGAGAAGAGCAGAGGTCCAAGAACCGATCCTTGTGGGACCCCGGTGACTAGTTGGTGTGATTTGGACACTTCACCTCCCCAAGCTACCTTGAAGGACCTATCTGCAAGGTAGGATTTAAACCAGGAGAGTGAAGTTCCAGTGATGCCCAGTGACGAGAGGGTAGACAGAAGAATGTGATGGTTAACCGTGTCGAAGGCTGCAGAAAGGTCTAAGAGAATGAGAACAGATGATTTGGACTCAGCTCTTGCCCTCCTTAGGGCTTCTGTAACTGTTAGTAGGGCAGTTTCGGTTGAGTGACCGCTCTTAAAGCCTGACTGGTTGGTGTCCAGCCTGTTGTTTTGGGTGAGGAAGGTAGACACCTGATTGAAAACAACCCGTTCAAGTGCTTTTGCTATGAACGGAAGGAGAGAAATGGGTCTATAGTTCTCCAGTAGGGAAGTGTCATGTGTGGGTTTCTTAAGCAGCGGGGTTACCCGGGCCTGTATTAAAAGATGTGTTAATGATATGAGTGAGTGATGGTAGGAGTGTGGGTGAGATGGCTTGTAGTAGATGTGAGGGGATGGGGTCTAACGGGCAGGTGGTTGGGTGAGTAGAGAGCAGAAGTTTAGAGACATCATCCTCTTTAAGAGGAGAGAAAGAGGAGAGAAGATGGTCTGCTGTGTGTATGTGCGATGTGAGATCATGGATGGGTGGAGCTGAAAATTGTCTGCTGATAGACCTAGTTTTGTCTGTGAAGTAGCTGGCAAAGTCATTAGCCGTTAGGGAGTTAGACGGAGGTGGTGGAGGGGGACAGAGAAGAGTTTTAAATGTTTTGAAAAGCTTGTGGGAGTCTGAGGCGCTGCTAATTTTTTCATGGAAGAATGCAGATTTAGCAGTGTGAATATCTGCAGAGAAGATAGAGAGTGAAGCTTGATACTTACAGAGGTCAGCGATGTCTTTTGTTTTGCGCCATTTCCTTTCAGTCGCTCTGAGTTTAGCCCGGTGTTCCCGGAGGGTATCGGACAACCAGGGACTGGAAGGAGTAGCACGTGCTGGCCTGGAGGAAAGAGGACAGATAGTGTCTAGATAGATAGTGTTGTGAGAAGTGTGTCTGTGGCAGAATTAACATCTAGTGATGCAAAGTGTGTGAAAGATGGAAGGGAGGTTTCTATGACAGATGAAAGATGGGCAGGAGAAAGGGAGCGCAGATTCCGCCTAAATGAGATTGGCAGAGGAGTTGGTGAGTTGAGGGAATGCAGTATTAAATTAAAGTAATGAAAAAGTGATCAGAGACGTGCAGAGGTGTAATCAAGGTGTTCTCTGTATCACATCTGCGTGTGTAGATAAGATCAAGTTGGTTACCTGACTTATGGGTACCTGTGGTGGGGACTAGTTGGAGATTGAAGGAGGTAAGCAGTGAGTGGAAGTTTGAGGCATAAGGCTTCTCTAGGTGGATGTTGAAATCCCCAAAGACAAGAAGCGGCGAGTCGTCCTCAGGGAAAGACGAGAGCAGAATGTCTAGTTCTTCTAGAAATTCGCCCAGTTGACCTGAAGGGCGATAAATAACTACAATGTGGAGTTTTAATGGAGAAGTAATAGTTACGGCATGGAATTCAAAAGAATTGGTGTTGACTACGGAGGGGTAGGTGGAGAACTTCCAGTCTTTGGAGATGAGAAGGCCGGTGCCACCACCTCTCCCATGCTGGCGGGGAGTGTGAGAGAAAGAGAAATTACTAGAGAGAGCTGCAGGGGTTGCTGTGTTCTCAGAAGTAATCCAGGTTTCAGTTAATCCTACAATACTAAGAGCAGAGATAAAGATACTAGATTAGATTAGATTAGATTCAACTTTATTGTCATTACACATGTACAAGTACAAGGCAACGAAATGCAGTTTGGGTCTAACCAGAAGTGCAATAGCAGCAAGTGCAGGATATACATTGGTTGCATAAGTTACATAAATAAATATACAGAAGTAATTTACAGATGGAAATGTACTATGACCATGATTTACAGATGTCTCTTACTATAAACAGAAATTTACAGATGGATATATACTATGATCATGATATACAGATGGCTATTACTATAAACAGAAATTAACAGATGGATATATACTATGCACATAATATACAGATGTCTATTGCTATAGACAGAGATTAACAGATGGATATATACTATGAACATAATATACAGATGGCTTTTACTATAAACAGAAATTTACAGATGGATATGTATTATGAACATAATGTACAGATGGCTTTTACTATAAACAGAAATTTACAGGTGGATGTATACAATAAGTTAGGCTATGGTGAGCAGCAGTGCGATAAATATAGAGTAGTGCAAATAAATTATGGACAGAAGCTATCGAAGTAACAGTGCAATGGAAGATGTTATTGCATATTTCAGTTAAAGTGTAGGAGTGCAAGATGCATAGTAAACAGTAAACAGTCGGTACTGTAATGAACAGTTGGCAGTGCAAATGAGCAGTCTGGTAGTGCAAATGAACATAAATGTTATGTATAGACAGTCCATTAGTGCAAATAACAAGTGAAGACAGGTGTGCAATGAGGGGGGAGAGAAGAGTGTAGTAGTAAATGAGGGGCAGTGGGATCAGTGAGGGGCAGAGTTCAATAAAGAGACAGCTCTGGGAAAAAAGCTGTTCTTTAGTCTGCTGGTCCTGGTCCGGAGGCACCTGAAACGCCTGCCGGAGGGCAGGAGAGAAAACAGTCTGTGAGCGGGATGAGAGGAGTCCTTAAGAATGCTGCGAGCTCGACGCAGACAGCGTTTCCTCTGGATGTCCTCCATGGATGGAAGTGGAGTCCCTGTGATGCGCTGGGCAGTTTTCACCACCCGCTGCAGTGCCTTGCGCTCTGCAACAGAGCAGCTCCCATGCCAGACTGTGACACAGTTGGTCAGGATGCTTTCTATTGCACAGCGATAGAAGTTCACCAGGATAGCCGAGGACAGCCGATTCTTCTTTAGTGTCCTCAGGAAGAAGAGGCGCTGGTGAGCCTTCTTGACCAGGCTGGAGGTGTTGGTAGTCCAGGACAGGTCCTCCGAGATTTGGATCCCCAGGAACTTGAAACTGGAGACACGTTCAACAGCCATCCCATTGATGTGGATGGTGTCATGTGTGCCTCTTGACTCTTTCCTGAAGTCCACAATGAGCTCCTTTGTCTTGGAGGTGTTAAGGAGCAGGTTATTGTTGTTGCACCATGTGGCTAGGTGCTGGATCTCCTTCCTGTAGGCCGTCTCATCGTTGTTGCTGATGAGACCAATCACCGTAGTGTCGTCCGCAAACTTGATGATGGAGTTAGATCCGTTCACAGGCTTGCAGTCGGAGGTGAAGAGGGAGTAGAGGAAGGGGCTTAGCACACAGCCCTGTGGTACACCAGTGTTGAGTGTGATAGTGGTGGAGCAGATGGAGCCTGATCTCACCTGCTGTGGTCTGTTGGTCAGAAAGTCCATAATCCAATTGCATAGGGAGGTGTTAATGCCCAGGTCTTCAAGTTTGGCTATTAACTTGGATGGAATGATAGTGTTGAATGCTGAGCTGAAGTCAACAAACAACATACGTGCATAAGTGTTCTTATTGTCCAGATGTGTGAGCACAGAGTGCAGTGCCATGGAAACTGCATCTTCTGTGCTCCTATTGCTGCGGTAGGCAAACTGGTGTGGGTCCAATGTGGATGGCAGAAAGTCCTTCAGGTGTGCCAGGACCAGCCGCTCAAAGCACTTCATGACAATGGGTGTCAGTGCTACAGGACGGTAGTCGTTCAGGCACTTTGGGCTGGAGTGTTTTGGCACTGGCACAATGGAGGTGCATTTAAAGCATGTTGGCACAGCTGCTTGGGCAAGAGACAGGTTGAAGATGTCAGTGAAAACCCCAGCAAGCTGCTCAGCACATGCCCTGAGTACGCGTCCAGGGATGTTGTCTGGTCCAGCGGCTTTGTGCGCACTGATCCGGCTCAGTGCATTACAGACGTCTATGGAGGAGAGTGTGATTGGAGGGTGATCAACTGAGGGTTTGAGCTTGGTGGCAGTTTCTCTATTGTCTCTCTCAAAGCGAGCATAAAAGTCATTGAGCTCGTTCAGGAAGAGGACATCAGTGGCTGCGGGGGTGGAGTGGGTGGGTTTGTAATCACTGATGGCCTGGATGCCTTGCCACATGCGTCGAGGGTCGGAGTTGGAAAAGTGCTCTTCTACCTTTAGCTTGTAGCAGTGCTTGGCCTCTTTGATGCCCCTCTTCAGGTTAGCTCTGGATGTGCTGTAGGCTTGTGCATCACCTGATCTGAAGGCAGTATTGCGTGCCTTCAACAGGAGGCGCACCTCCTTGTTCATCCATGGCTTCTGATTTGGGTACGTGATGATCTGTTTCTGAGTTGTGACACTGTCTATGGTGATGTTGATGTAATCCAGTACAGAGGAGGTGTAGCAGTCAATGTCCGTGTGAGAGCCACTGGTGGCCTGAGAAGCAAATGTACTCCAGTCTGTGTGTAGAAACCTTTCCTGGAGTGTGAAATCTGCCCCCACAGGCCACACTTTGATGGTCTTCACTGATGGCTTCACACGATTGATGAGGGGTGAATACTTGGGGGTGAGGAACAAAGAAAGGTGATCTGACTGTCCCAGGTGGGGGAGGGGGGTCGCAACGTAAGCTTCAGCCATGTTTGTGTAAACATGGTCTAAGGTTTTGTTTCCTCTGGTGTGACAGGAAACATGCTGGTGAAATTTGGGGAGAACTGACTTTAAGTTGGAATGATTAAAATCTCCCGCAACAATAAACGCAGATTACTACTGTGCGTTGTCGGTTTCGTTGCTCGATTGAGTCGCGCAGGACGAGTCGAATGGTCTTTACCTCGTCGGTCTTGAGTCGCGCAGGATGAGTCGAATGGTCTTTACCTTGTCGGTCTTCACGCAAGGAGGGCTGAACGCTTCCGCTGACGCTTCCGCGTTTCTATCTGTATTAAATGGGTTGCTAATCACATAGTGAGTGGGAACAGCTGCCCGTGCGTTTTAAATTAGCAAGACAAAGCCTAAATGAACACGCAATGGCACAAGTCGAAACTAATGCTGGACTCTTCCGGACTTAAGTGATAATTTATCCAAAGGTGAAAAGCTTTCCTGTAATCTAAAATCAACTAGCTGCAAACAACACTCCAAAGCACCATAGACTTATAAGGAAAATAGATCAGAGAACGAAATAATTCTCACTACTTAGCAAATATATCACCTAAGCGTCATACAACAGAAACATATAATATACACCGAACACTTACGCGTGCGCTCTTGCCGTGACTACAGACTAGTCCTCGTAGTTCCTCCGTGATGCCATCCATCAGGACGTTGGTTGTATTCAGGAATGAAATAAGCTCATATCTGGTGATTTCTACTTCATTCATTAATGACGCAACACCCAGTGCAGGACTGAAAACAGCTGAAACTTTCTCAACCATTGTCCATATACGATGAGTTTTTGGCACTGGGCTGCTCTGTAGAAAGTTGAAGAGTTCTCTCCTTGTCCGTATCGGATTCGTGGACTGGTGTGGTATGATGATCGCTCCTCCATGTAGTTGAACTGGTGCACACAGTCCTGTCCAATTCCTCTTGGTATCTTTCCCAGGTCATGAACTCCTGCAGCCCTGCTGTAGCAGATTAGATCATTCGAGACCTCTCGAACCATTGCAACTTGGCCAAACAATATTCTAGCTATCTTAATTTGTTTAAAAGTTCCATCTTTGTGATACCACGCAGTGTCGTCGTTTACTAGTGATGCCTCCAGCGCTACCGTAGTTACTTCTAGTGTATCAGGAACTTAATGGGGCCACCAGTCTCCTCCTGTGGTGCTAAGCGGAAACTGTGCGCATACATAACAGTTCCTTGTGCTGTACATTCGGATTGTGTGGTTAGTCAATCTCCAACACGTTCATAGCATATGCATGTGGAGGATCAGGATGATCCATCCATGAGGTCAGTGTTGTAATTTGTGCGTTGTTGATCCTTCTCTTCACTCGAAGCTTAGAATCATTGCATTGGGCTGCGGTGTCATTCAGAATGTTGAGTTTCCAAGTTTCATTCACCGTGGTTACATTTACATTTTACATTTATGCATTTGGCAGACGCTTTTATCCAAAGTGACTTACATTACATTGTACTATACATTTGTACATTTGTATATTTTGTATAGTAAGCAAGTGGGGGTTAGGTGCCTTGCTCAAGGGCACCTCAGCCGTTACCCGCCAGCCCTGAGAATCGAACCAGCAACCTTCTGATCATGAGTCCAACTCTCTAACCACTAGACCACGACTGGTTCCGTTCATAGGTGCACGATTAGCCCCTATGCCCATCAGTACTGGTAGAATGAGTAGGTATATCAAAAAAAGTATTACACATGCTGCTATCCTCAGGTCTAAACACCTTGCGTATCTCATAGTCTGTTCAATCCATTCCCATTGCTTCACTTCCATCATCTTAATTCAGTTTTTAGGATAGAAAGCTGTGGAGTATCTCCAAACGTCTCCTTCAATTTCAGTGTATGCAACTGTGATATGTCCTGTTTCTCTGTCCAGCACTGGATGATAGGTGGGTCTGGTTCTTGCAAAGATGTTGGTTCTCCCAAGCTCCTCTCTGTTGTCTGGATGAACTCTTGAAGTGGTGAGGAAGACTGCTAAGGTGCTCTCGTCTTGCTCTAGAAGTCGTCTCGTAGTGCTGATTGGCAGTTGTCCTAGGACCCACGGTCCTGTTGGCTCGAACGGGTAATATCTGGACTCTGCTGTCTTAAGTTCTAGCAGCCACTGGTCTTGTAATGTCAGTGGTACCACCCGCTTCCACATGGATCAGGTCACCAGCTCAGGTTATCAACCTGTCAGGTTCTGAAAAACATAATAACAAATACACAGCCGTGCACCAATGGCACTTGCAGTAGTTTTGGTTATAATATTTCATTAAATAAAAAGGCAAACTCTTATGGGTTATGATGCCAAAAAAACAAACAAAAGATCAACAAAAATCTATCTACCTGCCTAACAAATACTAGAAGCATACCTACACTATATCCCCAAAGAAAATATACAATTCTATTTTACCTCCCTTGCTTAATCAAAAATACATCAACCATAAGTATCATAAAAGAAAAATGGCTTCCCTTTTACAATTATAATGCAGAGTATTAATTATATGCACAAAGCTAAGCCCAAAATCATCATATTTGCTTGCTTGTACAAGCATGCTTAGCATAACTTTGTCATAATACTTCTGAACATGCAAGTCAAATTTCAACAACATTTGTTTGGTTGTGGCTCTAACCAACATATTTCTCAGTAGAGGCAAAATGCAACAAACCACTATACCAAAGACAGTGAGTACAATTGCTAATACTATTGCTATTTTGGTTAACCATGAGCTCCATGAGCCAAAGATGAGTCCAGCCAGTCCCCAATGTCTTTATCATTACTAGCATTTGCAGTCATTTAATCTCTCAAGTTTTTTTTTTAGCTTAGCTATGGCTTTCGTGAATGATCCATCTGGGGCAGTGTTATTAGGAATGTATGTACAACAATCATCTCCAAACATCACACACACTCCTCCTTTTTTCTGCTAAAAGCCAGTTCAATGCTTCAATTCAGTTTTGCCAGGCCATCTTGCTCGTTGGAGCTAATTGTTCTCCAATTGCGTCAAATGCATCATTGGTAAAGTTAATGAACCTCTGTTAGTTGTAGTACAGATAATTAATCCGTTCTGTGTTCTTGTTTTGTGTTATCCATACAAAAATAGACTCAAACCCAGATTTTACTTCATGTCTGGCCTTAAATTCATTGGGTATACTTCTTGGTTAGCCAATTGCATCTAAATAAACATTAGGGTCAGTTTGGTATGCCCGCTTTACTCTATTCATGTTTAACTTGGATTCTTCAGGTGCATTGACCTCCCAAGTGAACATAGTAATATCTTGTAACAACTTTACTCTAGCACATAATAATTTTCTGGAGTGTAGCTCTCAATTTTTTCTCCCCACATAACCAAAGATCTTATCGCTCCTTCTCTGGCAAAAATCTTTTAATTCAGATGCCATTTCGTTATGCAATTGCCTGGGAAACTTCCCACATCAAGCCCTTTGTTTTCGTGTGTTTTATTAAAGCACTCATAGTTGAGTGAATAGTCAACATTATAGACTATCGGTACCTCAGCCTCACCAGGTGACAACCTCACATCTATGCGCTTACACTCATCCTCCTATTGTGTGTATTTAGCATGCTCACGCATCTCTGGGAATCCTGCCAATGCTAAACATTCAGCAGGGCAAAAAGGCATATCTTTTCTTTTCAATGAGCAATGTTTGGAATAATAACTATCATAATGTCTGTAATCATATGGGTTTGGAACTACGATTAATTTGCTTAGAGGTGATAGTGTGCAAAATACACAGTCAGTTAAATAAGATTGACCTACTGTAAAACGTGCCCACTTATACCATTCATTATGTGTTGCAATGTCCAATGTCAATGCAATGTCCAGTCATTTTATACTGTTGTTGATCTTCAGGGCATTGCCCAATCTGGCAATGTCCACCCAAGGGCTGAGAAGTCGATGGTAGGGAAATCTGAGGCCAATGGGTGGTCATCATGCATCCCTCCGTCACCGGGAGGCTTCGCAACGTGTTCACCAATGTCAGTCCTATGATGAGTATGTCCAGTACTTCTCTTCTCACTCAGGCCGGGCTGCAACTCACCTTGCCCCTCGATGCCCATGGCCTCTCTCCCCTTGTTCTCCCATCCAGCACTTCTATCTCGCGCTGAATTATGCACTCCATTTACGTTAAGATCAGATACAGCCCCCTCATCATGCAGCTCCTCTGGGAGCTTGTGCTCTCCCTCTCGTTCGGGCTCCTCTCGCGGCTCTGGCTGTGGCTCCTTCTCCAGCTTCTGTTGCTTCTGCTGATGGCACTGCCTCCACCCATCTACTGAATCTGTCGATAATCACTAACATGTATCTCTTCCCTCTTACTGATTTTATCATGTCAACATAGTCCATTACTACACTCTAAAAAACATTGGGTTATTTCTGTAACCCAATAGTTGGGTTAGATATATTGGGTCATTTTGTTGGGTTATTCCTGACGTTTGTTGTCATTTCTGTAACAACCCAGCTAGTTGGGTTACAACTGAGCTGTGTGAGCGGTTATTTTACATTTCAATGGTCGAGTGGTGACACCGCTGACAGACGAGAGGTAAGTTCATATTAATAATAATATGTATAAATATGCGTGTATATATACACAGTATGTTTGTATGCAGTATTTTTCAATTACAACACAAATGTACAACTCTGTCGACTGTTTTTGTGCATTTTATAATCTGCATGACTGTCGACGCTAACACTTTTAAAACATTTACTCCCTTTTTCTATGTTCGGAACTTTCAGATAAGTCATACATTTTTGTGGAAATCACCCGCGGCACCCTCGGGTTTTAGGACCCAGCGGAAGAGTTTTCATCTGCCCTGCTGTGAGCCTGCGACTGCTAACATTTGTTATGCTAGTCTCATTCTCAGACTACGCGAGACTGTGCTAACATAACTAAAGCCCCTTAAATCAAATGACGTGTTTAGTTAATTTTATTTCTTTATTTTTATCACATTTCATACTAAAATAGTAGTTTGCCTCAATCGCAATTTCATTTTCAGGTAACGTTAACGTTAGTAACAGACATGCAGTAATGGCTTTAACTGACAAGCTTTAAATTCATTGCTTATTATCTATATTTTAGAAAGATTTAAATGCGAAGAAAACTTCAAGCATCAACTGACAAATTTGCAGGTAAGAAATGAATGTCTGATAACTTCCTGTTAGTCCAGTCATGTGAAAAAGGACCTAAAGTGTTTACTTTTTTTGAAATTTAAACAAGCAAACATGCGATCCTCATCGAAACATATGATACATTAAATTAACATTATGTATTCATTTTCATTGTGTATTCATTTAACTAATTAGTCAATGGTAAAAGTATGACCCCTACAGTTCATCAGGCCATAAAGATTTATGAATTCTTTATAATATTAAAGTGTTCTTGTCCACATGACTGTACATCATTTTTGACAATGCAGTATAAATAATAAATAATTATTTAATAATAATAATAATACTGTGTATGTGTTTGCATATTTACCAATTTACAATATCTGTTTATAGAGTGGAACAAACATTATTCAGTATCAGGAGGAGACATGGAAGACAAGTCCTTCATTTTCTGCAGCTTGGGGATAAAACCAGTTGCTTTCAAGTCTTCATTACTGTGGGCAGCATGACGCTGGACTGAAGGAAGACCGTCTTTTACAAGCAGTTGATAAATGTTGTTTTACATTTTGGAGTATGCCAAGTCTGGTGTTTCTGTCTGATAGCTTTTGCTCTTAGGCAGTTTGTCCCGTTTATTTATTTGTTTTTGTAAATTGATATATGAGGTGGTTTCCCAGACAGGGTTTAGCCTAGTCCCAGACTAAAATACATTTTAGAGCTGTCTTAACTGAAAACTGTTTGCACTGACAGATCTTTAAATATATCAGATTGTTTTGTCTCAAAATGCACACCATTATTATTTGTTTTTAAGACATGTTTGTATAAACTACCTAAATATCTCAATTTAATTAGGGCTTAAGCTAATCCCTGTCTGTGAAACCAACCCTAAAACTAGTAACTTTATGAAAGAAGTACAGTAGGCTAATACAACTGCAACCAAAACTTATTGTAGCCTATTCTTGTTGTATTGGAAATAAAGAATTTTAAAAATATTTCTATGTTGTGCATTGCTTGTGTACCCTGCTATAAAATAATAATAAATAATGATTTGGCAAAATAACCAAACAAATGAGTTATTTCATAACCCAATTAATTGGGTTAAACTTGCAACCCAATGTATTGGGTTAAAATAACCCAACAATGGGTCGGTGCTATAGTAACCCAGCATTGGGTTATTTGTTGGGTCAATTTTAACCCAACTGTTTTTAGTGAGTAGGTGCTTGAATGGTCCTTCTAAAACAGGAATATGTCCTATGGGAACTGAGGTTCCCTTCCTGATATTGTTCTGAGCGCAAATGTCAAATCCTTTTCTTATTTTTCGAAGTATTTCACCTCGACGGGCTGTATAAGTATCATTGGTGCCATAATGGCAGCCTGGCAACCTGAAGCCGGCAGCATTGTTTCCTCTTATTACAAAGTATCCTGTATGATTCCCAGATGATCTCTAAAGCACGATCCTTCCACGAAATAATCATCAACTGCATCTAGCAGTGGTGTTGACTCTAAGTTTGAGCTGAGGCGTGTGAAAGCCAGTGACTCTGCTACACAGTTATGGGGTGTGCCTTCATCATGCTCATATGTAATGCAAACAAGTGTCTGCTCTCTTCTGCCAATGGAACACTCCGCTGGATAATCTTCCACTATCTCATTAACTGCCCTCAGGTTGTGCATCAAACACCACTTTGATTTGTCAACTGTGGCAACTGGTAGTGTAGGAGTGTTGCAGTAACTAGATGTCTTAGTTAGCACTCCCGCTGAAATTCATCCTTCAATAGTATCTCTGATGCCTTGTACTGCTTCAGGTGGCTGTGAATATTGATATTTTCTTGATAGCTTAGCTCCTGGTTTTGTTTAGATCACTACAGGGCTGGCTGAGTGAATATTTCCTACATCAGTGCTGTGTGAGGCCCACAGTTGTGTGGTAACTGAGTTGTCTATTTCCCTCAACAGTTCAGCATTGCTATGCTCAGTTTCTGGGCACGCTGCCAAGTTCATCTAATTCCTACATTTACATTTACATTTATTCATTTGGCAGACGCTTTTATCCAAAGCGACTTACAATTGAGGAAAACAGCAATATTCACGAGAAGTGCTAGTAATACAAGGTTTCAAATACAACGTCAAGATAGTATAAGCAAGTATATAGAGAACATTAGGAAAGGAAAAATAGAGGTAGAATGTTTTTTACTTTTTTTTAATTATATTATGAGACAGTTAAGTGCTCATGGAAGAGGTGGGTCTTCAGCTGTTTTTTAAAATGGTGAAATTAATCCAGCCGTCCTGATGGAAACAGGAAGATCATTCCACCAGCCGGGAACGGAGAAAGAAAATGTCCTTGAGATGGATCTCATGCCTCTCTGTGAAGGAACAATGAGGCGCCGCTCGTTTTCAGACCGCAGACTTCTGGAGGGGATGTAGGTCTGTAAGAGAGAGTTGAGGTAGATGGGTGCTGTGTTAGTGGCTGTTCTGTGAGCAAGCACCAGTGCCTTGAACTTAATGCGTGCCGCTACTGGGAGCCAGTGCAGAGAGATGAGCAGAGGTGAGACATGTGCTCTCTTGGGCTCATTGAAGACCAGGCATGCAGCAGCATTCTGGATCATTTGCAGAGGTTTGAAGGCACAGGCTGGGAGACCGGCCAGAAGAGCATTACAATAATCCAGTCTAGAGATGACAAGTGCCTGGACGAGAAGCTGTGTTGCATGTTCTGTTAAGAACGGTCTGATCTTTCTAATGTTGTACAATGCAAACCTGCATGACCGAGTTGTTTTAGTAACGTGATCCTTAAAAGTCAGCTGATCATCCATGATTACTCCAAGATTCCTGACTGAAGTTGATGGGGTTATCTTTGATGGACCAAGTTGGATGGTAAGCTGGTGCTGTTCTGACGGGGTGGCAGGAAGGACGAGAAGCTCAGTCTTGGCCAGGTTGAGTTGTAGGTGATGATCTTTCACCCAAGAAGAGATGTCAGCCAGGCAGTCTGAGACTTGTGTGGCTAGCGTGGAATCGTCTGGATGAAATGAGAGGTGAAGTTGAGTGTCATCAGCATAACAATGGTAGGAGAATCCATGTGCTTGTATGATGGAACCCAGTGATGTGGTGTATATGGAGAAGAGCAGAGGCTCAAGAACCGATCCTTGTGGGACCCCGGTGACTAGTTGGTGTGATTTGGACACTTCACCTCCCCAAGCTACCTTGAAGGACCTATCTGCGAGGTGGGATTTAAACCAGGAGAGTGAAGTTCCAGTGATGCCCAGTGAAGAGAGGGCAGACAGAAGAATGTGATGGTTAACCGTGTCGAAGGCTGCAGAAAGGTCTAAGAGAATGAGAACGTTCTTGGCAACGAATTCCATTCTAAATGTGCTGCACACAATCTTCATGTGCTTCTTGTCTTCTGACATAAATTATGCCCTTCCTGTCTTGTGAATTCCTAGTCTTGTGGGGTAGGATCATGACAGTGCCAGTCTTCGTGTTCATGTTTGGTGTTGGGAGCGCGTGGCTAGGGTGGGGTTCGCCCACGTCGCGCGCTCTCCGGTCTTGCGTCCTGACCATGCCCCGGATACTTCCGGAATCCTGTCCTCCTTGTTTATGCCTTGTTTTCGTGATCGAGTGGACAGGATTGCGCAAGTATCACGTTTTTGTGTTTACGTTCTGTGGGGAGACACGCGGCTCAGGCGCCTCCGCCTTTTGCCGCGTGTTTTCATGTCGCGCGTCTTAGCCCCGCCCACCCTTGTTCTCCCGTAATCGATCCATCTGTGTTTCATGACTCACACCTGCACCCTGTGTAATTATCCCTTGTTAGTGTCCCTATTTAAAGCCCTCGTGTTCGCTGTCTCGTGTCGGTGCATTGTATGTTCCTGTGTGCAAACGTCCTGTTTTGTTTCGTGCTTCTAGATTTTGCCTTGTCTGCTTCCCTTCATTGGTCCTTTTTTGGTCGTCTGTTTTGCCCCCTTGTGGGTGTTATTTGTTTTGCAGTTTTTTTGCTAGTGTGTTTTTGTCCTGTCTTTTGAGTTCTGTTTTTACCCCCCCCATCGTGGGTCATTTGTTTGCCTTGTTTTATTATTAAAGTTTTTTTGTTACCCCCGCACTGCTGCCTGCGTCTGGGTTCTGTCCACCCTCCGAATCCCTGACAATATCCTGCTTTCCCAGTTTATGGATCTTGTTTCTGCATAAACATTTACTTCAGGATGGCTGATCAGTATGTGGCTTCTCCCTCTTCCTAAAATATAGCCTTGTCTTAAGGGAGCTACCAGGTTGGTGATTGGAATTTTTACTGTAAGCAAAACTATTTCAAAACAAATTTCTTCCAAGTAGGTTTTTAATATGTTTACTTTACAATATCTGCTTACTATTCCCCTCAAATCTACATATGGCCAAATGTGTTCTAGCTGTTTCAAATTCTGAACCTCTGTTAGCTGGTCTAGATACCAGTCTTTTCTTTCCTCTGTTAATGGTTTTTCTCACCTGCTGTATTTCTATAAACAGATTCTTTCCAAAAAAGATTAGTAATTCCCTTAGGGTGTACTCACACTGTCCCAATCGAAAAATCTAAAATCTTAAAGAATATGTTAAATGCTTGGTGGAAACAATAAAACTGGCACCAAGCTCATAGAGTACATTAAGGGTGTACTCCCACTGTCCCAATCGTACCGCGCCTATAGCCTGGTTCATTTGTCTAGTGTGATCGCTCCGTATCACGCCCGGGCACGGTTCGTTTAGACGTCCCTGGCTCTCTTGGAAGAGGTGGGCCAGAGCGTAGTTCAGTTATGCTCGAGCGTGGTACACATGGGTGTACTCACACTGTCCCAATCGAGCCACGCCTAGGCGCGTTTGACCCCTAAAGTCCGGTTCAGTTGACTAGTGTGATCGCTCCGTACCACGCCCGGGCACGGTTCGTTTAGGCGTCCCTGGCTCGCTTGGAAGAGGTGGGCCAGAGCGCAGTTCGGTTGGGCTCGGGCGCGATACGCATGTAGTGTGAGCGCTAATCGCACTCAAGCGCGGTACTGGAAACGTGACGTCACCTTTAGAAGCGATAGATCTTGTAGAAGATTTTATTAACCTAAATCTAGAGGAATTGCACACAATTTAAGCCACTATTATAATTCTCTATACATGTGGCTACAGGTCTTTGTTCCTTAACCCCCACCTCTAAAACTACTATCAGACCTGTGTGCCCACCCCCAAACATTCCTTCGAACATGTGTGCATGTGTGCCCACCCCAAACAGTCCATCTATAAAAGGTTTGCCCTTAGTAGGCCAAGACGGTTCTCTCCTATGCGGGTCCCTGTCCTCTGCAGTTCTCTGTGGGAGGGCCCGGCCCTGCATATGGGGGGCTCGGCTCTTTATTGGTTTAGTCAATAAAAGTCTATCTGATGGAATCAAAACTTGACTTGAGTGTTCAATGAAGAGTGGCAAAAAGAAACCACAACATTTTGGTGTCAGAAGTGGGATACATGAAAGACAACGAGGTGGACCATAGCAAGCAGTTTCTGGAACGAGCAACACAACAACTTGGCCAAAGGTAAGCAGTTTTTGCTTATATAATTAGGTTGTGTTGTTTGCCAGATGCTGCTTGTGGTGAGACACTTCAGTTCTTCTAAATTATCTAACTATAAGGCAAAAGGGTTTTGATTCCAACAGTACTGAATGCATGCATGCACCTGAGTTTTTTCTTTTCTGTTGAGCTGGTCTTGAAGAGGGAAGTAAATTAAGGGGATAGAAAAGAAAAAAGACACAAAAAAAAGCGCCTAGGTTGAGCTGCTGAGATAAAAAAGACAAAAATAAGCGCCATGGTTTGAGCTGCTGATGTATAAGCGCCAAAGGTTGAGCTGCTGAAGTAGTAAATACAAAAATAAAAAAACAGCGCCGGATATGTGCCGCATAGTTACGAAAATACAAAATACAAAAAAAGCGCCGGATTTGAGCTGCGGATAATGTGTAAATCGCCGGTAGGAGCCGCGGACACATTGAAAAGATAAAGACCAAAAAAATTATTAAGCGCCCGTTTTTTGAGCGGCTAAAGTATTAGCGTCAAGTTTAGGGCTGCTGGGGCGGTATATGTTGTTTGTTAGGTGTAACAGCTGTTTGTAGTCTCTGTGTATGTGTGTGTGACTGCCTGAAGGGTGTGACGGTGAAATAAGAAGGAGCGTGAATGTGCCCTCTTGATCGATCAAATAATATAAAATAATATAAAGGGATTAGGAATGAATGATGAACCCTCCACTTTATAGAGGGGCAAAGAATGAGCCGTGCATTAAAAAGACGCGAATACACGTGAGCATGGTTCCCAAGCTAATAAAGGAACTGGTGTGTATGCTGAGCAGTACCTGCCTAAAACTCTGTATAGGTATGAATTGTGGTGGTTAAAAATCTATTACTATAACTAAAATGTATATCTGTGTCTGATTGATTAGGCCTAAATACTCGTGTCAGTGAAAAAACTTACCGTTGAGGGAAAGTGGCTGATATTGCGGTTTAGTATTATGCGGATGCAAATGTATTTACGCTGTCAATCCGTGGTGATTCGATTAATAGAAATTTTAAAAGAACGAGAAACGTTTGTTAAACTGATAATTTTGTAAAGTTTTAAGGAGAAAGCAAGAAGTGTTTAATCTATGGCAGCTACGCCTGTAGAACTGTTGGGAGTAAAATATTCCCTACGTAACGAATCTTTCCGAAAATGACATAAACGAAACAATTAATAACCAGGTGGCCAAGAGAAGGGTTGTTCGATGTCACATTATGGGTGGAACTAGAAATTTTGGTGAAAACTAAGAGTCATTCAATGTAGTCAAATATATAATTATTTCTAAAAGTGAATACTCTATATAAGTAATAAATAAACTAACAATAGTAAAATGATGTGTAAAACTTAATATTAAGGAAAAAGGTGGCTGATATTGCTTTTTGGTATTATTTGGATGTAAAGTATTATTCTGCTGTATTATATCAAAACTGATGTGTTATGGGAAACTGCACAGAGGAATCAATGGAGAACAATTGGATTCAACCAGTAAAATTACATGGCAAAATAGATTATCTGGAAGAGAGAAAAAAAACATGGGATTGGTTTGATTTGAATGAATCTGTAACCTAAAATGTCATATCATGCATTTTATTCATTTTCATATTACCCATATTTTGTGTTTGTATTAGGTATGGTTTATTTGTTTTTGTGTTATGCATTTTTGTTTTTGGGGTACCCCTGTCTTGGTATTGTGTGTATTTACTTTATTTTGCTACTATTATTATTGTTTATACCTGATATAATTGTGATGACAACCACAGACAAGGCAGACTTGATCGCACACACACGTTTCGAATATTGTATAATTCTGTTGTACTAATTGGGAAAGTAGGGTGTTAGGATCTTTTACTTCCTTTTTGACAAAAATCTGACAACATTTCTCCCAAATGTCAAATAAAACTTTGCATTTATTCATAGAAAATGAACTGGAGAAACATCTGAAAAGAACAGAAACATGCCCTGTATTTTTTCTGATCTCAAATAAGCCCTACTGCAAAGATACAAGTTCATATTCAGTTTTAAGCAACACAAAACACATTTTTGTAACCTACATGTAATCAGAAAAAAAGTGTTTTATGAAATAACCCTGTTTTTAATCACGCTCTCCGTCTTTCATTTTGGGTGACTTTGTCACTTTTGAGGTTTGCTTTTCTTAGAATTTAACAGACACCAGAGCAGATGACTGCAATACATGCAGAAATTACGATTAAATTTGGACTGGTCTCTATATATATATACTTTATTTATATATATATATGCTATATAACTGTATAAACAAACGTCAACTTTACTGCACAAGCTGCAATAACTAAATAATGTTGACAAACAAAAAAAATGGGTTAAAGGCACAGTTTTGGATTTTTAGCGGCCACTAGCGTTTCAGTATAGATTTGCAATAAATCTATCAGTAATTTGCTCATCCCTCCCTTTCGAAGTACGACGGTGACCGCAACAGTAAAAAAAACATGTCGCTGACTGAGACAGCGGCTGTGATTCTAGCCACACTGTCATGTTACTTCACATGAAATTACAATGCAGTTACATTATTTCTACACTTATAAGGAAAAACTTTCGTCTCTCGTAGGTTATATGCCCATTTGTATCAAATGCTAACGTTACCAAAAAACTGATTTCACTTTTACAAAAGTTAAATTATCTTACCAGCCCAGCAGAAAACAGGCAACTTCGGCGTCGCGTTGAAAACATTTGTCCTTCATCTGGTAATAGCTACACCGATGTTTATCCTGGATTTCTGCCGTCGTTTGTCTCTAATATGTCAGGCAGCTTTGCCGACGGAGATTCGCACTCTGTAGGCTCTTGTGCACAATACGTATGTTCTTCCATTGTATCAAAACTTCTAAAAACAGAACGATCTATGCTTTAGCTAGATGACGACTACTCTTCCTTCTCTTCATACTACGACTGACTAACTTCTTCGTGGTCTTCAACTCAGTGATGACGCAATTCTGCCTCTATGAATTACTAAATGCGCTCTGTGAGCTGTTTGTCCGTTTAGTGCTGCTGTAACCAAACATGGCCACGCAACATGTCTCCACATATATAGGGCCGCGCCTATGTAGATAAAACGGGGTTATTCTAAGGTAATAAAAACATAACTGTTTGTTACGTACAGTCTTTATACACCTCTGAAGAAACAGTTTTGTATGTTATATTGCATTTCTTTCAATAAATCATACAAAAAAATCAAGTATTGTTCCTTTAAGGTTGATGGCTTTATTTATTTACATTGAAGCAAAGCAGCATCAGAAGTGTAGGTATTAAATGAGGATTTAAATGATTTATAACATGTCATAGTCTAAATGTGAAAAAAACATACATTCACGACGGAAGACTGCAAGATTAAAAAACTTTTTCTTGTTGTAATAGAGTGATTTTAATCTATAAAAGCGGGTTATAATAGAAACCTATAAAGAAACTGAGCTATGAACATTTCCCATCACTGAACGGTCAGTGACTTATGTTTTATTCAGCAAAAACTCGCGTTTTAATGACTCTTTAAAGATTACACTGCACATTACAATACATTTAACATCATATCTGCACATGTTGTGGTAAATCGTTCTCCCAACATAAAGAAAGAAGTCTTGCAGACGAGGGTTCCAGATATCAAGAAGTCAAACTTTATTTGCTCGAGCCAACAAAGTGAGATGCACTGAGTACAATACCCAACACATCCAAAATTACAGTGCTTTTGCTACATCTTTTATACAGATTTTTCAGGGCGTTCTCACATCACCCACCAATCATATTTACATGATGTAATTCTTCACCAATCACATTTCACATGATGTAACCTTTTTCCCATTAGTTCGTCCCCTTAGCACCTGCAACCATTAAATCATAGTCTTCCTTTGTTAAAATCTAACTGTGGCCGGTGCTTTCCGGAATCATGCACTTCTCCCCAATCCTTCCTACGCCTTTTCAATGGCACCTTATCACGTATCCTTGAAGCATGATTCTAGCTGACTCTGGATTTCATGCACTTAGTTCAATGTTATCTAGTGTGTGTGTGTGTGTGTGTGTGTGTGTGTGTGTGTTACTGATTTAAACATAACAAAATAAAATATATTCTGTGTACATGGCGTGCAGTCCGTGTTCCGTGCTCTCATGTGCTCCTACATATGGCCTATAACAAATGTGCTTATTAATATGATATTATAACCATAATCTTAGAAAACCCACCATATAAATCCCTCCTCTGAGGCTGAAAAGCCTCACACGTTAACCTATAATAGGAGATTATATTATAATAACAAGTATGACATGACAGGAAAAGTGCAAAAAATCACAAAAAGTGCTAAAAAAATATATATATATAATTTTGTTTCGTTGTTTTGTATCCTTTAAAATTTTTGAGCACTTGTTGCTAATTTTTATGAAGTAGTTCAAACGTTGTGTGTGCGGTTGGTGAGCGGCTATAAGGACACTTCAACAACCGTATATAGGTTACAAACAGCAAGTTAATAAAAACTTCCTCTTGCTATGATTATCACATGATATGGATAACTTCTGCTCAAAACCCTCTATTTTTTACTTTGGATCCCAGACCCTTTTATTAAGCCACATTTTGATAAACATGGTTAATGTGATCCATATTACGTGGTGCGTGGAACAGTAGAAGAAGGTGTTTTCTGAAACAGCTTCATCATGCATGGGCATAAACATAACAATAGCAGAATTTTCACTGACATCTTCAACCTGTCTCTTGCCCAAGCAGCTGTGCCAACATGCTTTAAATGCACCTCCATTGTGCCAGTGCCAAAACACTCCAGCCCAAAGTGCCTGAACGACTACCGTCCTGTAGCACTGACACCCATTGTCATGAAGTGCTTTGAGCGGCTGGTCCTGGCACACCTGAAGGACTTTCTGCCATCCACATTGGACCCACACCAGTTTGCCTACCGCAGCAATAGGAGCACAGAAGATGCAGTTTCCATGGCACTGCACTCTGTGCTCACACATCTGGACAATAAGAACACTTATGCACGTATGTTGTTTGTTGACTTCAGCTCAGCATTCAACACTATCATTCCATCCAAGTTAATAGCCAAACTTGAAGACCTGGGCATTAACACCTCCCTATGCAATTGGATTATGGACTTTCTGACCAACAGACCACAGCAGGTGAGATCAGGCTCCATCTGCTCCACCACTATCACACTCAACACTGGCGTACCACAGGGCTGTGTGCTAAGCCCCTTCCTCTACTCCCTCTTCACCTCCGACTGCAAGCCTGTGAACGGATCTAACTCCATCATCAAGTTTGCGGACGACACTACGGTGATTGGTCTCATCAGCAACAACGATGAGACGGCCTACAGGAAGGAGATCCAGCACCTAGCCACATGGTGCAACAACAATAACCTGCTCCTTAACACCTCCAATACAAAGGAGCTCATTGTGGACTTCAGGAAAGAGTCAAGAGGCACACATGACACCATCCACATCAATGGGATGGCTGTTGAACGTGTCTCCAGTTTCAAGTTCCTGGGGATCCACATCTCGGAGGACCTGTCCTGGACTACCAACACCTCCAGCCTGGTCAAGAAGGCTCACCAGCGCCTCTTCTTCCTGAGGACACTAAAGAAGAATCGGCTGTCCTCGGCTATCCTGGTGAACTTCTATCGCTGTGCAATAGAAAGCGTCCTGACCAACTGTGTCACAGTCTGGCATGGGAGCTGCTCTGTTGCAGAGCGCAAGGCACTGCAGCGGGTGGTGAAAACCGCCCAGCGCATCACAGGGACTCCACTTCCATCCATGGAGGACATCCAGAGGAAACGCTGTCTGCGTCGAGCTCGCAGCATTCTTAAGGACTCCTCTCATCCCGCTCACAGACTGTTTTCTCTCCTGCCCTCCGGCAGGCGTTTCAGGTGCCTCCGGACCAGGACCAGCAGACTAAAGAACAGCTTTTTTCCCAGAGCTGTCTCTTTATTGAACTCTGCCCCTCACTGATCCCACTGCCCCTCATTTACTACTACACTCTTCTCTCCCCCCCTCATTGCACACCTGTCTTCACTTGTTATTTGCACTAATGGACTGTCTATACATAACATTTATGTTCATTTGCACTACCAGACTGCTCATTTGCACTGCCAACTGTTCATTACAGTACCGACTGTTTACTGTTTACTATGCATCTTGCACTCCTACACTTTAACTGAAATATGCAATAACTTCTTCCATTGCACTGTTACTTCGATAGCTTCTGTCCATAATTTATTTGCACTACTCTATATTTATCGCACTGCTGCTCACCATAGCCTAACTTATTGTATACAGCCACCTGTAAATTTCTGTTTATAGTAAAAGCCATCTGTACATTATGTTCATAATACATATCCATCTGTAAATTTCTGTTTATAGTAAAAGCCATCTGTATATTATGTTCATAGTATATATCCATCTGTAAATCTCTGTCTATAGCAATAGACATCTGTATATTATGTGCATAGTATATATCCATCTGTTAATTTCTGTTTATAGTAATAGCCATCTGTATATCATGATCATAGTATATATCCATCTGTAAATTTCTGTTTATAGTAAGAGACATCTGTAAATCATGGTCATAGTACATTTCCATCTGTAAATTACTTCTGTATATTTATTTATGTAACTTATGCAACCAATGTATATCCTGCACTTGCTGCTATTGCACTTCTGGTTAGACCCAAACTGCATTTCGTTGCCTTGTACTTGTACATGTGTAATGACAATAAAGTTGAATCTAATCTAATCTAATAAGTACAAGTACACATACTGCCATTAGTACCACATTGCTCAAATCAGTGAAAGTGTTCTTAATCCAGTCCCAACCGAAAGTCTCTGACTGGACCTCCGAATTAGTCAAAAGTCTGGTGATGGAAGTGATGTTCCGCATTCCCTCGTCGATGAGATGTCCGTCCGCGTCGTTCTCTGGAATGTAGGTACAGCAAGATTCACATATTGTTGCACAAACTCCTCCTTGTGCTGCTGTTAGCTGGTCCAATACCAAGCGATTTTGCAAAGCTGTCAATCGTAGTCCTCGTAGTTCCTCCTTGATGCCATCCATCAGGACGTTGGTTGTATTCCGGAATGAGACGAACTCATATCTGGTGATTTCCACCTCATCCATCAGTGATGCAACATCCAGTGCAGGACTGAAAACAGCTGAGATTTTCTCAACCGTGGTCCATATGCAATGAGTTTTCGGCACTGGGCTGCTCTGCAGAAAGTTGAAGAGTCCTCTTTTCGTTCGTTCGGTCCGCTGATTGATGTGGAATGATGGTTGATCCTCCATGTAGTTGAACTAATGCACACAGTCCTCTCCAATTCCTCTTGGTATCTTTCCATGAACACCTGCAGCCCTGCTGTAGCAGATTAGATCATTCGAAACCTCTCGAACCGTTGCAACTTGGCCAAACAATGTTCTTGCTATCTTAATTTGTTTAAGTTCCATCTTTGTGATACCACGCAGTGTCGTCGTTTACTAGTGATGCCTCCAGCGCTACCGTAGTTACTTCTAGTGTATCAGGAACTTGATGGGGCCACCAGTCTCCTCCTGTGGTGCTAAGCGAAACTGTGCGCATACATAACAGCTCCTTGCGCTGTATCTTCTTATTGTGTGATTAATCAATCTCCACCACATGTTCATAGCATATGCGTGTGGAGGATCAGGATGGTCCATCCATGAGGTCAGTGTTGTAATTCGTTCGTTGTTGATCCGTCTCTTTACTCGAAGCTTAGAGTCATTGCATTGGGCTGCGGTGTCATTCAGAATGTTGAGTTTCCAAGTTTCATTCACCGTGGTTCCGTTCATAGGTGCACGATTAGCCCCTATGCCCATCAGTACTGGTAGAATGAGTAGGTATATCAAAAACAGTATCACACATGCTGCTATCCTCAGGTCAAAACACCTTGCGTATCTCATAGTCTGTTCAATCCGTTCCCATTTCTTCACTTCCATCATCTTATTTCAGTTTTTAGGATAGAAAGCTGTGGAGTATCTCCAAACATCTCCTTCAATTTCAGTGTATGCAACTGTGATATGTCCTGTTGCTCTGTCCAGCACTGGACAATAGGTGGGTCTGATTCTTGCAAAGATGTTGGTTCTCCCAAGCTCCTCTCTGTTGTCTGGATGAACTCTTGAAGTGGTGAGGAAGACTGCTAAGATGCTCTCGTCTTGCACTAGAAGTCGTCTCGTATAGTGCTGATTGGCAGTTGTCCTAGGACCCGCGGTCCTGTTGGCTCGAACGGGTAATATCTGTACTCTGCTGTCTTAAGTTCTAGCAGCCACTGGTCTTGCAATGTCAGTGGTACCACCTGCTTCCACATGGATCAGGTCACCAGCTCAGGTTATCAACCTGTCAGGTTCTGAAAAACATAATAACAAATACACAGCCGTGCATCAATGGCACTTGCAGTTGTTTTGGTTATAATATTTGATAAATAAAAAGGCAAACTCTTAAGGGTTATGATGCCAAAAAAACAAACAAAAGATAAACAAAAATCTATCTACCTGCCTAACAAATACTAGAAGCATACCTACACTATATCCCCAAAGAAAATATACAATTCTATTCTACCTCCCTTGCTTATTCAAAAATACATCAACCATAAGTATCATAAATAAAAAAATGGCTTCCCTTTTACAATTCTAATACAGAGTATTAATTATATGCACAAAGCTAAGCCATCTCTACATAGTCATCATATTTACTTGCTTGTGCAAGCATGCTAAGCATAACTTTATCATAATACTTCTGTCAAATTTCCACAACATTTGTTTGGTTGTGGCTTTAACCAACATATTTCTCAGTAGAGGCAAAATGCAACAAAGCACTATATCAAAAAACAGTGAGTAAAATTGCTAATACTATTGCTATCTTGGTTAACCATGAGCTCCATGGGCCAAAGATCAAGTCCAGCCAGTCTCCAATGTCTTTATCAGAACCAGCATTTGCCATTATTTCATCTCTCAAATTTTTTAGCTTAACCATGGCTTTCGTGAATGATCCATCTGGGGCAGTGTTATTAGGAATGTATGTACAACAATCATCTCCAAACATCACACACACTCCTCCTTTCTTCTGCTAATAGCCAGTTCAATGCTTCAATTCAGTTTTGCCAGGCCATCTTGCTCGTTTGAGCTAATTGTTCTCCAATTGCGTCAAATGCATCATTGGTAAAGTTGTTTGTTGTAGTACAGATAATTAATCCATTCTGTATTTTTGTTTTGTGTTATCCATACAAAAATAGACTCAAACCCAGATTTTACTTCATGTCTGGCCTTAAATTCATTGGGTATACTTCTTGGTTGGCCAATTGCATCTAAATAAACATTAGGGTCAGTTTGGTATGCCCGCTTTACTCTATTCATGTTTAACTTGGATTCTTCAGGTGCATTGACCTCCCAAGTGAACATAGTAATATCTTGTAACAACTTTACTATATACTATATAATAATTTTCTGGAAGTGTAGCTCTCAATTTTTTCTCTTCTCCCCACATAACCAAAAGTAATCAGCTATAGCAGTAAATTGTTTTTCATACGGCTTGATTAAAGGCAATCCTATGGTTTGATTTTCACAATTTCTGTTTATGACTGTCGAGGTTGTCAGCTATTGTAACCGAGGCAAACTTATTGCTCCAAGATCTTATCGCTCCTTCTCTGGCAAAAATCTTTTTATTCAGATGCCATTTCGTTATGCAATTGCCTGGAAAACTTCCCACATCAATCCCTTTGTTTTCCCTTTGTTTTCGTGTGTTTTATTAAAGCACTCATAGTTGAGTGAATAGTCAACATTATAGACTATCGGTACCTCCGCCTCACCAGGTGACAACCTCACATCTATGCACTTACACTCTTCCCCTTATTGTGTGTGTTTAGCATGCTCACGCATCTCTGAGCATCCTGCCAATGCTAAACATTCTGCAGGGCAAAAAGGAATAGAATTCCTTTTTTAGTGAGCAACGTTCAGCATAATACCTAGCCTAGCCTAGCCTGGCACAATGTCTGTAGTCATATGGGTTTAGAACTATAATTAATTTGCTTAGAGGTGATGGTGTGCAAAATACACAGTCAGTTAAATAAGATTGACCTACTGTAAAACGTACCCACTTATACTATTCATTATGTGTTGCAATGTCCAATGTCAATGCAATTGGGAAATCTGCGGCCAAGGGGTGGTCATCATGTGTCCCTCCGTCACCGGGAGGCTTCGCAATGTGTTTACCAATGTCAGTCCTATGATGAGTATGTCCAGTACTTCTCTCCTCACTCAGGCCGGGCTGCGACTCACTCTGCCCCTCGATGCCCATGGCCTCTCTCCCCTTGTTCTCCCATCCAGCACTTCTATCTTGCGCTGAATTATGCACTCCATTTATGTTAAGATCAGATACAGCCCCCTCATCATGCAGCTCCTCTGGGAGCTTGTGCTCTCCCTCTCGTTCGGGCTCCAATCGCGGCTCTGGCTGTGGCTCCTCCTTCAGCTCCTGTTGCTTCTGCTGCTCCCTTGGCTCTGAGGTCTATAAACGCAGCCTAGTCGTTGTTTTTTTTGTAATTGCTGCAACACAGTCTTTACAGTTCTTTGAATGAATGCTGACCCATTATCCGAGCTGATCGCAGATGGTATTCCAAATCGTGGAATCACCTCTCTCATCAGAAACTTTATTACAGTCCCAGAGCCCTGGTCTGCTGATGGCACTGCCTCCACCCATCTACTGAATCTGTCGATAATCACTAACATGTATCTCTTCCCTCGCACTGATTTTATCATGTCAACATAGTCCATTACTATGTGCTTGAATGGTCCTTCTGAAACAGAAATATGTCCTATGGGTACTGAGGTTCCCTTCCTGATATGTTCTGAGCGCAAATGTCAAATCCTTTTCTTATTTTTCGAAGTATTTCACCTCGACTGCAATGATCAAATCCATGTGTATCAAAGATTAACAGTCAAAAGCACATATGGGGCTATTATCATTCCTTCATGTGATCGCCATATTCCATTTACATCTCTTGTTGCCCCCCTCTGCTGCCATATTGACTGTTCACAAACACTTGCTTGTTTCTGTATTCTGTAAGACAGAAATGCTTGGCTGGGGCTGTATAAGTATCATTGGTGCCATAATAGCAGCCTGGCAACCTGAAGCCGGCAGCATTGTTTCCTCTTATTACAAAGTATCCTGTATGATTGCCCAAATGATCTCTAAAGCACAATCCATCAACAAAATAATCATCAGCTGCATCTAGCAGTGGTGTTGACTCTAAGTTGGGGCTGAGGTGTGTGAAAGCCAGTGACTCTGCTACACGGTTATGGGGTGTGCCTTCATCACGGTCATATGTAAATGCAAACAAGTGTCTGGTCTCTTCTGCCAATGGAACACTTCGCTGGATAATCTTCCACTATCTCATTAACTGCCCTCAGGTCGTGCATCAAACACCACTTTGATTTGTCAGCTGTGGCAACTGGTAGTGTAGGAGTGTTGCAGTAACTAGATGTCTTAGTTAGCACTCCCGCTGAAATTCATCCTTCAATAGTATCTCTGATGCCTTGTACTGCTTCAGGTGGCAGTGAATATTGATATTTTCTTGATAGCTTAGCTCCTGGTTTTGTTTAGATCACTACAGGGCTGGCTGAGTGAATATTTCCTACATCAGTGCTGTGTGAGGCCCACAGTTGTGTGGGAACTGAGTTCTCTATTTCCCTCAACAGTTCAGCATTGCTATGCTCAGTTTCTGGGCACACTGCCAAGTTCATCTAATTCTTGGCAACGAATTCCATTCATAAATGTGCTACACACAATCTTCATGTGCTTCTTGTCTTCTGACATAAATATAAAGGGATTTTCTGTTTTTCTCCACTCAATATTTCCTGCCTTCTTCATCATTGGGCCTAATTCTTTAGATTTATATCCTTTCCCTACATAAAGTGTGATATGAGGAACTGAGTTCTGAATACAAAACCACTTCTTGATGAAATCACATTCATCCACCTGTAAGGCTGCTCCTTGCCCTACAATAACATGTTGAGAAGTCATCTGAACTCTCTGTGGCTCAGTCTCCTGCAGCCATTTCTTCTCTAATTCTACTTTTCACTCAGGATCATACATCATTGTGCAGTGAAATTCTGTGCACGGCATTTATGGCTCAATGATCTGTTCTTTGATGAATTTGCCCCATTTTACAATTGTTCCTTCCATTTCATCTTCTATTTGGCCTATCCAAAATGCAATAGCTTGAGAGGCCTGAACTAGCATTTGTTTCACCCCTCTGTTTTCAATATAAATGCCATCTGGGGAACAGAATATTTGTAAATCCAATTTACACAATGCATCTCTCCCTAATAAGTTAATGGAAGTGTGTTCTGATACTAAAATGGGTATGTTACTTCTCTGTTTTTGGCTCTTAGACTAACTGGAGCTGTTACTGGAATTAGCTGCATCTCTAATCCTACTGTCTTTGTGAATTTACCAGACAAGGGGGGGAGATCAAGGTGAGAGGCATAATGTGGACTTATATAAGTATAAGTTGCTCCAGTATCTACCATCATTGGTGTAATTTTGCCCTCAGCTTCAACCTGCAGCATAGGTTCTTGATCAGCATTTTTTGTTATCATTGGGTGCTGACTTGGTTGCCACGGATTCATAGGGCAATTTTTCCTGATGTGTCCTGCCCCATTGCACCCGTAACACAGCATCTGTTGCTGGTTTGGTTTTCCTCTCATTCTCCCTTTTTGTTGAGGCCTAGGCCTCCCTCTATTTAGCTGCTCTGGTTTGATGTAAACAACTATAAGCACAGGCTGTTGTGGCATGCTTCCGAGAGCTGTCTGGTGTGGGGCTGCTGCTGCAGTCTGCTGTACTACAGGGGGTGGTGTGTTTAGAGGGGCCATCACTACTGTCTGTTCTTCTTCCCTGTCTTTTACCACAGCCTGACTTTTCTTTTTACAGATCGAGACATCAATCATGCTTCTTTCTGGCCAAACAGTTTTTAGATCTTTTGTATGTTTTGACCATTTTTTAAATATCTCCACTAATAGCTTTCTGCTTATGGGATATCTAGCTCCTAATATCTCTACAGGTGTAGTTGCCATGATTAAATTCATTTATTTAATAAATTTGCTTAACTGTACAGTGTTAGTGGCCCTTTTAATAAACCAAATTTGTCTATTTTATATTAAATAAATATGTATGCCAGGGCTCACGTTTTCTGGGTCTATTTGCACTACCAATTTCTTCAATGTGATAGACCTGAGTATTTCTACGATCTTATTTTATTATTCTACTTGATTTATATCATTATTCAATTTATTATTATTTCTATTATATTTTTACTAGCCCTTACTAAGTTTTATACATTTATTACACTTCATTTATCATGTGTTTCATCATTATTCACTTTTATTCTTATAATTTGTTACATTTTCTTTTTATTTTTAATATTGTTTTGTTTGATGTTGAGTGCTGTATTATCCTTTATGCTGATATGAGTCTCCAATGGTCTCCATCTCAAGGTTCATAATAACATCACAAAACAATGTTTTGATACTGTAATTTTCCTCTATCTTGCATGGTTAATAATACCTATTGAACCTGTTTCTAGACTGAGCATTGAAGCACAACTGAGATTATTTATCATTTTATTCAACATCACTTTGTCTCCTGCCTGCTGTTCTTCCCTTTATCTCTGGTGGTTGATTTAAAGTATTAACTCACAACGGAGTTGATATTTACAGTTTTTATGAGTTCCTGACGGAGACGCATACACACTCAAAAAGAGATTAGGGTTAGGGTTAGGGTTAGAGCTGGCCACACTCATACAGGCCTACTCTGTGTCCTGCTAACTACACACGTGCACGCACACACGTTTGGCTCAATGCCAACAGATTTTTGTTCTCAACTCTTGCACACACACTTAAGAGTGCAGGCTTCTCTCTCCCCTGCTCTCTTGTTCACACTCACACACACGGCCTTCATAGATCTCTCTTTTTCAAACGCACACACAAATTTTCTTCTGCCGGCACACATACACACATACACACCCACGGGCCCGTGCACACAGATCTCTCTTCTTCCAACTCAGTGATCACAATGAAATGTTGCAACACATAAATACATTCAAAAATACAACATATGAAACACAAAAATCATGCCCTCTTGGCACACACGTGACTGCTCACATCTTCGTATCTCTATACGGCTCGCCGAGTGCGGACCTGTGACCCCAGACAGGATTTTACGTGCGTTCACGTCTTCGTATCTCTATATACGGCTCGCCGAGTGCGGACCTGTGACACCGGACAGGATTTCACGTGCTTTCACGTCTTCGTATCTCTATATACGGCTCGCCGAGTGCGGACCTGTGACCCCAGACAGGATTTTACGTGCTTTCACGTCTTCGTATCTCTATATACGGCTCGCCGAGTGCGGACCTGTGACCCCAGACAGGATTTTACGTGCGTTCACGTCTTCGTATCTCTATATACGGCTCGCCGAGTGCGGACCTGTGACCCCAGACAGGATTTTACGTGCTTTCACGTCTTCGTATCTCTATATACGGCTCGCCGAGTGCGGACCTGTGACCCCAGACAGGATTTTACGTGCTTTCACGTCTTCGTATCTCTATATACGGCTCGCCGAGTGCGGACCTGTGACCCCAGACAGGATTTCACGTGCTTTCACGTCTTCGTATCTCTATACGGCTCGCAGAATGCGGACCTGCTACACCTGAGCAGGATTTCGCACACTTTTGTGCCTTCGCCCCAATGCGGACCTGTCACACCTGGGCAGGAATTCACACACGTCTCTCTTGAGATCTGGAAACCTTCAGTGTTTTTTTTTTTTAACAGAGTATATTATTAACATTAAAATTGTTCAATTTAGGAGAGGTCTTTGAGGACCAACGCTATTCGGGGTTTACCTTTAGTAGACCGCACAAACACTATTCTATATAAGCGAAAACGCTTACCTGTGTTTGGGCGCCCGTTTGTGCGATCCACCTTCCGGTTCACCTGTCAAGTTCGTCAGCCCCTCTGTCTTCTAGCCTACTCCTGGCTGGCTCGCCAAATATGTTGTGGTAAATCGTTCTCCCAACATAAAGAAAGAAGTCTTGCAGACGAGGGTTCCAGATATCAAGAAGTCAAACTTTATTTGCTCGAGCCAACAAAGTGAGATGCACTGAGTACAATACCCAACACATCCAAAATTACAGTGCTTTTGCTACATCTTTTATACAGATTTTTCAGGGCGTTCTCACATCACCCACCAATCATATTTACATGATGTAATTCTTCACCAATCACATTTCACATGATGTAACCTTTTTCCCATTAGTTCGTCCCCTTAGCACCTGCAACCATTAAATCATAGTCTTCCTTTGTTAAAATCTAACTGTGGCCGGTGCTTTCCGGAATCATGCACTTCTCCCCAATCCTTCCTACGCCTTTTTCAATGGCACCTTATCACGTATCCTTGAAGCATGATTCTCGCTGACTCTGGATTTCATGCACTTAGTTCAATGTTATCTAGTGTGTGTGTGTTACTGATTTAAACATAACAAAATAAAATATATTCTGTGTACATGGCTTGCAGTCCGTGTTCCGTGCTCTCATGTGCTCCTACATATGGCCTATAACAAATGTGCTTATTAATATGATATTATAACCATAATCTTAGAAAACCCACCATACACACAATAATATCTACTGTAAATGTTACCGCTCGCGTCAGTGTTTAATCTCCTTGTCCACAAACTAAAGCTGCTAAAACTCCTGTTAAAATTAACAATTTCATTTCATTTAATACCGTGTATCATAAAACTCAGTCATGCTTGCAGCGCGCCTAAATAAAACTCTTTTGCGCCGTGTTTTGCTTCCACCTGCAGCATGTTTTTGGGGTGATAAAGGTGGAGAAGGAAAGTGTTATTTTCCCATCTGCCATTGCAATTGCTCACAGAAAGAAAACTATTTGTTAATGTTACCGCTCTCTGCATCTCTCACGTTCGCGTTGGTCAGAATACGCTTCTCCGTTCACCGCTCTGTGAGTAAAGAGTGACGTCGCTTTCAGCCTATAGAAAACACTGCAATGTTTTAGTGTTATTTTTCATTGGTTAGGGCACGTACAGCTCAGATTGCTTTTGACCTAATGCTGTCTTTGTCTAAATTATGATTGGGTGGGCAAGACAGACGTTTAGGTGGGCTTACTACATTTTTCATAAATTTTTTAGAAAAGCAAGACAAATTTCCTATGTCTGAAAAGAGTAAGTATCAATGGATTGTTTGTCCTTTTTTCTTAATCATAACTGTGGCATTACAGACTCTCCACTATATTCATTTCTTGTTGATACAAGTCCACAGCCCTTGGATAGTCCTTGTTGTTGTTTCATACAGATAACGAGAGAGATTTGTTCGTTTTGTCATTTATACATTTATTATATATTAATTGTTATCTTTCATGCTTTTTTAAAGTAACACAGTGCCTTTCTTATATATAGGATTCCAAAGAAAGGTGCTGACCTTGCTTCTGGAAATTAAAGAAGATATCCAAAGAATTGGACAAAGGGTGGAATCAGATCTCTGTTTCACCTGGACACTTTGGAAACGGAAGATGTTTTTCAACAAATGGAAAATAAATTGGAGAAAGATAAGATCCGGGCAGCAATGGTAAAAGAATTTTTACTAATAAATACATTTATTTTAACTATATTACTTGCCTAGTACTGACATTGTGATGTGTTGTTCAGGTGTCACAGCTGTGCAAAATAGGTGGTCGAGACGTTAAAGATGGTGCCAGAAGGATGCTTGACAAGTAAAGCTTAGTAAATGTGCATCCTATAAAATTTTTATTTTAATACTTGATGTTTTCATATGGTCCCAACGAAAATTGTTAAGCACGTTACTATGTGTATCATTTTAGGGTTTTGAAAAATTTGCTGATGACAAAATTTAATATGAAGGGCGGTGGTCCTCTGAGGAAAGAGACGTTTGAAAAGACTGCCCTTTTCTCAGTCATAAGAGGTGTGTTTGCGTGTGCATGTGTATATATCAAGATATATTTTTGTAAAGCTGCTGTGGCTTTAAACAAAAATCTAATTTAAAGGAATGGTTCACTTTGGAGTTAAAATTGTTGTAATTATTAACTCATTTATGAGTTGTTCAAATATGTATACATTTCTTTGTTCTGAGTAACAGAGAATGCTTGTAGGCAAACAGATTTTGGCCATTGACTACCATAGTGGGGGAAATCATTTTATAATTATTGTTTTTCATTGAACAAAAACTGAATTTTTGGTCAGTTTTCACTACCCTTATAATTTTTGTAATATGATAGTCAGTGGACGTTGAAAACTGTTTGGAAACAAGCATTATTCATAATATCTTTCTTTGTGCGCCACCAAACAAAGACATTTATACAGATTTGGAAACATGAAAAGGTGAGTAAATAATAGTTTAATTCTAAAGTGAATTTGCTGTTCCTTTACATGAATTGTTTTTATCACACACAAGCTTTATGGCTATAAAGGCCATAGTCCTTAAATCATGTGATGCAACCATGTTTTTATCATGTTCTCAGTTTTTATGCAATTTTAAACAAAAAACAAACTCCTATGCAAATGATGAAATATTTTTGAAAAATCATTCACTTATGTGAAACGTATTAATTAATATTTCTGTCACAGAAATTAAATGTATTTGTTAAATGCCAAAATGTAATTTCTTTTTGCTATCATTTGTCAAACCATGTTTTGAAAGGTCATTTTAGACCACTTGTTACAAATGATCTACAGTGTACAATAGTAATTATGATTGTCAGTTTTAATATGTTTTCATATTTGACAGATGCTGTTATGACGAATTGGAGCTAAGGAATGTGATGGGAGGGCATTTTAAACAAGCCCCGGGGAGAACAGGGGGAGGGGGGTATAAAAGTAATCCAAAGTAATGTCTCATCAAGTGTTTTGTAAAAAATGCCAAATGTTAATTTAAAACAAATATTTTTTTATAACGCAACATTTATTTTAATTGTTTTTCTTGTTTATTGCTTTTAAGATATACTTTATCCGTTTTTTATTTTAAATAATTGTATTGCCTTTGTTTTGTTAAATATAGCTTTTATACTGTATAATTAAAAAAAATGTTGGCTATGTTAGTTACAAAGCCTTTTAATTGTGACTGTTTGATGTATCTATTTTTGGTCTATGGTTAGACGTCTATTAGATTTTCACTGACAACCCAAATTTAGCCTTGTTTTAGCCTATAGACCAATATTCACTGTCTATTAGACGTATACATGTAGTCGTCTAATAGCCGTCTAAATGAGGACTAGTCTATAATTGGTCTATAATAGACGTCTATTAGATTTTCACTGACAGCCCAAAATTAGCCTTGTTTTAGCCTAGCCGTCTGGGCTATGTTTTGACGGCTATTAGACACCTATTAGATTTCATGGTGACACACACGTTGAGCTACTATATAACTCACTGCTGTTGTGTAAAATCATTGATGAAGTTCGGATGCGCAAGAAAAACACACATGTTCGCTAATAGAAAGTGAAGAGAGAGCGCTCTTCTTAAAGACTCCATCACCACCTCACAGTAGCGCTTCAGTGCTGTGTTTGGAACTATTGTTCGCTCTACGACACGAGTTACTTCCACATTTCATTCTTCCAACGGACGTCTATGTGAGTGTTGTAATGCTCATATTCAACAACTCTGGTAGAAATTATTTGCACTTAATCCACCCACCAGTATCTGATTGGAATAAAGAAAGCATATGAACGATACGATTTCAAACAGCGACTCCAGTGGCTTATAGTGTATAGCTTTGACACTGGAAACAGGGGTTCAAATCCACCTTCAGCTTAGTGTAGTGTTAAATTTAGTAAAAATAGTGACAGATGCAATTTACAATTAGTGCAAATAGCCGCTTCCAATTAAGAAATGCTTGCAAAGGTGTGCATTGTTTAGGGCAGTGGTTCTCAACCTTGTTCCTGGGGACCCACAGCTCTGCACATTTTGCATGTTTCCCTTATCTAACACACCTGATTCAAATGATCCGCTCATTAAGGTAGAAATCCATGAACTGAAGCAAACGTGCCTGTTAAGGAGACATACAAAATGTGCAGAGCAGTGGGTCCCCAGGAACAAGGTTGAGAACCACTGGTTTAGGGCCATTGGTTACGAAGTAATTACTGTAACTGAATGACTTTTTTCCCTTGAAAAAGTAAAGTAAGGGATTACTCATTCTTTCTGTAATTTAATTTCAGCTACTTGTGATGTAATTGAACTAAATACTGTGAATTTTGATGTCAATTCCAGTATTGTATATATTGCAAAGTCTCACTTTTAAATGCATGCTTTCATGTACCCTTCTCACATTTGTAATACGTTGGTCAGTTAATAAGAATTATTTATGTAGTTTTATATTATTTATCTAAATTAATTAAAAAGATTCATGACTATCCTTGAATCACATAACTAATCAAGGTTGATATATAGAAAGTCATTAGTAATAAGTAATTAAATATTTTTAATTTATACAGTAATCTAATTACACTATTGAATATGTAATTAGTAACTAGTAATTAATTGCTTTTTCAACACTTGCTATGCAGTTCTCACCAGACCTTATTTCTCACCAGACGTCTATTCACTGGAAAGAAACCTGTACAAATACAGAGTCATCAATATTAAACAGAGATATAACAGAGCAGTGGCCTTCACAGGATGTGTCTCTTATCAATCGTGGAGCTGCTGCTGCTGCTGATGTGAGTCATGTGTTTAAGATAGCGAGACAGCGAGATCTCAGATCATTTTAACATAAAAACATGCATATTATTCCAAAATAACCACATACACGTCACTCATGTATGACTTTTTATCACCAGATTAAATCGTTTCATGTTAACGTTACTAATATTGAATAAGTTCATGATCGGATAACATAACGTTGTGTTTACATAGATTAGTTTTAACTACACATCGTTGTACAAGACATTACATAAGGCAATGATAAAAAAATAAAATGAACTCACCGAGGATAAGGTAACCGAGCAAATAAATCTTCTCTCCGAAACTCCTCGATCATAAACACTCTTTCGAGATCTTTAAACTTCGTCAATCTGCGGCTCGAGTTCTTCCCTCTCTGGATGAGAAACTGAGGAGAATCGGCGGCACGCGCATGCTGGAACTGCCAGAGACTCACATCATCAGCTCCAAGCGTGTGTCGAAGCTTTTTTCACTTTATTTCTCTTCAATGATCTGGGCTGGGTTTCCCAAAACCATCCAAATAAATCCTAAAAACGTAGCTTAGACTGAATTGAATTGTTTCATCGCGCTGTAAGGATAACGCACAGATGTGCTGCATGAGTTGTTTATTGACTCACTGCCCTGATGTATGAGGTGTGTTTTGTGCATCTGCTTTGCAAACAAAGCAGCCGTACGGCGCTCGGATTGTTTTGTTTCTTTACTGCCCAAGCTCACAGATGTGATCATGTGCGTGTGAATTGCGTGTCAAAACTCACAGACGTGACCACGTGGTTGTGAATTGCGTGTCAAAACTCACAGACGTGACCACGTGGTTGTGAATTGCGTGTCAAAACTCACAGACGTGACACGTGGTTGTGAATTGCGTGTCAAAACTCACAGACGTGACCACGTGCGTGTGAATTGCGTGTCAAAGCTCACAGATGTGATCATGTGCGTGTGAATTGCGTGTCAAAACTCACAGACGTGACCACGTGGTTGTGAATTGCGTGTCAAAACTCACAGACGTGACCACGTGTGTGTGAATTGCGTGTCAAAGCTCACAGACGTGACCACGTGCGTGTGAATTGCTTGTGGAGATTGAGAACGTTTGTTCGTCTAACGTAACAATACTCTTTGAGTATTTTAAAAACAGAGTGCAGGGTGTACTCATGGGGGTTCCAGTTTTGTAGTGTGTCATTGCGCATTGTGTATTATATTGCATGACTTAAGAAAAGTATAATTAAAAGTATATATTCAAACGGCCAAAACAGCAAGTGGGAGTGACAGTTTCCTACCACTTCTGAAATCAACCCGCATTTGGCAGGTGTCAAAGCCAAATAAGCCCTGATAGAAAGGAACTATACAATAATTAATAAAAATGAGCCCTGCATAGAGCGTATGCATTACTTAATTGTGTTTTAAATATCTATGTTATAAAAATTTGTTCTATGAATTTCTAGTAATCTCATATAAACCGGAGCCCTTTAGTACCAGGGGCCAGTTGCATAAACCACTTAGACTAGTCTTACAAGTTGGTCATCTAATTTATTTCTTTAAGACAGGTCAGAGGAAACAAAACTTTGGACCATGTCTATACAAACATGGCTGAAGCTTACGCTGTGACCCCCCTCCCCCACCTGGGTCAATCTGATCACCTTTCTTTGTTCTTCACCCCCAAGTATTCGCCCCTCATCAATCGTGTGAAGCCATCAGTGAGGACCATCAAAGTGTGGCCTGCGGGGGCAGACTCCACACTCCAGGACAGGTTCCAACACACAGACTGGAGTATGTTTGCTTCTCAGGCCACCTGTGGCTTTCATACGGACATAGACAGCTACACCTCCTCTGTACTGGATTACATTAACATCACTATAGACAGTGTTACAACCCAGAAGCAGATCACTACATCACTCCAAATCAGAAGCCATGGATGAACAAGGAAGGACCTGTTGAAGTCACGCAACACTGCCTTCAGCTCAGGTGATCCACCGGCCTACAGCACTTCCAGGGCAAATCTGAAGAGGGGCATCAAAAAGGCCAAGCACTGCTACAAACTAAAGCTAGAGGAGCACTTTTCCAACTCTGATCCTCGACGCATGTGGCAAGGCATCCAGGCCATCAGCGACTACAAACCCAGCCACTCCACCCCCGTAGCAACAGATGCTGTCTTCCTAAACGAGCTTAATGACTTTTATTGTCTCTCTCGAAGCGAGCATAAGGAAACTGCCACCAAGCTCACACCCTTAGATGACCACCCGACCATCACACTCACCTCCTCAGATGTCTACACGGCACTGAGCCGGATCAACGCACGAAAGGCTGCTGGACCAGACGGCATGCCCGGCCGTGTACTAAGGGCATGTGCAGAGCAACTCGCTGGGGTCTTTACGGATATTTTCAACCTGTCCCTCGCCCAAGCAGCTGTGCCAGCATGCTTTAAATCCACCTCCATTGTGCCAGTGCCGAAACACTCTAGCCCAACGTGCCTGAATGACTACCGCCCTGTAGCACTCACACCCATTGTTATGAAGTGCTTTGAGCGGCTGGTCCTGGCTCACCTAAAGGACTCCCTTCCGTCCACACTGGACCCATACCAGTTTGCCTACCGCAGCAATAAGAGCACAAAGGATGCCGTCTCCATTGTACTGCACTCTGTGCTCTCACACTTGGACAATAAAAACACTTATGCACGAATGCTGTTTGTTGACTTCAGCTCTGCATTCAATACTGTCATCCCTTCCAAGTTAATCACCAAACTTGGGAACCTGGGCATTAACACCTCCATTTGCAACTGGATTATGGACTTCCTGACAAACAGACCTCAGCTTGTTAGGTTAGGCCACATCTGCTCCACCACCATCACACTTAACACTGGCGTACCACAGGGCTGTGTTCTGAGCCCCTTTCTCTACTCCCTCTTCACACTCAACTGCAGGCCTGTGAATGGGTCAAATTACATCATTAAGTTTGCAGACGATACTACAGTGATTGGTCTCATCAGCAACAACGATGAGACTGCCTACAGGGAGGAGGTCCAGCACCTGGCCACATGGTGCTCAGACAACAACCTGCTCCTTAACACCTCCAAGACAAAGGAGCACACCGTGGACTTCAGGAAGGAGAGAGGAGGCACACATGACCCCATCCACATTAACGGGATGGCTGTTGAGCGTGTCTCCAGCTTCAAGTTCCTGGGGACCCATATTTCGGAGGACCTGTCCTGGACCACCAACACCTCCAGCCTGGTCAAGAAGGCTCACCAGCGCCTCTTCTTCTTGAGGACCCTGAAGAAGAACCAACTGTCTTCAGCTATCCTGGTGAACTTCTACCGCTGCGCAGTAGAGAGCATCCTAACCAACTGTGTCACAGTCTGGTATGGGAGCTGCTCTGTTGCAGAGCGCAAGGCACTGCAGCGGGTGGTGAAAACCGCCCAGCGCATCACAGGGACTCCACTTCCATCCATGGCGGACATCCAGAGGAAATGCTATCTGCGTCGAGCTCGCCGCATTCTTAAGGACTCCTCTTACCCAGCCCACAGACTGTTTTCTCTCCTGCCCTCCGGCAGGCGCCTCAGATGCCTCCGAACAAGGACCAGCAGACTAAAAAACAGCTTTTTTCCCAGAGCTGTCTGCCTATTAAACTCTACCCCCCGCTGATTCCACAACCCCCTCATATACCTCTAACTTAATGCTGCTATATTGTTTTGTTATTGCACTACAGGCCTGTCAAGCACACGACTGGACTGTCTACACATGTACTACATGTTTACTTGCTCTACCGGACTATTTATACTATACTGCATCATTTGCTCCCTAGTACTTTGTACTGAATACTGCAATAACTCATCTACTCATTTACTGTAACTTAATAGCTGCTGTCCATCATTTATGCACACTTTATATTAATTTGCACTACTGTTCTGCATAGTCTAATTTATATTGTACATATCCATCAGTAAATTTCTGTTTTTAGTAAATAGCCATCTGTATATAATGTTCATAGTACATTCCCACTTGTAAATTCTTCATAATTTTTTCTTTATTCTGTATTTATGCACAACTGTATATCCTGCACTTGCTTATTGCACTTCTGGTTAGACCTAAACTACATTTCGTTGCCTTGTACTTGTACATGTGTAATGACAATAAAGTTGAATAATCTAATCTAATCTAAAGCTGTAGGTTTCTTGTGACTTCATTTACTCAGGTAAAGGGACTTTGGTATATGAAGGTGTGTTAGCAGTAGTGGCAAACTGACAAAAATATGACTATTTCTTATATGTAGGGTTTGTCGTGCGAACAGTATTAACATTCAACCTTCAAATAACATGAAATAGCAGAAAAGCAGGAACGTTTTCCGTCATCTCAGTTCAGTGCCCTATTCAATGATGCTGACATAATATTTTGTATTAAGTTTTCTCCATCACTGACTTTTGGAATAGAGGATTCATTGAATAGGGCACTGAACGTTTCAAACAGAGTCAAGACATCCTCAGTGTTGATGTTTAAAGATTCACACACACTGGATTGAATGAATGCTGGAAATGCTTGTGTCGTTTCTTCTCATAAATGTGTTCTCAGACAGCTGCTTGTGGTATAATAAGTTATTTAAAAGAGATGCGAGTGATCTCCCTCTTGTGTGTTTCATTATGGCTTGATGTACTGTACCTCCATGTCTATGAAATGAAATCTATTAAAGAATACAACAATGTGAGCGTCTTCAGTGTGTCGTCATTTGCATTTTCAATCAGTTGGCTGTAAGGGAAACATATTGGCACAAAAAGATGTTTTCATGTTCTTACAGATCTTTTGATCTGAAAGCACCTGCCTTAATGTTTGAAATTATTTTGTGTAAACAAACAAGATGTCACTTTAAATCTCACCAGAGGAGAATTAAACACAAACACATTAGCATCTTCACTTATTACAGACACAACTTTCACGTCGGTCTAAGATCTTATTGAGAATGAACAGAGGTTTAACTCTAGTTCACAGTGATTTCATTGTTTTAAGTCACCATTATGGTGAGCAGTGTTTGCTCTTGACTTTATATTGACTTATTACCATTTTTCTCTTTCAGTAGTTGCATTAGTACTTTGTAATGTACACTTATGCAATAATGCTGAAAGGGCCTTTAGAGAAATGCAGCTTTATGTTTTCCTTAATACCTGAAGATGCATTCAAAATAAGTTGATTATTATGTAATAATGTAAATCTATGATTTATTAAGATATGTTTGGTAAAGTGATCATAGCTGTTATAATGGAAAGGTCTCTGTCAAAAAAAAATAACCCACTTTCTTTGAAATAGAGCCACACTTGAGAGACTTAACATACAAACCTCATCAATGGTGACAAACAATCATGAATGAGTTTTGTATTATACACCCAGCATGCATTGCAGCATGAAGCAGTTCAGTTGATTGTCAACATTGTTGAGATTCATGTGTGGATTGTTGATGTCTCTGTGTGTCCGGCTCATACTGTAGATTCATCTTTTGTGTTTATATTGTGTCATGGTGGACAGACTGAGACCCAGATGCAGAGATGGATGAAACAATGAATTTAATAAAACTGACACACACACAACAACAGTCAATGACCACCGGGAATGTTACGCCCAGGGAGAGAGATAAACAGTTCTGCGGTGAGTCCATTCGACCCGCAACCCACAAGGGGAGAAACAACTCCCGGTCGAGGGGATAAATCAAGCGGGAAGTCCCCGCGAGCCACGAAGGGAGAGGTCAAATCCGGCTTAGAAGACCAGCAGTGGTGGTGTGTGTGTCAGATACAGGAGTCTGGGCGCCATCGGGAAGCTATGGCGAAAACTGGAAAAAATAAACAGCAGAACAAGGGGGGAAAACAACAAAGACTAGGCTTGGCAATTTTGGGCTAGACAAGACAAGGCGGTCAGGGTTAAACTTGTATGCACAAATAACATTAACGATCCGCCAAGGATGAGAGAACAAGAGGGGAATAAAATAGGAAAAGCTAACAAGGCTAAATGAGGGGCAGGTGAAGAGAGAATCAAACGAGCGGGGCTGATGACAAGATGCGCTACTGGTGTGAGAGTGAGAAAGAGGTGAGTGGGGAAGACCAGACAGGGAGACACGGGGGGTGGGGCGAGTGACGTAGACACCAAGCACGTGGCCCACTGTCAACGCAAACCCATGTGTTCGACACAACAACAACACAGACACGACGCAGGACTGAGAGACCAGGGTCATGACATATTGTGAGAGAACTGTTATAATGCTTTATTTTACTGGTTTGAATCACTTCATGACAGTTTTCACAACATATGGTCACTTTTGAGCATAGCATCCTTTTCCATGTTTAGAACACACATTCAGGAAGAATTAACATTAAATACGATAGTCAACAGCCCAACTAAAAGAACCACTAATCATATTAATGGTGACTAATGGAAAATTCAACATTTCAACCTCAATAAGAGCTTTTGTAGATGTGTGACCTACAGTAACTAGCTGATAACAGTGTTTCCAGAAAAAGCAGGTAAGGTATAACAGTGCAGTGCAGACAGGTGTTGAAAAAGTTCTGTCCATCTTTAACAGCTTTAAACAGACGTCCAAGTTGAGAAATATTTTGTGATTATGTGCTTTATTTATTTACATGCAGCTTTCTTCACGTGGACACTAAGAGAAGACGATAGGCTTGTTCGACTTCATGCAAAGTCCAACAAGCCTGATCCATACAGTTTGTTTGAAAAAAACAAGCATGTAATTATTATTCATGTCATTCCACAACTTTCTGAAGTTTGTACTGTTTTTGTCAAGAAACTAATGTGATGTAATAATTGACTGATGACATCAGCCAAGGGGCGGGGCTTATTCCTATAAAGGCTCTTAAAGAGGAGTCGATTCATTTAATGGAATCCTTTAATGAAGTTATTTTGCCTTTCCACGCCATCCATACTAAAACTGATTCTATCTCTAAATAATTTTCCCAGTTAGAACATATTAGTTAGAATGCTAAATGTAGAAGTACGGTTCATCACCGTACAGTAGCCTAGTTAAAAGATTGCTGTATTTTTGTGTTAATGCAAAAGCATCAATTTATTTACCTGCTGACCATGTCTGTGTCTTCAGCTCTTTATGTGGCGCATCTTTGGCACGAGAGATTCAGTCCACGCAGAGTAGAAGGGGTTAAAATCAAGCGTGTCTGGCGTTAGATAAAGATCATCAACATAAACGTATGTCTCGCGATCCGCCAACAGGCACGTGCACACATCGACATTAGGGGCTTGAGCCCCTGCCTTTTTCTTCCCGAAATTCCGAATAATGGGCCGCCGTTATATAAAAGGAAGCTTATTTATTACAAAAATTCTCCAAAAAAACTGACCCAGTGAGGGGTGGTTCGTTCTTGCAGTGTTGCCCTGACCAATATGGCGGCGGCGTTGCGTCTCGCGTCAGCCCTGAATGCGGCGTGTATGAACAGCGCCCGGGCCGATCGGCGGTGGGTTTGAGGAAAACACTCATCGTGTCGCGTGCTTATGCTCAGTCACAGTCAGTCGCCCGTTGTTGGTAATCGTTACACGTGTGAGTGAAGGAAAACGAGAAAATAATGTTTGTTTTCTCTGCTGCTGTTGGATAATGAAGCTTCGGTTCAAGCTGCTGCTGCTCATTTCCGGGTTTGTTGTCGTACATTACAGGTGCGTCATTCTCATGTTTATTATTGTTATGATCATCAATACTGGCATGAACGCAACTCTTTATTGATCGTCATACGTATATATACACATTTAACCGATTGTTTACTTTATGAGTGTAAACAAACAGCGTGTGGGTTGTAAATCATCGCAGTTAGACACACAAACAGTAATAACAATAATGATGGGATGTTATGGTTGCTGTGTTTCACTGGGGTGTGCTTAATGCATGAACAGCCTACACTGTGTACATGATGACAGTACACTGTTAACGTTACTGTAGCACAGCACAGGTTCATTTACTGTATGTTGTTGATTTCATCTTTTTGTACACACCAAGTTGTTGATTGAAAGATTGTTAACCATTGACTGAACCGTGAAATTATTTAATATTATTACACGGCGCTCTGAAATACTTGATTCTGATTGGCCAGTCGCGACATTCCAATGGTTGTTATGTAAGGGATAACCAAGCTAACAATTTTATGTTCCGAGAACGTTTTCCAAACGTTCTGTTTTGGTTGTGGGAACGTGATTTAAAATGTTCCATAAACGTTAAAATGTCCAGTTTGCTTAACGTTGCTAAACGTTATTTAATGGTTAGCATAATGTTCCTACAACATTCTTTCCGCTTACATTTTAAAAATAATAACATGTTCCAAAACGTTTATTTGGAATAAATGTTATTTTAAGATGCAGTTGCAAAATTCTCTTTCAACATCATGTTTATTAACATCATTTCAGGTACAAAAAAAGTATACAACATGTGCAATCAATTGAATAAAAAAACTAATTAAGGTAACTAATTAAGTTTGGTAAAATGGCATAAAATGTAAAAAACGAATATTAAGATTTAAATTTGACAATTAATTTTAACTTGACCAACAAACCATACATATCCCAGATAGCAAAATTGTTGCGGCCCAAATCTGACACGTTCATTTGGCCCACATGTGGCATGGAATGATGGCACTTGGGCGGTCCGCTCCCGTTTGCCAGATCTGAGCCACAAGCAAACCATGGCAATGCCACATGTTAGCCAAATGTACACCAAATAAACTAAAGTTGACCCTACTCTGGCCCACAGTTTGCTTTTTTCTGGCCCAGATCCGCTCCAAATCTGACACTTTCATTTGACTCACATACCGCAGTGTCATTTACATTTTCATTTATTCATTTGGCAGACGCTTTTATCCAAAGCGACTTACAATTGAGGAAAACAGCAAGCGATTCGTTTAAGCAAGCAATATTTTTACGAGTAGTACAAGGTTTCAAATACAACGTCAAGCAAGTATATAGAGAACATTAGAAAAGGAAAAATAGAGGTAGAATTTTATTTTTATTTTTATTTTTTATATATTATGACATTTACATTTACATTTATTCATTTGGCAGACGCTTTTATCCAAAGCGACTTACAATTGAGGAAAACAGCAAGCGATTCGTCTAAGTAAGCAATATTCACGAGAAGTGCTAGTAATACAAAGTTTCAGATACAACGTCAAGATAGTATAAGCAAGTATACAGAGAACATTAGAAAAGAAAAAATAGAGGTAGAATTTTTTTTTTTTATGAGACAGTTAAGTGCTCATGGAAGAGGTGGGTCTTCAGCTGTTTTTTGAATTGTGAAATTGATCCAGCAGTCCTGATGGAAACAGGAAGATCATTCCACCAGCCGGGAACGGAGAAAGAAAATGTCCTTGAGATGGATCTCATGCCTCTCTGTGAAGGAACAATGAGGCGCCGCTCGTTTTCAGACCGCAGACTTCTGGAGGGGATGTAGGTCTGTAAGAGAGAGTTGAGGTAGATGGGTGCTGTGTTAGTGGCTGTTCTGTAAGCAAGCACCAGTGCCTTGAACTTAATGCGTGCCGCTACTGGGAGCCAGTGCAGAGAGATGAGCAGAGGTGTGACATGTGCTCTCTTGGGCTCATTGAAGACCAGGCGTGCAGCAGCGTGCAGCAGCATTCTGGATCATTTGCAGAGGTTTGAAGGCACAGGCTGGGAGAAGTGTCCCAGTCCCAGAAGGCACAGTGTCCTGTTTTGTAGACGTTCTAAGAATGTTCCCAGCTAACAAAAGTCACCATCATGATGATCCGTGTTTCCTTGAGTTGGGCTCTTCACCCATGACCTTCACAGATTACATTTTTTTGTGTGCAGTGGCTGTGTGCTTTTAAAGTACATTTGTGAAGTCAATGCAAATAAGAATCTAATCTTATGCGTCTGTTTGGTGGTTATTAAACTCGCCATCATGTTGTTTCATTGATGTTAATTGTGTTGTTAATCCTGAAATAATAGTTTAAGACCAAGATCAGGGTGTTTAATTGTAATTTGTCTAGAAAGATTTCAGAAATCTGTATGTGAATGAAATGTAATCTACAGCAGAACTTAGACACACACAGACATGAAGAATGAGTGTATTAATTTTCAACAATGGTGACAATCAACAGACTAATTCAGAGCAACCGCAATGCATTCTGGGAATCATGAATGAGTTTTGTGCTATGATGTTACCCAGCATGCATTGCAGTATTAAGTTGTCCTTTGTTGATTCTCACCATTACTGAGGTTAATACAAAGATTCTTGATGTCTGTGTTTTTCTGTGTTCTGCCACAGATTGTTTTATTTGCACTCATATTTTATCCAACTTCTTAGAAATTAAAATGTCACTGCCTGATCTTAAAATGTTATTTCAGAATTAACAACACAGACATCAGTGAATCAACATGACGGTGACTCTAATGACCACCAAACAAACCCAGAAGATTAGATTCTCATTTGCATTGACTTCACAAATGTACTTTAAAAGCACACAGCCACTCCACACAAAAAGATTTAACCTATGATGATCAAGAGTGAAGAGCCCAACTCAAGGAAACACTGATCATCATGATGGTGACTTTTGTTAGCTGAGAACGTTCTTAGAACACTCTGAGTTATGGACACTTTGAGTTATGTGGGCCAAATGAAAGTGTCAGGTTTGGAGCGAATCTAGAATAACTCATTAAAAGAATAAAAGTGAACTGAGGGCCAGATTAGGCTCAAATTTAGTTTTTAATTTAGTTTATTTGGTTTACATTTGGCTAACATGTGGCATTGCCAAGGTTTGCTTGTGGCTCATATCTGGCAAACAGGAGGGGACCGCCCAAGTGCCATCATTCCATGCCGTATGTGGGCCAAATGAACGTGTCAGTTGTGGGCCGAATCTGGGCCGCAACAATTTTGCTATCTGGGTATACATATCAACATTTTTATCAGTGAGAATTCTATGAATGTGTGTGTGTGTGGAAAAACTAGAGCTGTGATCCATGGCCTGTCTCTATGCTCCATCTGTAAAGTAAATAGATGTTACTGACTTTGTTAACATATGTAAGAAAACACAGGTAAGAAAATCATAGCAGGTGTTTCTAGGTAGGATGCTAACATTGGTCTATTAACTGACAGTACAAATTTTCACAGATTAACATAGTTAAAAATAATTTGTCAAGTCTTTCTTAAAAACATTTGATGCATGGATTAAAAAATATGCATAGTCAAAACCACATTGACACACATTGACACACAACCCTAACCCACATTAATGCAATATATGGCTCTATATCTATATTCACTTTTTAGGCTGTAATCCATGACACTGATATGATGGCGGCATCTTGGAAGTTATAAACATCCCTGCATCTCTTTTGACATACAAAAGAGCTAGCAGTGACGTATGGCGATGTATGACGGTGTAGAAGTGTTGTCAAGATACTGGAATTTCTAACTTCTAACAACGTTTAACCGAAACGATGAAATCATTGATCAGCGTACATAGCCTACAGAGCGCTATGGAAAACATGAGAAGCATAAACGAGCAAAAACATATTTTACAGAGACTCTGCACTGGACATATTTTTTAACATTAAAACTATTAAATGCTGCAAACGAGTCAAGTCTGTTAGGGGAGGTGGGGCTCTGTTGTCACTTCACTCACAGGCACTGCTGTGTGTGTGTGTGTGTGTGTGTGTGTGTGTGTGTGTGTGTGTGTCAACTTGCTGTCTGAAAAAAAGAGAACGAAAACATGCAGCTGGTATCGATACTGTGGGACATGCATATTGGAAGCGTTTTAGATTTCTCAGTATCAATACGTATCGAAATATTGATGTTTTTGACAACACTACGGTGTAGCAGTGGGGTTTCATTTCTTAGTGAAATGTTTTTTGCTCTTTCCCTTGTCACTCTGTTTTGAGGAGTAGGAAATAGGATTGGGATTGGGCCTAAGTCTACCTTAAATTTACTCTCACCTACACTGGAATACAGACAGTACAGTGTGCACAGCAAACACTGCCAGTGCAAGGACAATGAGTTTCCAACAGCTCTTACTATACGCTGGTCACGTGATGGTTACACTCTGCTCATGCATCCGGTGTGAAGCCGATGTTACCAGTCAGTGAGGTGGCTCTGTTGAGGAATTCCTCCCTAAAGAAACAAGACAAAAAACAAGGGTAAATAGAAACTAAACAGAAAACAACTTAAAACTACTACATTTCAATTACATTCCAAACATTAGATGAAGTAACTGTAAATGCAGCCTAATATACCTGCTGTTATGAAATAAATGTTAGACGAAGTAAAAACCACTCACTGCTTTATGTACAGGAACTTTGTGTTTCTCTATTTTTCTGTATACTGTACATAATGTCAGCATTGGACTACAGTCAGTGCTGCATTCGATTAACTCCATGTATAAATACAACAACAGAAAGCATTAACAGAGCATCTCACCTTATGTGCTGTGGGATGCTGATGGCCAGGGTTCGAGCTTTGACCGTGTCTCTGCTTCTGTGCACTGGACATGGCTTCTCTGTGCCAGTACACTCTGAACGGCTTTGGTACTGGAAATAGCCCTCCATGCCTCATCGTTGGCGGTGTACTGGATAAACATTACCTCTGGGTCTCCCCCGAACACAACCTGAGGTAAAGAGAACAATCACTGTTTTTACGTTTGATCACAGTCAGAAAGCATAAGAGTTGAACAACATTCTGCAAGAGGCAAATACATTGGGCACAACAGCAGCCTGCACATTTAATTGCATATTGTATACTAAATTGTAATTGCAATTGTGAATATACAGTTAGGCTTCTTCAATGTTTTAGGTACAAACAAAAAACCTGGCAACATAGAGACAATGATGAACAATTAAAAGCACAAACCTACAACCTGTGTGCTCATTTACATACGAAACTAACAATTATATATTGCCGTACAGGCCTTGTTTAAACAAGAGACCATTTATTTGCTTTTTGTTTTAAAACACTATCGCAGCCTCGTTTGAGCAAACAGTTTTACAATCGAAATAACCAAACGCCTATATTAAAATCTTGAAATGTAAAGTTTTACAATTGATTGATGCTGCATGTGACCGTTTTAAGTTATAACGGCTTTAAAATTTACCTCAGAGTTCACCTGCACGGCTAACCTCAGACGGGCCATGCTAACATGACGATAAATCACAAGATTATGATGGAAGAACTTTTCAAAACCTAAACAATAGGGCTGTGCGATTTGGGGAAAATATCTAATTGCGATTATTTTGACAGATATTGCGATTGCGATTCGATTTGCGATTTAATTTTGCAAAGTTGAGCTTCAGCTCAGTACTGTCAATAGTGTGAGTATTGTTACCTCACTGAATAAAAAAACAATAAAAACCTTCACAGTTATAGTGTGTTTTGGGCATTATTTTTACTGTTGTTTTATTGGTTTCCATCTGCCAGATCACATCCCACCAAAAGAATCCATCAAATACCAGTAGACACCATTATAGTTTACATTAAAACCAATACAATTCCCATTATAACCATCAAATTTTCGATTGTGTTTTCTGAATTTCACTGGAAATATTTGTTTATTTTGAATAAATAAAGAACTGTACCCTATTACTTTAGTCAATTATTAAAATAGGCTACTTTATTGTAAAATTAGCAAAGCAGTTAGATTGAATGTACATTTGTTATAAACGTGGAGCAGGCGCAAGCTAACACAGATGCGCTCGTGGAGACTTGCGGTTCGGAGCTGGACATTACACGCATTATGAAACAAGCTGCATGTGTGCGGCAAGTGCAAACGCGGGATACGCACCGCGCACGCGGGGCAGAGAGACGCGAGTATGAGAAGCATTCTGAGACACCACAATCCCACTCGCTCTCTCTCCCGCATTCTGTTTGTTATTTTGTAATGGTGGGCATTTACGCAGGCTAGGGCAGAACTTTCTCTCTCTCCCGCATTCTGTTTGTTATTTTGTAATGGTGGGCATTTACGCAGGCTAGAGCAGAACTCTCTCTCTCCCGCATTCTGTTTGTTATTTTGTAATGGTGGGCATTTACGCAGGCTAGGGCAGAACAGAAGTGCGCTCACTCAATTGGTTAGTAAGACTAACCAATCTCTCTCTGAACGTGGAGAAGACAAAGGAGATTGTTGTCGACTTCAGGAGAGCGCACACTCAGCATGCTCCTCTCACTGTCAACGGTGCGACCGTAGAGAGAGTGAGCAGCACCAAGTTCCTGGGTGTGCACATCACTGAGGACCTCTCCTGGACTAACAACACTACAGCACTGGTGAAGAAAGCACAACAGCGTCTCTACTTTCTCCGCAAACTGAGAAGAGCCAGAGCCCCAACCCCCATCATGTGCACCTTCTACAGAGGCACCATCGAGAGCATCCTGACCAGCTGCATCACTGTGTGGTATGGCGCCTGCAACGTGTCCTGCCGCAAGACCCTCCAACGCATAGTGAGAGCAGCTGAGAAGATCATTGGTGTCTCTCTCCCCTCCCTCCAGGACATTTTTGGTACCCGTCTCACCCGCAAAGCCTTCTGCATTGCAGGTGATCCCACCCACCCGCCACACAGCTTCTTCAGTCTGCTGCCATCAGGGAGGAGGCTTCGGAGTCTCCAGGCCAGGACCAGCAGACTGAAGGAGAGCTTCATACACCAGGCAGTCAGGAAGCTAAACTCCCTTCCGACCCTCCCTTGCCACACGCATCTCTGAACCCTGAACCCATCCATCCCTTCCCACATCATACTCTGTCCCGCACTTGTCACTTTACGGAACATTGGACTGCTCAACCCCTTTTCAGTAGTGGTCTGAGCCACCTCAACTAACTACCTCTAAGTCAGTTAAACAAGCCTGCTCTCCTGACACTTTAAAACAGACCGATATGCTTTGCACTACATTACATTTGCACTGTTGATATTTTCATCTGCACTGTAGTGTTTCTCATCTACACTGTTGTTTATTTCATCTGCACCATTTGATTTGATTATTTCATCTGCACGGTTGTTTATTTCATCTACGCTGCTGTTTATTTAATCTGCACTGCTGTTTATTTCATCTGCACTGTTGATTATTTCATCTGCACCATTTGATTTGATTATTTCATCTGCACTGCTGTTTATTTCATCTGCACGGTTGTTTATTTCATCTACGCTGCTGTTTATTTCATCTGCACTGCTGTTTATCTCATCTGCACTGTTGATTATTTCTTTGGTTTGCACAGTTATTTCGGTTACATATCCCTTGCTTGTAAAGTTGTTTTGTGTATATATATAGATTTTGTATTTATCTGTAATTTGATATATTTTTTTGATATATGTTTATTCTATGTTATCTGTATGCACCTGGGGTCTGAGAGTAACGCAATTTCAATCCTCCATTTGTATGTACTGTACATGTGGCAGAATTGACAATAAAGCTGACTTTGACTTTTGACTTTGAGACTGTCACTCAAGGCGAGCCGGGCAGTCATGCTTTTGCTTTAATGGAAACAGACGCGTTTCATATTTTTCACAAATCGCAATTGTCTCAAATCGCAGCCCAGCCCTACTTAACAATATAACATATTATAACTTTAACAACAAAAAATATTAAAGTTTAGTATAAAGAACCATGTCAAATCAAAACATAGCTTACCTCAGATTGTTACGCTCACGCTGACGATTGGCAGCGCAAGTGTGCACGAGCAGAACTCTGACTCCTCCCACCAAGTTTCCAAATAAGGTTATGATTCCGACCAGATGCGAACGTTGTGCTGATAATCCCATTTCGATATTGAATCAATATTTTACAACATTCTATTTTCTATTATTTTTTAAATCTGTTCAGATTTTAAAAGCCGTATACTGTGTATTTCAGCCTTTGTTGTGTTCCTAAAAAAAAAAACTCAGAATAGAATGTGATCCTGGAGTGACATATGTGTCATGTCATGATTGCTCTTAAATGTTGTAGGCTATCAGTTATGAAACTGTAAGACAGACGTTCAAAGAACATTGTTCTAAGAACGGTTTTTCTCAACATCACGAGAACGTATATTAATATAAATAACATTATGAGAACACTCCATAAACATTATTTCAAGAACGTTTTGTCATAACTTTTAGACAACTTTTAAAGAACATTATCGAAAGTTGTGCAAACATTCCCTGTTAGCTGGGAAGGTACAGGCAGCTGGTATCGCAGAAATAAGCCCAGACAGTGCGATCAAAAATTTATTTGAAATATTTTATTAGCTTATTTTTAGTGAATGCAGACATTCCGCAAACACGTTTACTTTCGGTTTGAAAGACTCACTGAATTGTGCAGCATTATTTGATGTGTTGATGTAATTCCAACTAAAAAAATGCATATAGGGCGAGACATATCAAATGACCCCGCCCCCTTTTTAAAATAACCAGTAACGTTTGGTTTAAAGCACAGTTAGCCTGGCAAAGCTGCATTGACCAGCGTAATTCAACTTTTCTTAAATGCCTTAAAGTAAGACACGACTACAAATGCCTACATGAACTCGCAGTTTGGTTTAATCATTTGAAAATATAATCTCACACGTGTTATTAAAAGACAATATAATGAATTTTGGTGTAATATTAAACGGCACCTGTCAAAATGATATACATACATGTGCGTATGATTTAATGATAAAACCAGGAGACAAAGTTAATGTGTGTATCTGCTCAGGCTAGAGACTATCCATACCAAAAGAAAAAACAGCTAAAACCTAAGCTGGCTCACTGGTTTTGGCCAATTTTTAGCTGGTCAAGCTGACCAAAACCTGGTTGGCACACAATTTTTTACCGAAGGGAGAGTGGAGTATATTGTGTTTAGGAGAACAGTAGCATACATCTGACATATAACACTCAACATGAAATAGACGAAACGTGTGCTGGTTTCACTTTGCAAGCTGCAATTATGTATTAATCATTTAATCGTTTGTTTCTTTGTCTCTTCAGCTTTGAGGTTGATTGTACAGAGCGGTCTGAAGCGCAGACACTGACCACACCAGATATCAGTCATCATGAGGTTTGATCAGATGTTTTACCAATGAGTTACTGGTGTGTGTGTGTGTGTGTGTGTGTGTTTGCAGTAGGGCTGCACAATTCTTGCTAAAATGTGAATCACGATTTTTCTCTATGGGAATTGAAAATGCGATTCTCTCACACGATTCCTGTTTTTTTAACTGAAACATTTAAAGCACAGGGCATTCAGGGCATTCTGAAATTTGTTCATGCAGGATAAACTTTACTGCTCATGACTGCTGATGGACTGCTGCTGTCTACGCCCTCATCCAGCTACAAGAATGTGTACTTTCACTGATAGAGTTCGTGTTTTCAGTTTTTATATGACACGTTTATCCTGTAAACTTCACCTTATAAAGTCAATGTACTCATTGTAGAGACAGATAACGCGTTTATCCTGTGGACTTTCAATGAGAAAGTGTTTCTCATTTGCTTTATGTGATCATTTTCTCCAGCTTTGCTGTTACTGAAGCACACAGGCTCTCAGTCCGGTGCTTCCTGCTGGAAAGGAGGCGGAGACCAGCAGCTCATTTGCATTTAAAGTGATGCACCCCAAAACAGCACGTTTTTCCTCACAGGCAAAAATGGACACATAGAGCACAGTATAATAAAAGATCTGTGATGTATTTTCAGCTGAAACACATTTTCTTTACAGACACATTATGGGGATACCAGAGACTATTTTTACATTGCGAAAAACACCTGGGATAGAGGCCCTTAAATACTTTTTTACATTCTTATCAAATCTTTTAAATAAAAGTAATTATTTATTTAAAAGACACAGATTCAACTATAGAAACATACAATACAATCCTCAGTGTTCATTTAAAGGCACTGTGTGGATTTTTTAGCGGCATCTAGCGATGAGGTTACGAATCTCTAGCATGATTGGTGAATTAACAGTGTTTGTTTTACATTGTGTGAGTGTGAACAATAATGCGTGACTGAAAGCAGGAAAATACACAGAAGTGCATCGCCAGCGTTTAGAAATTAAATCGCATTTATGTACGAATCGAGATCAGGATTTTTTTCAGGTTAATCGTGCAGCCCTAGTTTGCAGTGATGTTGTTTGCTTTTGTTTGTAATGAATGGAGATTTCACTCCAGCAGAAAGTTGCTGTGACGTTGTCTTCATCATCATCTTTACGACACGTGGATGTCATTCCAGTGGCAGCTCATCCTTCTCAGACTGTCTCCTGCAGGTCAGTGAAGTGACACAGTCATCTAGTATTCCTTCGGAAATCTTTGAGTGCAACCTAATTTCTCAATGGGCACCAGTGCAACCAGTCGTTCTAGGGACAAAAAGTCTCTGCGACTCTAAAAGTCTCCCTGTGGTTTAACAACAGACACACATTAGTCCCATATCGTGGTCTAAACCAATCAGAGATAGTGAAGGGCGGACCCCCCTCTGATTGGCCGTGGTCCAGATATTCCTGTACGTGTGTGCACGTTTGAAAATGCGTGCGCTGCCAGACAGAGAAGAGGTGAGTAGCCTAGACCCGTCAGATAAACTGAGTGGATGTAGCCGCGGATGATGAGAGAAGATGAAAAGAACGAAATACTGCAAAGCATATCACTACCAGTTTTTCTTAATGGTCGCACCAGTGCGACTGCCAAACTGATCAATATATATTGTCACGGGTGGAGTGAGGACATGAACACAAGGTAGAGGTTTTTACCACAAATCCCCAGAGGGTGCTTTATTTTACAATCCGTGAATGTAAGTGATAGGTGCGCGTCCTGGTGCGGTAAGAGTCCCTCGAGTGGGTGTCCGCGGTAGTCCTGCGGTCCAGGGCCTCATGTGGTTGTAGGGAGCTGAGCTTCAGGCGCAGGTCTCTGCGGGAGAAATCAAACAAGTTAGTGCTCTCCGACATCTGTAATCTTTCCCCCCTTCTTCTCCGTTTGTGCCGCTTATATGCCTGGTTTCTAACAAGCACCAGCTGCCGATGCTCAGCTCCTGATTGCGGTCCGTGTGGTTTCCATGGCGACGGCTTGCTGGCATTGGGCGACTCGCCACAATATATATTTGTGCGTTATAAATGTAATGCCCCAAAATGTTATATTGCACAAGCGGTACTTCCAGTCACTCCATTTCGCCTCCCCTCCTTCAGCCATTCGCTTATCTATCAGTGCCCTGCCCCTGTAATGCGCGGGTGTAGAGCGGCGGAAGTGGAAGTGGAAGTGCGTGAGCTTCTGCTTCATCAGAGCAGATGAGTGAAGTGCTCACTTTTACAAATAAATAAATATGTTGTGGCTTCAGAATGCAAGAATTTCCACGGCTAAAGTACAAAATAGTAAAGATAACGAAATATGTTGCTTGTAGCCATTGTATGCAGTGTGAAGCTAATGCAAAAAACAACATTTGAAACAGTGTGTTTAAGCTTCGCACTATACTATTGTATAAAGCTCTCCAACAATACTGCAAAGTATACAAAATGTTAGACATAATGTTAAATCATTTTTATTTGTCAGTCGTTACAGATAAAAGCCAAACATGTGAAACGTTATCAATGCAGCCTTCAGTTCTCTCAGGTTGTTTGAGATATGTTTATTTTTTCTTGTCTCACCCCGTAACTCTGGTGCTACCAACTGTATAAGTACAACTGCCACGTCTCTTAAATGTTAGTCTAGAGCCCTGCCAGGAGTTCATGGCCATGTATCGCTGTATGCATATACAGTGTCTTGGGTGGTTGTGAGTGTGTTTGACTCATGTGATCTCTGATGTTTGTCTCAGTGACCTCACAGCCGATCAAACTCCATCTGACATCACTGCCGATGATGGAGCAGAAAACCTTCAGTATAACCCTCATCTCAGCAGGTAAAAACACCCTGTGATTTCTTCTGATGCTGTGAACCCTTGTGATAGATAAAAGATAGTGTACAGCCAGGCGCTTGTTATCACAGACCCTGGTATGTCATGAGTGGCCTATCAGAATCAAGTATACTGAGCGCAGTCGGTGTAATAAACTATGTTATTTATGAAATCTTGTTTTGTTTATGAAGGTTCAGTGTGGATGAGGCAGAGAAGCTCACTCATATGGACCAAAGTGAACAAGTGAGCAACGCCTCTCACTTCCTGAAAGAACAGGTAAGATGACGTTCATGTAAGAGTAAAGATCAGAGTCTTATGATGATAAGCACTGAGGACTTTGTGTCAGAGAGCCACAGATATTACAGTATTCACAACATTAAATCTGCTGATTTGTACTATTCTAAGATGCTTAATGCATAACTGTAATTATTTTTAAGCAATTGTATATACACACACACACACAAAGGAATTAATTATTTCATCCCCTGCTGAATTTTGTAGGTTTCCCGCTTACATCGAAATGAAGGGTCTAGCATTTTTATTGTTGGTTTATTTGAACTGATAGAGACAAAATATCAACCAAAAAAATCCAGAAAAAAGCACATCATATAAAGGTTATAAATTGATTTGCATTTCATTGAGTGATCCCTGAGCAAAACATTACTTTGTAATTTGGGGAGAAAACCTTGTTGACAAGCACAGAGGTAAGATGTTTCTTATAGTTGGTCACCAGGGTTGCACACGTGTCAGGATACATTTTCGTCCACTCCTCTCTCAATCTTTAAGATTTCTTGGCTGTCGCTTGACAACTTTTTTAGCCTCCCTCACAGATTTTCTATTGACAAGGTTCTGGAGACTGGCTAGGACACTTAATGTGCTTCTCTTTGAGCCACTCTTTGGTTGTCTTGATGGTATGTTTTGAGTCTTTGTCATGTTGAAGGCCCATCCACGACCCATCTACAGTGATCTAGATGAGGGGAGAAGGTTCTCATCCAACATTTTATGGTACATGGCCCCGTTCCTCAGCCACTCAATGCGGTGAAGTCATCCTGTACCCGTAGCAGAGAAAAGGTCCCACAGTACAATGTTTTTAACACTGTTCTTGAATGTAGAGATGGTGTTCTTGGGGTCATAGTCAGCATTTCTCTCCCTCCAAAAACAGAGAGTCCATTTTGGCCCCATCTGACCACAGCACTTTCTCCAAAGCCTTTATCATTTTGATGTTCATTACACCCCCCTAAACTAATACTTAGTTGAAGCACCTCTACATTTGATCACATTACATTTATTCATTTGGCAGATGCTTTAATCCAAAGGCATTGGTTAGTCAGATAAATGCGCAATGTACAGCACAGGCTGTTTTAAAGTGATAGCACACGTATCATGCTCAAAATGAACACGAATTGACACAGAAAGGAAGTAATTTAATCACAAATTGATATAAATGAAGTTTACTAAAGTTTACTAAAGCAATAAGCCTAAAGAAGCAGTGGGTTACCATTTTATAATGGCTCAACCAATCAGAATCAAGGACCAGATGTGACCGTTTTATAATACCATTTTTTTTTTAATGTTATTTGTTTAATTAAGCAAAAAAAGCAAAACAGTACCAGGAGTTGTTAAAAACAATTAATCTGATTAAAATGTTGTGTAGTACAAACATCCTACAGTGTTTATATTGCGTGGGGAAGGTGCATTTATTTTTGAAGTAATCATCCAAACATTGGGAAATTACTTACCCATTGATGACTGAATCACACAGAAGACGTGGACCGAAAGTCCATTGCTCACTGGCTCTAAAACATACAGACAAACCATGGGTCACAAGATGGGTGGGGTGTTGATCAGTACTGGCTTGGGATGGGTGTCATCACGCCTCTCAACCAATGAGAGGATTTGGGGTGGGCTGAAGCGCGCACATGAACCAGGAACACGGTTGTGGCTGGACTTGAAACACTAAGAATTTAGTGAGAGCCGGTGCATTTAATGCTACTGATGATGAAGCGGAAGGACCGACAGAGAGGAGCTCAAATAAACATGTTTGTCCTGCAGAATGCAAGAATATTCCCAGCTAAGGTCCAAAACAACAACAATAGCAAATTATGTTGCGTTAAACATTATTGTATGCAGTGTGAAGCTAATGCAGATATCATGTGTTTAAACATGCGCGCCAAGAGAGTCTGAGCGCAAACTACTAAACTGAGCTCTCTTTCATGACCGTAAACATTGACAGTATTACATCCGTATCTATATACTCGCTCTTAAAGGGGCAGCAGCACAATACAGATCTCTGTTTATAATGTTAATCAAACAACAAAGGATGGGCCCAAAACACTCACTCATATTTAAGGTATTGTGTTAAATAAAAGTAGCGTACAATAATTTAGTTTGAATAAACAAAGTTCGGGAGAAGCACGTGCAGATAATTAACACGGCTGGCTTTTGATAATCAATCACTACAAACCAGACATCACAGTGCGCTTTAAGAACATATGCCCGTCTGTGCTTCGGTCTGGACTCTGGACTGCATCAAACTCTCGCAAACTCTCAAATATCAGGATACTGCCCAAAATGTCAGCATAACCAATCTGATAGAAAGAAAGTATTTTTATTTAAAAAAAATGTTAGACCCAAATGAGCATTGTTTTCATGATCGATCATTGCTATCGCGTTTGAGTAATTGAGTACTCGATTAATCGTGCCCACCCTTAGTTCATCAGCCATTACACCTAGGACAGCCAGAAACCTGAAAGGGGTAATTGTTGATCAGCTAAACTTTATGAGTCATGTTGCCAGCATCACCCGGTCCTGTAGATTCATCCTCTTCAACATTAGGAAAATTAGACCTTTCCTAACCGAGCATACTGCGCAAGTCCTAGTCCAGGCTCTTGTCCTGTCCAGACTGGACTATTGCAATGCACTACTGGCTGGACTTCCAGCCTGCACAATCAAACCTCTACAGATGATCCAGAATGCAGCGGCAAGAGTCTTCAATGAGCTGAAGAGAGCACACGTCACTCCTCTCTTCATTAGGTTACATTGGCTCCCTATAGTTGCTCACATCCAATTCAAATCTCTGCTCCTGGCCTTCAAAACCACCACTGGTTCGGCTCCCCCTTACTTTCACACGCTTATACAGACTTATGTACCCTCCATATCCCTGCGCTCTGCAAACGAGCAACGTCTTGTGGTGCCATCCCACAAAGGGAAAAAATCTCTCTCACGTACCTTCTCTGGATCTGTTCCGCGTCTGTGGGGAATGATCTGATATGAAGAGCAATCTGCCTGTTGCAAGAAGATAAGGATTAGAAGCGCTTTATTGCCAAGGAATTTTCTTTGGTGTTGGAAGCTACTAGTACACATTCACCATAATGACAAGACAAATTATAATAAAGTGTAAAAGATATAAAAGAGGACATATGCATATATAAAATAAAGACTATTTTACAGAAAATGGGAGTAATAACATATGAGACATTGTACATGGTAGTATATTGTTGAATTAACATATTTACAGATGTTATGTACACTTGTGAAAATGTATAATGTTGTGTGCAGAAGTAGTGTTATGTTTATGTAGAAACAAATTAACATGTAATATTACTAATGCAATATGGCTGGTGTAGCAGTGTGATGTTACTCTACATCAGCACGGCTGTGATTCGGTCAGAGGCACGAGTACAGGAGACAATCACAGCCACTGATATAGAGCAACATCACACGACTATGAGTGCGATATTGCATTTATACAACAGTTCAACGGCACAAGTGTGTAGATAAACAACTGTGCAGGTTAAATCACACTCGACCTCAAGCAACAGATGATAGCAGCTGCTGTCTCCCTTGCAGGACCGATTGCTGGTTCAAGACCCATTCGGAGTGGGTAAGTCCGGTTACACACGCGCTTGTTTACAATAGCAAGTTGAGATGGCAGTTTCTGTTGTGTTAAGCGCATCTTGAGACCCTCACGTGAACGTGTGTGTGTGTTTACTTTCTTCTTCGTTCTTTAAATGGCTGGTGACCTAAGCACATACTGCCACCTACTGCTCAATATATTATCATATTCTGACCTTTCCATATTATTACAAAAAAGGACTCTGGTATCAGCTGGTGCTGCACTTTCCTGTGTTTACTTTCAGTCTCATAAGTCTGACTAATAGTGGCGGAGTGATACAAATACGGGAGTGAAGCGGATCCTGTAACGATACAGTGAACTATCTCATGGCTCTCAACCAATCAGATTCAAGAACCAGAGAGCACTGTTGTATAAATTATAATATATGCTCTACGAGTAGTAAAAAAATATAGTGGGATATTGCTCTTGAGGAGCAATTAACTGTTTAGGAGGGAGGTTGGCACCCGGAGCTTGGTAAGCTTGGGCAGAAGGAGATCCTGGGTGATGGTGTTGAAGGCCGAGCAGAAGTCTACAAACAAGATCCTGGCGTAAGTCCCTGGTCTGTCTAGGTGTTGTAGGATGTAATGTAGTCCCATGTTGACTGTATCGTCAACAGACCTGTTTGCTCGGTACTGGAGGGGATCAAGCAAGGGTCTGGTGATGTCCTTCAGATGGGCCAATATAAGTCTCTCAAATGACTTCATGACCACAGATGTTAGAGCAACAGGCCTGTAGTCATTAAGTCCAGAGATTTTGGGTTTCTTTGCAGGGATGATGGTGAAACGTTTGAAGCATGAAGGGACTTCACACTGCTCCAAAGATCTGTTAAAGATCTGCGTGAAGATGGGTGACAGCTGCTCCGCACAGACTTTCAGACAGGAGGTTGAGACATTGTCTGGGCCTGGTGCTTTTCTGATCTTTTTTTGCGGAAAAGCTGACACACGTCCTCTTCGCAGATCGTAAGTGCAGGTTGAGTATCAAGAGGAGGTGTAAATGGTATCTTACATAATGGCAGATCTTTAAGAACTGGCTTAAGACATCTCTTCCACCAACAATAATAAAAAAATATAACATATACCCTAATTAAATAATAAACTTAAAATGAATAAATGACAGTTTGTTCTTATTTTTGTTTTTATTGCTTCTATTGTTTACCTCATTTGTAAATCGCATTGGATAAAAGCTTCTGCCTAATGACTAAATGTAAATGTATAATGAAAAGGACCCCATTGAGTTGGAAAAATACTGTATAATTTTTTGTTCTGTTAAACACAAAATGAGATATTTTGAAGAATGTAGGACAGAAAAAAATATCTGGGGCACTTTTAACTACCATTGTCATTTTTCTTACTATGGTAGTTAATGGTGTAACAAGTTCGTTTCGTGTGGAGGAAAGAGGCAGGGTCGGCAGGGTAAAAGTCCAAATAATGTTTATTTTATCCAACGAAAAAGCAGTCTCCAAAACACCAAACAAACCAAAATAAACAAAAGTTAGCCCACGTGGTAGCTCCATGCTATCTGTCGTCTCGGGCTCGCTCCTCGTCATTTCACTCTCTTAACAACTTTCTGCGCCCTCGTCTGCGCATTGTATGTCTTCTCTCCCCAATCACTGGAATGAGAGACAGTAGGTTAGAAACCACGCGTGATGTACTCACCGCCCTCAGTGCTCCGGATTGAAGCTCCTCCCTCCCAGATGGAGCGTGACCACGCCCCCCTCGCCACAAATGGGTTACAAGCATTTGTCCAAATATCTTTCTCTGTGTTCATCAGAACAAATAAATGTATAAGGTTTGGAACAATTAGAGAGTAATTCATGACAGAAATATTTTTCTTAAATTCCCTTTAAGGTTTTGGGCCAAAATGGATTAGTATTTGGAGCTATTCATTATTCTGTCTACCCTGATTAAAGCCTTAGTTCCAGTTGAAGAAAAGCAGTCATAAAGCGTGATGCTGACACCTCCATGCTTTGCTGTGGGGATGGTGTCATTTTGGTGATGTGCTGTGTTTTTTTGCACCAAACATATCTTTTGGTGTAATGGCCAAAAAGTTTGATTTGGCATTGAAACATTATTCCACATGTTTTTGTAAGATTAAATGTATCTTTTTGCTCATTTTAGCCAGGCTTGGATGTTTGCTTTGGTTTTAAAAGGTCCCTCATAGCCCAGACATATAAAGAAATGAAAAAGAGGGAAGAGAGCCGGCGTCCTCCCCAGACTTAGACGCCGTGCCCACCGGCCTCCGCTACCAACAATTCTGCTGTCCAACGTACAATCGCTGGACAATAAACTCTATGAATTACGTGCGCGTATCTCCTATCAACAAGACACAAGAGACTGCTGCATTATCTGCTTAACAGAAACCTGGATGTCTGTGGAGGTACCTGATTCAGCCATCGAGCTCACGGGGTTCTCTGTACACCGTGCGGACAGATCAAGGGAGCTCTCGATGTCTGTTTCTTTATCAACAACTCGTGGTGTGATCGAAGGAACATACACTCCTGCAAATCCTCCTGCTCTCCTGACTTAAAATACCTTACAGTTCTGTGCCGACAATACTGGCTACAATTTACGGCGATCATCATCACAGCTGTTTACACCCCCCCACAAGCCAACACAGATCAAGCACTCAAGGATCTGTACAAGCATATATGCGAGCAGGAAACCGCACATCCAGATCAGCATTTTAGCATTTATTGTAACTGGGGGACTTTAAACAAAGCAAACTTAGAGAACAATAGCTCCAAAATACTTTCAACATATCACCACAAACACAAGCGTCACAACCTGTGTCTGCGGAGCTATCCCTGTTCCTGGAGGGGAAATCTCATGGCTTCCCCTGTTGGAGCTCTCCTTGGTGCTGAAGGTGACTCTGCTCTTCCCGTGAGGACCCTCCTGATGCCCCCATACCTCCCTTTCCAGCTCCAAGCAGGTGTTTTGAGCGTTCGTCGCAGAGCATTCATGTCTTCTGGACATGGCATCTGCGTTTGCATGAAGACTCCCAGCTCGGTGTTGCACTGTAATTGAAGTCTTGCAATTGCAAGAACCAGCGGGTGACTCTTGCGTTTTTTCCTTGTTTGAGACATCCACTTCAGTGGAGCATGATCAGTTACCAAGATGAATCTTCGACCCAGAGGTGTATCTCAGTTTCTCCACCGCCCATTTAATTGCCAGACACTCCTTTTCAATTGTGGCATAGTTCTTCTCGTGGGGCAGCAACTTCCGGCTAATAAACATAACAGGATGTTCCATGCCATCCTGCAGCTGGGACAATACAGCTCCAATCCCCACTGCCGAGGCATCGGTCTGAAGAACAAAAGGTTTGCTGAAATCTGGGGTTTGTAGGAGAGGCTCGCAACAGAGGGATTGCTTCAACTCCATGAAGGCTTGTTCGGCTTCTCTGGTCCATTTTACCTGGTTTGGGAGGTGCTTGCGGGTTAACTCGGCCAGGGGTGCGGACTTAGTGGCAAATCCTGGGATGAACGTCCGATAATATCCTGCCAGCCCTAGGAAGGTCCTTACGTGTTTCTTGGTATGGGGTTGGGGCCAGGTGCGTATAGACTCAATTTTTTTTGACTGTGGTTTTACGTTCCCTCGTCCAACTGTGTATCCCAGATAGTTGGCCTCCTCTTGGGCGAGGGCACATTTGCTCGGGTTGGCTGTAAGGGTTGCTGACCGCAGCGCCTGAAGTATGGCCTCTAAATGGTGAAGGTGCTCTTCCCAGCCCCTGCTGTGGACAATGATATCATCTAGGTACGCGGACGCGTATTGTTGGTGGGGGCGGAGGACTCTATCCATAAGCCTTTGGAAGGTGGCGGGGGCCCCGTGGATGCCAAAAGGAAGGACCCGGTATTGAAAGGTTCCATCAGGAGTGGAAAAGGCCGTCTTTGGTTTGGCCTGGTGGGACAGAGGCACTTGCCAGTACCCTTTGGTGAGGTCCAGGGTTGTGATGAACCTTGCAGGACCCAACCGCTCAATCAACTCGTCTATTCTTGGCATGGGATAGGTGTCAAATTGGGAAATCTCATTTAGCTTCCTGTAGTCATTGCAGAACCGCGTGCTTCCATCCGCTTGGTACTAGGACGATGGGGCTTGACCACGCACTTTGGGACTCCTCTATAACCCCCAAGTCTAGCATTTTCTTTACCTCCTCCCGGATGGCTTCCCTCTTTGCTTCTGGAATCCGGTAGGGCCGGAGTCTGACGATCTTCCCGGGTTCTGTTACCACGTCGTGACTTACGAGGGAGGTCCGCCCAGGGAGATCTGAGAAGAAGTCACGATTCCGCCACAGGAGCTCCCGTAACTCTTGCTTTTGCCTAGGGGAGAGCTGGCCACCCATCTTCACCTCCGGGGTCATCGGCGGCGAGACCTGGGCTGTCAAGACCTCGCTGGGAGGGACGATAGGTTCCTGCCACGGTTTTAGGAGATTGATGTGATAGATCTGTTCGGCCTTCCTGCGGCCAGGTTGCTGCACTCTGTAGTTAACGGGCCCGACTTGTTCAGTGATTTCATATGGTCCCAGCCACCGGGCCAGGAATTTGCATTCATCCGATGGGATTAAAACTAATACCTTATCACCTGGGTGGAACTCCCTAACCCTGGCCCCCCTGTTATATAACGTGGCCTGCTGTTGTTGGGCTTGCTGCATGTGTTCTCGTACGATTGGCCAGACCCTTGCCATTCGGCCGTGCATCTGCTCGACATGCTCGATGACAGTGCGGTTACGGGATGGCTGCTGCTCCCAGCTTTCCTTGGCTAGGTCCAGCATCCCACGGGGTCGCCTGCCATAGAGAAGTTCAAAAGGGGAGAAACCGGCGGAACTCTGGGGGACCTCCCGAACAGAAAACAGTACATATGGTAACAGCTGATCCCAGTTCTTCCCATCCATATCAATAACTTTCCACAACATCTGCTTGAGAGTTTTGTTAAACCTCTCCACCAACCCATCGGTCTGAGGGTGAAAGATGGAGGTTCGAAGTTGCTTCACTTTCAGCTGTCGACAGGTCTCTCTCATTACCGTGGACATGAAACACGAGCCTTGGTCGGTGAGGATCTCGTCGGCTATTCCCACCCAGCTGAAGAGTTGGACCAGTTCGTTGGTGACCGCTTTTGAGGTGGCTGACCGGAGAGGTACCGCCTCCGGGAACCGGGTGGCGTAATCCATAATGACCAGTATGTATCGGTGTCCCCGGTTGGATTTCGGCAGGGGTCCCACAATGTCCAGGGCAATCCTGCTGAAAGGGATCTCAATTATGGGTAAAGGAATAAGGGGATTCCGATAGGTTACCTTGGGGCTGTGGAGCTGACACTCAGCGCAGTGCCGACAATAGTTTTCTACAGCTCTCCTGATGCCAGGCCAGTAAAATCGGGTGACGATCCGCTCCCAGGTTTTCTCGGCCGCCAGGTGACCTCCCATCAGGTGAGTGTGGGCTAAATACAAAACCTTAGAGGTGTACGGCTTAGGGACCAACAATTGTTCTACTACTTCACCCCTTCGCTGATCCACTCTATACAATAATTTATTTCTGATCATGAAATGGGGATAAGTCAGCCTACTCACCCCCTCTTGTAGTCGGCCGTCAATCTTTTGAACACTCTGCCACGCTTGCTCCAGAGCCGGGTCTTGCAGTTGGGCCGTGCCAAATCGCCCTAGCCTCCCCTCCTGGAAGGTCTCTGCAGGAGGAAATTCAGAAAACACTTCATGCGACTCTAGGTCCTCAAGGGCCCCTCCACGCTCCGGGCCTTCTGAGGCGGTGGCCGTTGAATCTGAATGGTCATTCTCACCTCTATTCCCCTGGCGAGGTTCTTCTGGGCTGGTCGCCCCTTCATCTGTGGCCTCGTCTACGGGTACAGTAGGTCCTGGTTTGGGAAGCTGGCCTCTTCGTCGGCGTCGGGGGGGGTCTCTTCTCTTCCCTGGCTCGAGCGGACCAGTAGGCGGAAAACGCTTGGCAGTCTCGGCCGATCAGGACCGGGGCGTCTAGTAGCTTCTGAGGTGCTAGCCGTGGGCATCAACTCATCTCTGCCTGGGCAGTCCCGGGCCAAGTGTCCCTCTCTTCCGCAGGTAAAGCATCTGAACGCAACCGAGTCTCGCAGAGGCCTCTCTTCCTTCCAGTTTCCTGGTGCCCTTGGAAATTTTCCAGTGGCTGCCTCAGGGGCCTTCTTAGGGGGCTCTCGTTCTTGCCTGGGCTTCCAGGAGGAAGGTTTGGTTACTTCTGACCTCATCAGGCTTACGGTTACTTGGTGGTTCTCTAGGAGCGCAATTATGGTCTCTACATTTTGGGGTTCTTGCTGGGCCGCATACCTCTTGGCGTCTGCAGGTAGCCCCCGAACACACCGATCGATCACCACTCTCTCCACAGCGGTTGGCCCCTCTCCTTCCTCTAGCCAGCTTCTCACCATCCGTGTTAACGCGGTTACTTGGGCCCTGGCCGGTAATGCTGCCTGATACTCCCAGCTGTGCACACGTTGGGCCTTGGCGGGTAGGCTAAGGCCGTATTGGGCGAGGACCGCTCTCTTGATTACTTCATAGTTAGATGCTTCCTGCATGGTGAGGTCACGACATGCCTTCTGGGCTTCCCCAGTGAGAAGAGGGAGTAATATGTTCGCCCAGTCTGTCTTAGGCCACCGTTCACGTTGAGCCGTCTTCTCAAACAGGTCGAGGTAAGTTTCAACATCATCCTCCCTAGTCATCTTGGTAAGATAATCTTGGAGCCTCTTGCTCTGCGTCTCTGTTCTTCTGCAGAGCTCCGTTACAGCCGCGTTTAGGGTGGTTTGGGCTCTCAAGATGGCAGTTAGCGCTTCCTCCATCTTCTTACTTCCCGTGCTTGTCCAGTGCTCGGTCTGACCTCTACGTGGCTCAATGTCATGCCCGCATTCTCCACCATATGTCACCTCACCCTCAGGAATGGGGCGTTAAGCTTGGGCAAAGAGTCGCTACGTGAGGCTGATGTCTGAGCAGAATCAAACTTGCTTCTTTTATTTTGAAAAAAAAGGTTAGAAAACAGGTGTAGGGAGTAACTTTAACTAAGGTATATCTCTGCTCTTCTCTGGGTTCTGGTTTCCTCCAGTTCAGCTCTGAAAGAGAGGAGGCAGAGGAGAATTTTTAGCAGGGAGGGTCACGTTCTACTCACGTCCTCCTCAAGGCCAGCCTTCCTCTGTTATACTATGGTGCTGGTCCAGTGTTTGAGAGTCAGCACAACCTTCTGCTCTGCGCGGGTCTCCGTCCAGTAAAAGACAATCGGCTCTGGCTTTTTCCTTCCTTTATAACCTGGATAACGGGCCTGATAGTTTGCACCTGAGTCTCCTCATCAGAGAGGAAAGCGTCACACCTGTGTCTGCGGAGCTATCCCTGGTCCTGGAGGGGAAATCTCATGGCTTCCCCTGCTGGAGCTCTCCTTGGTGCTGAAGGTGACTCTGCTCTTCCGTGAGGAACCCTCCTGATGCCCCACAGACTACATCTGCTCTGTGCTTCCTGCCTCATTAGACCCTCTACAGTTTGCATATCGCAGCAACCGCTCCACCGATAATGCCATCGCCTTCACCCTACACACTGCTCTCTCCCACCTTGACAACAAGAACGCATATGTTCAATACCATAGTGCCGACCAAACTTGTTCTGAAGCTCCAGACTCTAGGTTTAGACAGATCCCTGTGTGACTGGATTCTGGACTTCCTGTCAGACAGACGTCAAGTTGTCAGAATGGGAAACAATACTTCCTCCCCGCTAACTCTTAACACCGGAGCGCCCCAAGGTTGCGTTCTAAGTCCACTTCTTTACTCCCTGTACACACACGACTGCATAGCCACACACAGCTCCAACACCATCTTGAAATTTGCCGATGACACAACAGTGATAGGCCTGATCACCAACAACGATGAGTCGGCCTACAGAGAGGAGGTGTGCAGTCTGACACACTGGTGTAAGGAGAATCATCTCCTACTTAACATTAATAAAACCAAGGAACTGGTGATAGATTTCAGGAGACAGGATAAGGAACACAGCCCCATCACCATCGACGGGACACCTGTGGAGCGGGTAAACAGCTTCAAGTTCCTTGGAGTAAACATCACTGAGGACCTCACATGGACTGTTCACACTGATGCAGTGCTGAAGAAGGCACACCAGCGCGCCTTTTTACTTAGGTGCCTGAGGAAGTTTGGGAGGAGCCCCAAAATCCTCAGAACCTTTTACACCGGCACAGTAGAGAGCATTCTAACTGGCTGCATCACCGCCTGGTATGGAAACAGCACTGCCGGCAATCGCAAAGCACTGCAGAGAGTTGTGCGAACTGGCCGTCATGTGGTGGGAGATGCGCTTCCCTCTCTTCAGGACATCTACACCAGGCGGTGTATGAGAAAAGCCAGGAAGATCATGCGTGATCCCAGCCACCCGAATCACAGGCTGCTCTCCTTGCTGCCCTCGGGCAGACGATACCGGAGCATCCGGTCCCGCACAAGCCGATTGAAGAACAGCTTTTACCCTCAGACTATTAGACTGCTCAACACTTAAAACTCAACACTTAAACTGACACACTCCACACACTCACTCTTCGCCATACTATACACCACAGTATCACTCTTCACCATACTATACACCACAGTATCACTCTTCACCATACTATACACCACAGTATCACTCTTCACCATACTATACACCACAGTATCACTCTTCACCATACTATACACCACAGTATCACTCTTCACCATACTATACGTCACAGTATCACTCTTCGCCATACTATACACCACAGTTTCACTCTTCGCCATACTATACGCCACAGTATCACTCTTCGCCATACTATACACCACAGTATCACTCTTCGCCATACTATACACCACAGTATCACTCTTCGCCATACTATACACCACAGTATCACTCTTCGCCATACTATACACCACAGTATCACTCTTCACCATACTATACACCACAGTATCACTCTTCACCATACTATACACCACAGTATCATGGACTAATGCAATAAACATCCATTAACTATCTGCACTATGTGCTGAACCATCACACATACACTCTGTGTGCATATCTGTATATTCTGTTATATTTTCTATATTTAATGTTTATAGGCACCGTCCAATGTGTATATCTTGTGTATATAATGTGCATATGTGCATATGTGTAAATGTATATTGTCTTTTTTGTACAGTCCATCTGTTATAATTTGCACTGCTTGCCTGCACTACATACTGTCTACTTACTTTACAAGGTTTTGTCATACAGTTGTTTGTCATACAGTTGTTTGTCTGTTCAACTGCATTACGCTTTGTATTGAGCATGCACCCAAGACTTTTCACTCACCACTCGTGGTGATGTGAAAATAAAGGTGATTTGATTTTGATTTTATTTGAAATGGGGAGATTGTTGTCACATGTAAGGAGCAACCAGTAGGCTACTTGCCAGAAATTGTTGCAATTCTTTAAAGTTTTGTAAAACCCTTTCCCGATTTATATTTTTCAACAATAAGGCCCTGAATCTGGTGAGTAAGCTCTTAGCGTTTTCAATTCGATGTTACCAAATTGATGGCAAAAAACTCCTTTGGGAACGATCACACTTTTTTAAGGGTTAATCAGTGACTTGAATTGATGGCAGGTGTATACTAATTCACATTTAACTTGAGTCTGAATGTGATTGGTTGATTTCAAAAACCGCCGCAATCCCTATTATAAAAGGGTGTGCACACTTATGCAACCTGTTCATTGTACATTAGTAACTTTTCATTTTACCCCCTAAATGATTTTTATTGTTATTCACTTTAATATATAGGTTGCAATTTCAAAATTAAGGTGGATTACGTGCCGACATGATTCATTGTGACTTCATTTATTACACAACAAAAACATGCAATTTTAACAGGGGTGTGTAGACTTTTTTAGATTCACTGTATGTGGCTTTTTTAGATGAATTTTAGGAGTGCTGGTCTCGGCCTGCCTTGGTCTTGGTCTCGGTTTAGGTGGTCTTGACTACAACACTATTGCTTAATAACTGTGGTCCCAACTGCCTTGAAATCATTAACAAGCTGCTTCTGTGTAATTCTGGGCTGATCTTTATTCTGTCTCATGATCATCTTTACCCCATTGGGGACATTTTGCAGTTCTATCAGTTAAAATAAACTTACCATAAAAATGATAGACCCTTAATTTCTTTGTAAGTGGGCAAACTTATAAAATCAGCAAGGGATCAAATAATTATTTTTCCCACTGAATATACACGACTCAAAAAAAATTGGGAACACTTGAATATAGATCTCAATGAACTATATGTCCATGCTAAAACTCTTCACTTAAATTCTTTACATAATGTTGTGAGAACAAAATAATGTGAAGATGGTCAATGAAAGCCAAAATGATCAACACATTCATGGCAAGAATTACAGTAAAATCACAGTAAAAAAATGAAAATACCGGTTGATTCAAAATGTTTCAATTTCATCACAGTAATTTAGAATGTTAGTCAGTAATATATGCATGACCACACGTGCCCATATGAATAGTTGATATATTTGGGTTTGTATGAATTGTTGGCTTGTTAACTGTGTCTTTCATTTGTATGTTGTATAGGAAGTGAACGTGAGTCCAGAAAGTGAGACGTCTGTGCCGTGTAAAGATCAAGATATTCCCACCTTTGATGAATGGACAAAACTCATGATGGAGAATGAAAAAAGTAACTGTTTTTACTTGAATTACAGTTGAACACATGCAGGTCTTCGTAGGCATGGCGCTTGTCTTAAATTCAGCCAGTGTGTGAACGTTTTTCTCCTATAGAACAAGCTAACGTGTCATTTCCATTTGCCGCTTTGTGAGCATACTCTTAAAGCTACGTTCAGACTGTCACCCCAAATCAGATTTGTGTGCATATTCGATTGAAATCGAATTAAAATTATTGATTGTCCACACTGTGTATAGCAACTCTACAGATCCAATGTGTGTATCCTGTGGTGCTCTATCATTGTTTGCAATATCTGATTTGGTTTCTATGACAATGACGTTGCCTAACAGTGTTGAACTTTGTGCTTCGCTGTGCAGACGGATCCGGTGTATGATATCGCAGTACCGCGAGGGTGATTCCACAGCTCACTACTATGTGTCGCTCTCGCAGTAGGATGATGTCATACGCTGAGCAGTCTCAGCAGTGCTGTGCAGAGTCGAACACGGTTCGTTTTTCTTACAATATGACGACGTGTAGCCGCTGCACTGGATTACTATGAACCTGCTGCATATGCGTGACCTTTATTCAGTGCTCCCGTCTCCTCCGGCAGACAGACAACAACACAGCAACCTTGTATCTGCAGAGACGTCTGACGTGCTTACTATTTACCGTGGTGTTTCACGTGGCGCGAGACGTAACACAAGCCAAAAGCTACCCATAGCCGATCAGACTGAAACGGATTTCCAAAAATGTGATTCGAATAGGATTTCAAACCACATATGAATGTAGCTTGAAACAGATTTGTAAAAATCGTTTTCATGTGATTTTATTCTGTTCACACTAGCTAAATGTGATCAGATTTTAATCAGATATGCACAAAAATCTGATCTGGAATGGAAACATTTTGTGTTAAAATTTGGAGAAAAGAATGTACAGTGCATTCAGAAAGTATTCAGAACCCTTTCACTTTTGTTATGTTGCAGCCTGATACTACAATTGTTTAAATTCTTTTTTCTCTCTCATTAATCTACACTCCGTATCTCATAATGACAAAGTAAAAACAGAATTTTTAGAAATGTCTGTCAATTTAATAAAAAGAAAAAACTGAAAGATCACATTTACATACAGTTGAAGTCATAAGTTTTCTTCCACCTTGCAGAATCTGGAAAATTGTGGAGCAAGTTGGAGAAAATTTGAATATTAAGGTATATTTTTAATTTAGTCCTGCCCTGAACAACTTATTTTATGAAAGAAATGTTAACATAAAGTTCACACCAATGAATAATACAATAGCCCAGGTCTAAAGTTTGCATCCCTGTAACATTATGCAGAAATCGAGGCAACAGGATTAAGAGCCAGACATGTAATTTATTGACAAACGTGTAATCATACAACAGTAGGTGAGTATCAATATATCATAGATGCGGGGAGGTCAGTGACAAAATCCCCTCCTAGGTGTGACCAGGGACGCCAGGGAACAGGTAGAGGCATGAGTTTTCCTGCAGGCAGATGGCATGGTGTTTTTGACATGGCACACTCCCGGCATCCTCTCACGTACCTCCTGATGTCTTCCACCATTCTGGGCCACCAGAAGTGGTCTTTAAGCAGCAAGAGGGTGTGGTTGGTCCCCAGATGACCAATGCCCAGGCAAGTGTGTGCAGAGTGGATGAGAGGGATCCTTTGGCTTTGCTGTACATAGGTGTGGTCTGGGGGACATCCTGGCGGAGCAGGTTCGGAGACAGTGGATGGGGCTTACTATCAGCGCAGATAGAAGAATGGGTTCATGGCATTCGGGTTGATCATTGGCAGCGTAGAAATGGGAGAGAGCATCCGCCTTGTTGTTCCTGGCCCCTGGACGGTAAGTAATGGTAAAGTTGAATAGGGTCAAGAAAAGGGCCCACCGGGCTTGACGGGGGGTTGAGTCGCTTGGCTTCACGGAGAAATTTCACTTTGTGATGGTCCGTAAGCAACGTAAAGTGATGGTGGGCTCTCTCCAGCCAGTGCCAGCGAGCGTAATGGCGAGGAGTTCTCTCTTGCCGATGTTATAATTCAGCTCTGCCGGGGAAAACTTTCAATTGAAGATGATACATGGATGGAGCTTGGGCGGAGTCCGCTGCTGCTGGGACAAAATAGCTCCCACTCCTGGCTGAGATGAAAGCTTGTTGGAGGGTTTTCATAGCTGCAGCTGGGTTCCAGGACAGAGACTTGGGTTGCTTTTTCAGGAGGTCGGTGAGGGGTGCAGTAATGGAGCTGTAATTCTGAATGAACCGGCGGTGGAAGTTGGAGAATCCAAGGAATCTTTGGAGTTCTTTTATTGTGGTGGGAATTGGCCAGGAGTGAATTGCTTCCACCTTCCTCTCGTCAATCTGGATACCTTGAGCGCTGATCTTGTAGTTGAGAAACTGGATGGCAGGCTGATGGAAGGTTTTTTTCATGTAAAGGTGGTGCTCGCAGAGCCGCTGGAGGACCTCAGAGATGTACTGGCGATGTTCGGCCTCATTCTGGGAGTACACCAGGATGTTGTCGATGTAAACCAGTGCAAATACCTCATTCATGTGTCCCTGGAATACGGAGGTTGCGTTGACCAGAGTGTAGGGCATGATGAGGTATTTGTAGTGTCCTGTAGAGGTGACAAAGGCCGTCCTCCACTTGTCCAGCTTGGTGAAAATCCAGGCTTTGCGAAGCTGTTCCAGGGCTGCTGAGACGAGAGGAAGGGGGTACCAGTATTTAACTGTAATGTGATTGAGTGATCGGTGATCTATACAGGGCCGCAAGCCACCATCCTTCTTGGCCACAAAGAGAAACTAGATACAGCAGGGGACGTAGAAGGGCGGATGTTACTCTGTCGCAAGTCTCAACTCACTCAAATCACTCAAATCAAGTTTATTTCATAGCGCTTTTTAAAATTTTCGTTGTTACAAAGTAGCTGTACGTGAAACATAATTACTGTAAGCAAACATTAAATTTGTGAAAGGAAAGTAATAACAACAAATTAAAAAAATACACCCCAATTTCACATACCACCCCAAAAAAAAGAAAAAAAAATTAATACATGGCACACACAAACACATGCAACCAAATACGCTCATGCTCACACAGCGCACATGTAAGAAAACACAGGCAAAACACACACACTTACGCACAACACACAGAACTTAAGCACATAACTTCGGGAGAACCCAGACACAGTTTGGCACACCCCTCTGGCAAAAACTGCAGCATCTCTACAAGCTTGACAGTGCTTGCACAATTAGGCTAAAATAAAATAAAGTGGTAGATATAGTTGTATGGTTATCATTAATATTCCTGTAGCTTATTGCATAGCTAAAGGTGAACGGGCGAGTTGGTGAACGGGCGAGGTGCAGACAGCCAGCCACTGACAAAGATGTGGGACACTGATATTCCAGGGGATCACAGGAGATATCCGAAGCACTGTGAGATCATTAGGGAACACGAGGAGACCATTGGAGAACACTGGGAGATCGTATGAGAACACTGGGAGGTCGCTACAGGTAGGTAGGTACAGGAGATCAGGTAAGTCGAAACACATTATAGTCCTTCCGTTGGGGAGAGTGGACAATGTGGCTGTGAAAGTGGCTGGCTCACCATGATACATTTTCATGGTTTCATTTAAAGTTTTTTTGGTGTAAATTGTTTATATTTAAATTTTCTGAGAAACATGTATGTATTTTTTTAGCTTCTGAAGGACATTACTAAAAAAAGATAAATAAACAAAACAGTAACAGTTTACACCAATTGTCATTTTCAGAGGTCAAACAAACAAGAAACCCTTAAACAACTATGACAAAACTGACATTGATTGTTTCAGGGGGGTGTAAACCTTTGACCTGGGCTATTTTTAGAAATTCTGTTATTATCATTTGGTGTGAACTTTGTTAACATTTCTTTCATAAAATAAGTTGTTGAGGATAGGACTAAATAAAAATAAACATTAATGTTTTTAATTCCTATTTTTTTTTAAACTTTTCCCCCAAATTTTTTAGCATTTTCCAGATTCTGCAAGGGGGATGTAAACTTTTGACTTCAACTGTAAGTATTCAGACCCTTTACTCAGTACTTAGTTGAAGCACTTTTGGCTGCAATTAGTTGTACCTCGGCTAAATATTGTCCCAACAAACCAAACATCATGGAAAGCTTTTTCAGTTGATTTTTCAGAGAATCTCAATTTCAAAAAATGTACCCATGTGGTCCAGGGTTACATATTGTTTCAAGTACCAGTATCAGTAAACATGATTAATAAAATGCAATTATTATCAGTACAGGAAACTTGAAATGACATAAATAAATAAAAAATGCTAAATATCATACCAAATAGAATGTATGTGTTAATTGAAGTTAAATGTAAGATGTTTATTAAGTATAAAAACTCAAGACACAAAACAAGCAGTCTCCCAGTGTGCAAACCAGAGGTGTCATTATAGAGTCTATAAAGTCTATGGAGAGTCCTTATAAAGCACATATATAAATATACAGTGCTGCTTGAAAGTTTGTGAACCCTTTGAGCTGTTCAGAGTTTTTTGTTTTACCATGATTTACTTATTTTTTTCATCACTTGCTTTTTATAAATTAAATGTCAGATCAGTTGCATTTGTTTGTTTGGAGGGAATTTTGTAAGTAGCCATAAAACTACATGAAAGATTAATTATTGTATGTGCAAAAGTAAGTGAAGCCCCAGCTGCATTGGTAAAGTCAAGATGTAACAGATTCAGGTGAAACACATTTGGGTGCTTAATTCATCAGTTAAGCAGACCAATCAAATGAGACATCCTTAGGAAAGTGGTTGGGCCATCAGTCTGGGGCTATAAGATCATCTCCAAGAGATTCCAACTCCATCCATCCACTGTAAGACAAATCATCTACAAATTGAGGGCATTCAACATGACACCACAAATATATGTATGTATGTATGTGCGTGTATGTGTTATTGTTCAGGTGAAAGCACACATCGTTCTAATGGAGATCAGGGTGGTAAAAAAGTTCTTCAGCAGATCTTCAGTAACTACGCGTCTGTGGAGTGTGGAGCAAAAATACTGTCCTCAAATCTTGAGGCGAAGGTATTTCAGCACTCAATCTTAATAAAGAGCAGAGGAACGCATGTTATACACAAAGTAATAGAGCTCATTCGTATATCATTTGTGTCTTCTGTTCTGTAGTGTTGCTTTACTCATACTGACCTGAAGAAACCTGGAACACTAAATATTGAACTTACAATCTTGCAGTACTGTTTATTTCCTTTCACTTTACATTTTACTGTTAAATCGATGCTCGATGCTCTCTTTCGCTGAATGATCAGCTTTTCAGAGTAAAGTAGATATTTAATGCACAGTCTGCCTGTTCTAACAGTATTTACCAACACTATGATGCTTTCATCCAGCGTTCATTTCACTGACAGATATAAATCGTCATAGTTTTCAGTTTTCAGTGACATGTTTTTACCGAGGAAAGTGAGACCATAACTAATAAACAAACAATTGTATATAAATCTATTGATATTTTCTTCATGTAATGAAAAGAAGATGAAAATGCTAGTGAGGGACGATTTGGGAATAGATTGGGTCAGAAAGAAAGTTAGAAACACAATTGAAGAGTAATGTACTGATCATTTTACCATAAATAAAATGAAAAAAAGTGCTTACAGATGAGTCCGCATGAAACAAAGTCACCAAAGCACAAATGTTTGTTACTCATGCATCAACATAAGAAGGTGGAATGTTAAAGTAATTTAAAGTTTGGAAGAATGGATGTTTGTTGAATAATGTTGATGTGTTGAGAACCAGAGGTTATGTCATTTATCTGAAGAGTCTGATGACAGCGTGTAATTTGATTTTATTTCACACAGAGTACTTCAGCTATTCTGATGGACAACATGGACATGTACATGCTGAACCCCTGCAATAACAAAATATGGTAAAACATTTTATGAGGATTATTCCTCGAAACATCTGCTGCTTTCTTTAGCATGTTTGTTAAATGATTTTTCGATCACTAAAGTGTGTGTTTGTGTGTGCGCGTATCACGCTATCCTCATGGTTTTTCTTCATGGCTTTCAGGTTCATTATTGAGCTGTGTCAGCCGATTCAGGTGAAGCAGCTGGACATCGCAAACTTTGAGATCTTCTCTTCAAACCCAAGAGATTTTCTGGTGTCCATTAGTGACAGGTCAACACATGCCTTCTTTCACAGCTGCTCAGTCTTCACTTTCTCCTTTCTGAGTTATCGTTTATACAACAGTTCTTTCCGGTTCTCAAATCTGATTTGCTGAGAGCCATACATTGTTCCACCAGTATTATCACAGGAATAGCTTCACCATTTGTATCATTCTGCCACTAAACTATGTCAGTCTTCTGAAACTGAAAGTAAAACATCCCGTTACATTTGCTTTGGCAATGAGTTATAGAGGTAAAACCAACAGTAGAGTGCAAAGGAGGCACAATCCTTCATAATGGTGAACTTCAAAGCTCATCAATGTGCTTCAGAAACTTAAAAACGTGTGCGCTATTGTTTTTTGTAAAAATTTCTCACACAGGCTTCTTCTCCTTATAGCCAGACAGCCTCTTCAATAGGCAAACTGAACAAAAGTGGGGTTCAATCTTTTTTCAAGAAAAAACTTTAGGATAATCTTGAAGCATGGTACTCGAGATCCCGATTCGTGAGCCCCCGACGGTCGACCATGTTGAGTTTTGAGAGTCTGCGACCTTTAGATGGTGCACTGACTCTCCTAAGGAGGGGAGAAGGCACTGCACAGGCGTATGCCCACCCAGCCACTGGTCCTACCTGTTGGTACCGTGTAAGACACGAGCTGACACTGGGTCCATGCGGAGGTTGTAGAACCTTGTGAAGGTATTGGGCTTAGCCCAACTCGCAGCTCTGCAGATGTCTGTCAGAGAGGCGCCCTGGGCTAGTGCCCACAAGGAGGCTACACCCCAAGTGGAGTGAGCTCTCACTGCAGCGGGGCACGGGAGATCTTGGGATAGGTACAGCACGGGAGATCTTGGGATAGGTACACTGTAGTGATGGTGTCCACGATCCAGTCTTTGTTTGGAGACAGCCCTCCCCTTGTGCTGTCCCCTAAAGCAGACAAAGAGCTGCTCAGAGCTTCTGAAGCTTTGCATGCGGTCCAAGTAGAGGCGCAAGGTCTTCCGCCTGAATGTCTACCACCTAATTCCGGAATGGGTCTCAGGATCCCTTGAGAGTATCCCGGCCCAAACTTGAGGCACTCATTGGACACAGAATGCCTGGAGGTGTATAAACTCTTGAGGCCCTAAACTCTTGATGGAAGTGAGCGAACCATGTGAGCAGTCTTCATCGAGAGATGAGATAGACTCCCAGGGGATCATTGAGGTCCCAAGAGGGTACGGAGCGTGGTTGATGGGTCATCGTCAGAAGCACCAGCTCAGGAAACCAAGTCAATTGTTTGGGCCAATAAGGCGCAACTAGCAGCACTAGATGCCCTTCTTCCCTGACCTTGCACAGCACATGTGCGATGAGGCTCACTGGGGGGAAGGTGTACTGCCGCTTGTCCCGTGGCCAGCTGTGCGCTAAGGCTTTCGTTTTGAGGGGACCCTCGGTCAGGGAGTACCAAACGCATTCTGTAAATGTGCAGCCCCTCTCCTTTCTTGGGGACGATGAAGTACGGGCTGTAGAACTCGGTGGACTTCACGGCTGGGGGGACAGGTTTGATCGCATTCTTCGCCAGAAGGGTGTGGGCGTGAGCTCGGAAGAATGCTCTTCATCAGATGCCAGAAGGTAACTGTCCAATTCTGTGACAGAGAGTTCATCCTCTTAATCTGCCCGCTATGTGACAGTTCAGCACCGTCCAGCGGGGACAGGTTATGTGACCGTAACAGGGCCCGACTGCCACCAGCGCGCTGCTGGTGGGCCCACTGCGCCTGGAGCAGCAACATGCACTGCTCCGAGCTACAGAGCACGAGGTGATGAGCACTGATAGCTGAGAACTTCCCCTCTATCAAGGCTCGGTCGGAGCAACAACTGGTCGAAGATGGGAGTCTACAAGGACATTTACGGACATGTTCTTAGTAGTTTTTTCTACTAAACTTGGTGCAGATCACGCCAGAGTGTTCACACTTACATGAGCGACCCCCAGTGCAGCATTCTGCTATGTAACGAAACACATTTTGGCCGTTTCTCACACAATAAGCAGACCTTTTTCCTTAGGTTTTGCCTTGTGTAAATGCTGTGTAATTCAGCCATTTATCACACAACGAGCAGACCCTTTTCCATAAAGTTTTGCCTTTTATAAGCATAACATGCATCAGCCGCTTGTACACGAGCAGACCCCATGCTTAGAGCCCTGCCTTGTGCAAGTGTGGCATATTTTGGCAAAATTTCACACATGAGTAGGCCCTGATTGTAATGGCTGTATGCCACGTAAGTGAGAACACGTTTCTTTCACATGGGCTCAATTCAAAATGGCGGCGTCCCTTGCCATGCGCTATTGAAAGGAGACAAGGGATTGATTCCTGTCTCAGTCATTACTTCCGATGGTGGAAGTACACCGGTGTGTGGTTTACATGTGCGGCATAAACTAACTTATATTATACGGATATGAGGGTCTGTAATACCTTTTGGCTAAAGGTTGCAGGCTTTCGGTCAATTGACTTGCTATACTCTGTGTGTATTTGTTTCTGGATATGTTCATTCCCTGGGATCGAACCCATGACCTTGGCGTCGCTAGCGCCATGCTCTAACCACTGAGTTGCAGAAAAGCAATTTAGGTTTTATTTAAGCTTCTAAATACCTTGCTTTCTGTTTTGCGCATAGGGGATTTACAACGCTCTTGGTGTATGATGTCACGTACACCGCATGGTTATGTGCCCTTCACTCTAAATGCCATTTAGTGCACAGGTTTGGGTGCACTTTGGGTGGCTTGTGCAGTGCTCTGCAGCAGCATCTACTTGTTTGACTATGCTGTGTATTTCAGCTAGGTCATATAGGTGTTCAATGGGGCGGCCTTATCGTATCGGTCCTTTTACACAACTATCGCTTGCACGAGCCCGTGCTTTATTTGACTGTGTATTTGCTGTCGCCAATCAGGTTATCACTCGTCATTCACAGTCACTGTTTTTACTGCTGGGGATACAAAATGTGAGGTTGCTACACCTGTTTCCTTCCTCGCTATGTCTTGGCCCTGTGTTGTTAGTATACAGGGTTTGTTACTGGTCAAACCGGCTTCGCCGCTAACTGCTCAGTGTAGTGACATGGCGCTCTTGTGAAACTGTGGTGGTATGCAATTCTCCAGAGTTCTGGGTGTTTTGATTGGATCCTGTAGCAGGATTTGGTGTCCAATCATCTTAGAGCCTATGTAGGGTGTACGCCTAGTGGTGGGGTTTGTGCTATGTGCTACTGCCTAGAGTTTATGTGTTAGCTCCGCTAAGGTTGAGCTATTTTTCGCTTTTATACAATATTAACATTGATTTATTCTGTAGACTCTTCTATCCAATGTGTGTTTGGAAAAAAGAATAACAAAGGAAGTGATTTATCTTGAATTTATCTTTGTTGATGCATTAACAGGAGTCAGTCAGGTGCTTGTAAAAAAAATCCTTCAGGAAAGTTTTAACAACTAATTGTTTTCAAAAGAAATGTTTTACACAAAAACATGTGTTTTAACATACATGCATGACAAACATACAGTAGTTTTTTTTTTCTATTCAGATATCCAACCAACAAATGGGTGAAGTTGGGAAAGTTTCATGCGCGTGATGAACGGACAGTACAGAGTTTTTCATTGGATGAGCAAATGTTTGCTAAACGCATTAAGGTTAGTGACAATAAACAACACATTACAGAAATCATATATTCATATTGTCATTCTCTAACGCTCTTCTTTTTTTTCTCTTTTCTGCATCAGATGTTCACCAAATACTTGAAGGTTAGCTGTTGTTTTCTTCATACATGCCTTTAATGAATCACGTGTCATAATCTCATGTGTATTGTTGTCATCATTGTTACAGACTGACCTTTGTTCAGTGTTCAGTGATGCTAATAAAGTCATTGTCCCTTCACTTACTGTAGTGACAGATAACCACAGTAAACAGTGTACACCGGTTAGAAATGATGTCTGATCTGTGACTTAATTATAGCTCCTAGAGGTAGCATGTATAGTGCGAAGAGGCCCTAAAACTGAGCCCTGTGGTACACTGTACTGGACTGGACTGATTTGTGTGACACCTGTTGTGGTAAATCGTTCTCCCAACATAAAGAAAGAAGTCTTGCAGACGAGGGTTCCAGATATCAAGAAGTCAAACTTTATTTGCTCGAGCCAACAAAGTGAGATGCACTGAGTACAACACCCAACACATCTAAACTTACAGTGCTTTTGCTACATCTTTTATACAGATTTTTCAGGGCGTTCTCACATCACCCACCAATCATATTTACATGATGTAATTCTTCACCAATCATATTTCACATGATGTAACCTTTTTCCCATTAGTTCGTCCCCTTAGCACCTGCAACCATTAAATCATAATCTTCCTTTGTTAAAATCTAACTGTGGCTGGTGCTTTCCGGAATCATGCGCTTCTCCCCAATCCTTCCTACGCCTTTTCAATGGCACTTTATCACGTATCCTTGAAGCATGATTCTCGCTGACTCTGGATTTCGTGCACTTAGTTCAATGTTATCTTGTGCGTGTGTGTGTGTTACTGATTTAAACATAACAAATTAAAATATATTCTGTGTGCATGGCGTGCAGTCCGTGTTCCATGCTCCTACATATGGCCTATAACAAATGTGCTTATTAATATGATATTATAACCATAATCTTAGAAAACCCACCATACACCCAAGGGCGAAATTTTGCTTTTGAAAATATTGATGGGGACATGAATAAAATTGGTCTGCAGAGCCGCATCATCACAAAAGTAGTGCAGTTTACTTGACTTATTTAAACAATATAATATTTTAAAAGTTTTTTTAATGTTACACAAGTCAAAAACAACAAATATATTTCAGGTCAATTTTTTTTACTTTTTGTGATGCCAGTGAAAATTTTGGCAGGGTAAATACAAACTAAACCAGCAAATTTATTCCAGCTCTGCTACAGCAGAAAAAAATTATACTTATTTAACAGCCATCACAGAATACAAATGGAATTCTTCACAAAAAAGATTACACAGAAACATGATTTGCATCAAGATTTATTTACTTTTTTTAACTAATAAAGGCAAATGAAATAGTCGATTGTCATGCATTGGGAAAACACTGTCCTTGACTCAATATGTGAAGCATCTTGTCCCATATTTTGTCAATAAAAATGTTGGTAAGAATGTGTTTTCCTCACCGGTAGCCTGAATAAACATGCACATAGCGTTGTGTTGACAGAGTTATTGCGCTTCGTTCAAACGAAAGCAGCCTACTTCACACATTAGCGAGAGAAGTCAAAGCCAATCAAAAAGCGTCCTGGGTTAGAGAGGCGGGACTCAAAAAATCAAAGCCAATCCTGTTAGCAGACTCGAGCTACAGAGGCGGAACTCATTGCAGAGAACAAGATTTAACCACTTGTGATCCACAAACAGCGGTTGTAAAAGATGTTTAACTTCAATTTAATGATTTCTGGAAATAATAAATAAAAATCGACATTATTTTAACACTTTTATATTGTACAGCGTATTTAGCTCGCTACAAGCTAATGCAGCTTCAGCCATAACAACTTTGTGATCAGGCATTACAAGTAGCTACCAGGTGGGGTACTAAGGGGACACAATTTACATATTGAGAGAAATTTTCATGATCCGGAATACGATCCTGAACAAACAGTAAGGGACACCCACAGAACGCGAACAGACCTGGTGCTTTCCGGAATCATGCGCTTTCTCCCCAATCCTTCCTCGCCTTTTCAATGGCACTTTATCACGTATCCTTGAGCATGATTATCGCTGACTCTGGATTTCTGTGGCCACTTAGTTCAATGTTATCTTGTGCGTGTGTGTGTGTTTACTGATTTAAACATAACAAATTAAAATATATTCTGTGTGGCATGGCGTGCAGTCCGTGTGTTCCATGCTCCTACATATGGCCTATAACAATGTGCTTATTAATATTATATTATAACCATAATCTTAGAAAACCAACCATACACCCAAGGGCGAAATTTTGCTTTTGAAAATATTGATGGGGACATGAATAAAATTGGTCTGCAGAGCCGCATCATCACAAAAGTAGTGCAGTTTACTTGATATTTAAACAATATAAGATTTTAAAAGTTTTTTTAATGTTACACAAGTCAAAAACAACAAATATATTTCAGGTCAATTTTTTTTACTTTTTGTGATGCCAGTGAAAATTTTGGCAGGGTAAATACAAACTAAACCAGCAAATTTATTCCAGCTCTGCTACAGCAGAAAAAAATTATACTTATTTAACAGCCATCACAGAATACAAATGGAATTCTTCACAAAAAAAGATTACACAGAAAAATGATTTGCATCAAGATTTATTTACTTTTTTACTAATAAAGGCAAAATGAAATAGTCGATTGTCATGCATTGGGAAAACACTGTCCTTGACTCAATATGTGAAGCATCTTGTCCCATATTTTGTCAATAAAAATGTTGGTAAGAATGTGTTTTCCTCACCGGTAGCCTGAATAAACATGCACATAGCGTTTGTGTTGACAGAGTATTGCGCTTCGTTCAAACGAAAGCAGCCTACTTCACACATAGCGAGAGAAGTCAAAGCCAATCAAAAAGCGTCCTGGGTTAGAGAGGCGGGACTCAAAAAATCAAAGCCAATCCTGTTAGCAGACTCGAGCTACAGAGGCGGAACTCATTGCAGAGAACAAGATTTAACCACTTGTGATCCACAAAACAGCGGTTTGTAAAAGATGTTTAACTTCAATTTAATGATTTCGGGAAATAATAAATGTTAATAAAATCGACATATTTTAACACTTTTATAGTACAGCGTATTTAGCTCGCTACAAGCTAATGCAGTTCAGCATAACCAACTTTGTGATCAGGCATTACAAAGTAGCTACCAGGTGGGGTACTAAGGGACACAATTTACATATTGAGAGAAATTTTCATGATCCGGAATACGATCCTGAACAAACAGTAAGGGACACCCAGAACAATGCGAACAGACCATACGGTGGGGGACAGGAACGCGATTGCAACCGGAAGGGTGTGTGGTGGGCTGCCCTTGGCGAAAAAGTCCCAGACCACCCTGAGAAGAACTGTTACTTGGCAGCTAAACTTTAACACAATCAATATACATTTACATTTATTCATTTGGCAGACGCTTTTATCCGAAGCGACTTACAATTGAGGAAAACAGCAAGCGATTCGTCTAAGTAAGCAATATTCACGAGAAGTGCTAGTAATACAAGGTTTCAAATACAACGTCAAGATAGTATAAGCAAGTATATAGAGAACATTAGAAAAGGAAAAATAGAGGTAGAATTTTTTTTTTATTTTTTATTTTATATTATGAGGACAGTTAAGTGCTCATGGAAGAGGTGGGTCTTCAGCTGTTTTGAATTGTGAAATTGATCCAGCCGTCCTGATGGAAACAGGAAGATCATTCCACCAGCTGGGAACGGAGAAAGAAAATGTCCTTGAGATGGATCTCATGCCTCTCTGTGAAGGAACAATGAGGCGCCGCTCGTTTTCAGACCGCAGACTTCTGGAGGGGATGTAGGTCTGTAAGAGAGAGTTGAGGTAGATGGGTGCTGTGTTAGTGGCTGTTCTGTAAGCAAGCACCAGTGCCTTGAACTTAATGCGTGCCGCTACTGGGAGCCAGTGTAGAGAGATGAGCAGAGGTGTGACATGTGCTCTCTTGGGCTCATTGAAGACCAGGCGTGCAGCAGCATTCTGGATCATTTGCAGAGGTTTGAAGGCACAGGCTGGGAGACCGGCCAGAAGACATTTACATTTACATTTACATTTATTCATTTGGCAGACGCTTTTATCCAAAGCGACTTACAATTGAGGAAAACAGCAAGCGATTCGTCTAAGTAAGCAATATTCACGAGAGGTGCTAGTAATACAAGGTTTCAAATACAACGTCAAGATAGTATAAGCAAGTATATAGAGAACATTAGAAAAGGAAAAATAGGGGTAAAATGAAAATTTTTTTTTTTAATTTTTAATTTTATTTTTTATGAGACAGTTAAGTGCTCATGGAAGAGGTGGGTCTTCAGCTGTTTTTTGAATTGTGAAATTGATCCAGCAGTCCTGATGGAAACAGGAAGATCATTCCACCAGCCGGGAACGGAGAAAGAAAATGTCCTTGAGATGGATCTCATGCCTCTCTGTGAAGGAACAATGAGGCGCCGCTCGTTTTCAGACCGCAGACTTCTGGAGGGGATGTAGGTCTGTAAGAGAGAGTTGAGGTAGATGGGTGCTGTGTTAGTGGCTGTTCTGTAAGCAAGCACCAGTGCCTTGAACTTAATGCGTGCCGCTACTGGGAGCCAGTGTAGAGAGATGAGCAGAGGTGTGACATGTGCTCTCTTGGGCTCATTGAAGACCAGGCGTGCAGCAGCATTCTGGATCATTTGCAGAGGTTTGAAGGCACAGGCTGGGAGACCGGCCAGAAGAGCATTACAATAATCCAGTCTAGAAATGACAAGTGCCTGGACGAGAAGCTGTGTTGCATGTTCTGTTAAGAACGGTCTGATCTTTCTAATGTTGTACAATGCAAACCTGCATGACCGAGTTGTTTTAGTAACGTGATCCTTAAAAGTCAGCTGATCATCCATGATTACCCCAAGATTCCTGACTGAAGTCGATGGGGTTATCTTAGATGGACCAAGTTGGATGGTAAGCTGGGGCTGTTCTGACGGGGTGGCAGGAATGACGAGAAGCTCAGTCTTGGCCAGGTTGAGTTGCAGGTGATGATCTTTCATCCAAGAAGAGATGTCAGCCAGGCAGTCGGAGACTCGTGTGGCTAGCGTGGAATCGTCTGGATGAAATGAGAGGTGAAGTTGAGTGTCATCAGCATAACAATGGTAGGAGAATCCATGTGCTTGTATGATGGAACCCAGTGATGTGGTGTATATGGAGAAGAGCAGAGGTCCAAGAACCGATCCTTGTGGGACCCCGGTGACTAGTTGGTGTGATTTGGACACTTCACCTCCCCAAGCTACCTTGAAGGACCTATCTGCGAGATAGGATTTAAACCAGGAGAGTGAAGTTCCAGTGATGCCCAGTGACGATAGGGTAGACAGAAGAATGTGATGGTTAACCGTGTCGAAGGCTGCAGAAAGGTCTAAAAGAATGAGAACAGATGATTTGGACTCAGCCCTTGCCCTCCTTAGGGCTTCTGTAACTGTTAGTAGGGCAGTTTCGGTTGAGTGACCGCTCTTAAAGCCTGACTGGTTGGTGTCCAGCCTGTTGTTTTGGGTGAGGAAGGTAGACACCTGATTGAAAACAACCCGTTCAAGTGCTTTAGCTATGAACGGAAGGAGAGAAATGGGTCTATAATTCTCCAGTAGGGAAGTGTCATGTGTGGGTTTCTTAAGCAGCGGGGTTACCCGGGCCTGCTTGAATGCAGTGGGGAAAATTCCTGTATTAAGAGATGTGTTAATGATATGAGTGAGTGATGGTAGGAGTGTGGGTGAGATGGCTTGTAGTAGATGTGAGGGGATGGGGTCTAACGGGCAGGTGGTTGGGTGAGTAGAGAGCAGAAGTTTAGAGACATCATCCTCTTTAAGAGGAGAGAAAGAGGAGAGAAGATGGTCTGCTGTGTGTATGTGCGATGTGAGATCATGGATGGGTGGAGCTGAAAATTGTCTGCTTGATAGACCTAGTTGTGTCTGTGAAGTAGCTGGCAAAGTCATTAGCCGTTAGGGAGTTGGACGGAGGTGGTGGAGGGGGACAGAGGAGAGTTTTAAAAGTTTTGGAAAGCTTGTGGGAGTCTGAGGCGCTGCTAATTTTGTCATGGAAGAATGCAGATTTAGCAGTGTGAATGTCTGCAGAGAAGATAGAGAGTGAAGCTTGATACTTACAGAGGTCAGCGATGTCTTTTGTTTTGCGCCATTTCCTTTCAGTCGCTCTAAGTTTAACCAGGGACTGGAAGGAGTAGCACGTGCTGGCCTGGAGGAAAGAGGACAGATAGTGTCTAGACACGAGGTCTAGTGTTGTAAAAAGTGTGTCTGTGGCAGAATTAACATCAAGTGATGCAAAGTGTGTGAAGGATGGAAGGGAGGTTTCTATGACAGATGAAAGATGGGCAGGAGAAAGGGAGCGCAGATTCCGCCTAAATGAGACTGGCAGAGGAGTTGGTGAGTTGAGGGAATGCAGTATTAAATTAAAAGTGATGAAAAAGTGATCAGAGACGTGCAGAGGTGTAATCACGGTGTTCTCTGTATCACAGCTGCGTGTGTAGATAAGATCAAGTTGGTTACCTGACTTAGGGGGCAGTTGTGGCCTAATGGTTAGAGAGTCGGACTCGTAACCAGAAGGTTGCCGGTTCGATTCTCAGTACCGGCAGGTAACAACTGACGTGCCCTTGAGCAAGGCACCTTACCCCCAATTGCTCCCCGGGCGCTGCAGTGTTAGCTGCCCACTGCCCCGGTGTATGTGTGTTCACGACTTGAAGTGTGTGTGTTCACTATTCACTGGTTGGGTTAAATGCAGAGGTCACATTTCGGGTATGGGTCACCATATCTGACAAAAAATAGGTCACTTTATGTGTACCTGTGGTGGGGACTAGTTGGAGATTGAAGGAGGTAAGCAGTGAGTTGAAGTTTGAGGCATAAGGCTTCTCTAGGTGGATGTTGAAATCCCCAAAGACAAGAAGCGGCGAGTCGTCCTCAGGGAAAGACGAGAGCAGCATGTCTAGTTCTTCTAGAAATTCGCCCAGTTGACCTCGGGGGCGATAAATAACTACAATGTGGAGTTTTAATGAAGAAGTAATAGTTACGGCATGGAATTCAAAAGAATTGGTGTTGACTACGGAGGGGTAGGTGGAGAACTTCCAGTCTTTGGAGATGAGAAGACCGGTGCCACCACCTCTTCCATGCTGGCGGGAAGTGTGAGAGAAAGAGAAATTAAGTGCTAATTTATCCAAAGGTGAAAAGCTTTCCTGTAATCTAAAATCAACTAGCTGCAAACAACACTCCAAAGCACCATAGACTTATAAGGAAAATCAATCAGAGAACGAAATAATTCTCACTACTTAGCAAATATATCACCTAAGCGTCATACAACAGAAACATATGATATACACCGAACACTTACGCGTGCGCTCTTGCCGTGACTACAGACTACTCGCTTATCCTGAGAATATACAATTAAATATTAATATCAATTAAATGTAACATAAATTGCTTTATTACTAGCCAGATGATAAACAAACAAAAAGCAGAAGTTATGTTCGGGCCAGGCGCGTGCATCTGATCATACCATCTATAATAGTTATTCTCAGTTATGACAGATCAAACATTGATTTTAGTCTGTGACTAGCCTTAAGCTTTTTCTGTGAAACTAGGCATATATGAAAATAAATGTCTAACAATATAGAGGAATCTCTATATTATTACACAAATAATGTTTCTCTACATTTTTGCTGCGTCACACCATAAGACACATTTACAGTACAGTTCAGAAAAAAAATTTCAACCGTGAAAGAATTAGAGTTGGTGACCCCTTATATTTTCTCAAACATCAGACTTGACTACATGTATGGGTTTCTTTAGAAATTAAAAACATTTGTACTGCACATTTGTCAACTAGCGTTATATATTTGTGCTTTAAAGAATTACGGTTGAAGTGCTGAATGTGGGTTTTTTTTTAGGTGGAGCTGCTGTCTCATTTTGGCTCTGAACATTTCTGTCCTCTCAGTATGGTCAGGTATCACACTTTAAAATTTATATTACACAGATAATACCTCAGTCCGGATTTAAAAGTAAAAAGGTTTAGTGTTACTCTACATTTACATTAACAGTTGTTCAGCAGAGGCGTTTATTGATGTTTGGATGTTTATATTATTGGACTCCATTAACTCTGTGTATGTTTGAAGGGTTTTTGGCACCAGTATGATGGAGGAGTACGAGATGAATTCATCTGACAGACAACACTTTCATGATGATCCAGATGATGGTAAAGCATCTTGATTCAGTTTATGTTGAATGTTGTAGACTGTTTTTTACTCAGATTGCTCACTGACATCTGAGTGTACCAAAATAATTATGATGCTTTTCAACAGCACTTTTCTTTTTTTGAATTTCTAGATCCATCTCCTGATTTTCTGCCATTAGAGGAGAAATCGTCCAGAAATCTGATTGGATCTGCTAAAGGTAAATGTGGACATTCAGCTAAATTCAATATGTTTATTTGTCACGTACACAGTTTAGCACATGATGTTATTCACATGATACAAGTGCAGGTCTGGTGAACTTCTCTTAGACAGGGCAGTTAAAAAAGTGTAATAGAAAAAAACTAGCAAAAATACAGAAGAACAATTACAATAACGAAATATGTACAAATACAAACAACTAACAATAGAGGTCGAAGCATGTATAAAAGAGGTATCTTTAGAGAGTATCTTTCCGGAGATTGACACCGTCATGCCCATTTTAAACAAGCCCTCAAACCATCAGACTTTGTGGCAGCAGGTTAAACAGAAAGATAGTGATTAATGCTATCCCAATGGACCACTCAACTAACTAAGAGCACCACTCTCCTGAGGAGAAGCTTCTATACCTCACTGAGATGCACTGGGTTACAATGCTTTTTACAGATTTCTCTGTTTAGAGAAACTCAGAACTTCTTCACGAAATCAGTTGGAACCACAGTATGGTCAGTAGTTTGACGATAGAAGCGGAAGAGCAGAGGGCTGAGGACACAACTCTGTGGAGCTCCTGTGATCAGGGAGTCAGAGGTGAACTGCTCTGCAAACAAGTCGTCCTAAAGCTGTTGTGAGAGCAGCAGACACTTGGCTGGCTGACAAACCGAATACCTCTTTTGCACAACGTTTCGTAGCTAACTGTGCTCAAGGAAACCGAAGGAAGGGAGGAAACTGATCTGCCACCGATGACTTTGTTATCGTCATATCAAAGCTGAAGTTCAGAGAGCTCTGAAGCGTGTAAACACCAGGAAAGCGGCCTGCCCGGCAACTACTGAGTTTTTGCGCTGATTAGCCTTGCTGCTTTGTTTACTAAATCAAATCAAATCACCTTTATTGTCACATCACCACGAGTGGTGAGTGAAAGTCTTGGGTGCATGCTCAATACAAAGCATAATGCAGTTGAACAGACAAACAACTGTATGACAAACAACTGTATGACAAAACCTTGTAAAGTAAGTAGACAGTATGTAGTGCAGGCAAGCAGTGCAAATTATAACAGATGGGCTGTACAAAAAAGACAATATACATATGCACATTATATACACAAGATATACACATTGGGCGGTGTCTATAAACATTAAATATAAAAAATATAACAGAATATACAGATATGCACACGGAGTGTATGTGTGATGGTTCAGCACATAGTGCAGATTGTTAATGGATGGTTATTGCATTAGTCCATGATACTGTGGTGTATAGTATGGAGAAGAGTGATACTGTGGTGTATAGTATGGTGAATAGTGATACTGTGGTGTATAGTATGGTGAAGAGTGATACTGTGGTGTATAGTATGGTGAAGAGTGATACTGTGGTGTATAGTATGGTGAAGAGTGATACTGTGGTGTATAGTATGGTGAAGAGTGATACTGTGGTGTATAGTATGGTGAAGAGTGATACTGTGGTGTATAGTATGGTGAAGAGTGATACTGTGGTGTATAGTATGGCGAAGAGTGATACTGTGGTGTATAGTATGGCGAAGAGTGATACTGTGGTGTATAGTATGGTGAAGAGTGATACTGTGGTGTATAGTATGGCGAAGAGTGATACTGTGGTGTATAGTATGGCGAAGAGTGAGTGTGTGGAGTGTGTCAGTTTAAGTGTTGAGCAGTCTAATAGTCTGAGGGTAAAAGCTGTTCTTCAATCGGCTTGTGCGGGACCGGATGCTCCGGTATCGTCTGCCCGAGGGCAGCAAGGAGAGCAGCCCGTGATTCGGGTGGCTGGGATCACGGATGATCTTCCTGGCTTTCCTCATACACCGCCTGGTGTAGATGTCCTGAAGAGAGGGAAGCGCATCTCCCACCACATGACGGGCAGTTCGCACAACTCTCTGCAGTGCTTTGCGATTGCCGGCAGTGCTGTTTCCATACCAGGCGGTGATGCAGCCAGTTAGAATGCTCTCTACTGTGCCGGTGTAAAAGGTTCTGAGGATTTTGGGGCTCCTCCCAAACTTCCTCAGGTGCCTAATTGTTGGGGATCAGGCCTATCACTGTTGTGTCATCGGCAAATTTCACGATGGTGTTGGAGCTGTGTGTGGCTATGCAGTCGTGTGTGTACAGGGAGTAAAGAAGTGGACTTAGAACGCAACCTTGGGGCGCTCCGGTTTTGAGAGTCAGCGGGGAGGAAGTATTGTTTCCCATTCTGACAACTTGACGTCTGTCTGACAGGAAGTCCAGAATCCAGTCACACAGGAATCTGTCTAAACCTAGAGCCTGGAGCTTCAGAACAAGTTTGGTCGGCACTATGGTATTGAATGCTGAGCTGTAGTCTACAAACAGCATTCTCACATATGCGTTCTTGTTGTCAAGGTGGGAGAGAGCAGTGTGTAGGGTGAAGGCGATGGCATCATCGGTGGAGCGGTTTCTGCGATATGCAAACTGTAGAGGGTCTAATGAGGCAGGCAGCACAGAGCAGATGTAGTCTCTGATAAGCTTCTCAAAACACTTGCTGAAGATGGGTGTTAAAGCTACAGGGCGCCAGTCATTCAAGCATGTGATTTTAGTCTGTTTTGGGATGGGCACAATGGTGGACGTTTTGAAGCATGAGGGGACCACAGAGTTACTACTAGTAAAGTTACTACTAACTCTACTAGCTCTGGTGCTCACTTGTTTGAAAAAAATCTGTATTATATCAATGCCTAAGAACAATAAAGCCTGTTGTGTGAGTGACCGTGGTCCTTGCTCCAGTGGTAAGGAAGGTCTTTGAGAGAAAAATCATCTGTTCCACTACTGATGTTACATATCTGGCCATTTGTAGGAGGTTTAGATATTGTTTTCACTCCATATGTTCCCGTGGGCCTGTACACGAGCCAAGTCAGACCCGTGGGCCTGTACACGAGCCAAGTCAGACCCGTGGGCCTGTACACGAGCCAAGTCAGACCCGTGGGCCTGTACACGGGTCAAACCAGGCCCGTGGGCCTGTACACGAGTCAAGTCAGGCCCGTGGGCCTGTACACGAGTCAAGTCAGGCCCGTGGGCCTGTACACGAGTCAAGTCAGGCCTCTGAGTCTCCGGCAATGTCTAAGATGGATGCCCCACAGTCTCCTTCCTCGTCCAAGGACGCCTCCACTCCACGGCCCAGGTCTGCCTTGGCTCCACGGCCCGGGTCCGCTGCCTCTCCATGGACTTGGCCCTCCATCCCGCCCCCGGTTTCGCCTCCGCTCCACCGCCTCTCCATGGACTTGGCCCTCCATCCCGCCCACGGTTTCGCCTCCGCTCCACCACCCTCCTGGACTTTATTTTGTTAGGAGCGTCTGGAATCCGCTCCTGGGGGGGGCTATGTAACGATCACCAGTCGGAAGTGCCCTAGTGCTCCACATGAGGGCACTCTCCCAATCACCCAGACTGCCATTACACACAAACACTACACTTCCCATAATCCATTGCTGGACTCATTATCCATGATTGCTTTTACCTGTGTCTTGTTATCTGTTGCACCTCTGTCTATTTATACCCTGGTTTGCCATTCACTCATTGCGAAGTAGTGTTTGTGTTACACTGCATCTCTGAGTGTTTCCCTGTTGTTGTTTTTGTGTCTTGATCATGGATTTTGTTTGGTTTTTCTGCCTGTTTGCTGCCTGCCCTGACCATTGCCTGTGACTACATTTATGATTGTTTACTGCCTGCCCTGACCATTGCCTGTTCTATCGCCTTTGCCTGTTTTCTGCCTGTCCTGACCTTTGCCTGTTTTCTGCCTGTCCTGACCTTTGCCTGTTTTCTGCCTGTCCTGACCTTTGCCTGTACTGTTTGGATTATTAAAACTTTTAGATGTTTAGATCCTCAATCTCTTCATGTCTCGGAGCAGTTCGTGACAGTGTCAAACAACTTTGATTTAATATTATGATCTGTTTTAACTTTCAAAAGGTAGTTTCTGAAATGAAGGATACAAGAATCAAACTAACTAACATTATGAAAAAGCCTACTGCGTTTCATAATCAAATATTAATTCACAATTACTTGCCTATATTTTGCTTTCACTAAACACTACATATGACTCTAATGCAATAAATATATAATTTTATTATAAAAACGTCGACTGTTTAGTTACATTGGTAAAATACGGTAGATGTTTCATGGCTGTGTAATGCAACTCCAACACATTATAATTATATACGTTATATAATTACATATTACTTAACGTTGAAATATAACGTTCATAATAGTTTATATACTATTCATCAAATACATTTAGCTTCTAAAGCTAAGATCCTGTGATAAAAGCTGTGACCTATAAACAATATACTGAATGTTTTGCATGTTTGTTCAGAGAAACTATTGACCTTAAACAAACTAATACAACATAAGCATTAATATACGTACAATAACAAATATCTGTTCATCCGTGCCATTATTACGAATGCGTCTTCAAAATACACCACGGTGCATGCGTAGTACAACATCCATGACGTATTGGATTGATCCAGTACGTCATCGCGCTACAGGCCTAAAACAAGTCAATGTACCACCTGGTGGATCTTCTGGGAAGTGTATCAGTTTTTTTTTTATTCTAAAGCGGCAAGCTGCATGATCGCCTTCAGGATCTTGCACGAAATAACTCACATTTTTAAAGGCCAGATCTGTACCATAGATCCTCTCCAGTCCTAGCAGATCAGCTGAGATTGTCCTGCATATTTTGTCATCACTTGAGAAAGGATGAATTTTGAATGTTGAAGACGTTAAAGACTAAAACGTGCAGATTGCTACTTCTCTTTTTAATTTGCTTTGCTTTATTCCCCAGAGGGGAGATGGAAGTGTTTTCATATAAATTCTTGATGGTTGTGTGTATGTCAATGAGTCATAGCTCAGCAGAAGAAAATGTGTGTGTTCATTTCGTTTTCAGATGTTCTTCTCACAATGGTGAACAACATTGCTGCTAATGTCCTCGGTGAAAGGATCGGAGGTTTGTTCTTCTTTTCCTTTCTTACATCATAAACACATGTCATATGAACAGAAAGTGATGGAGTGTTTCTTTTCTCTGTTCTGTAGGGAATTGTTCCACTGAAGGTTTGAATAAATCAGATGAACCTTCTCCACCCATCAACACCTCATCGCCCGCTGTGTATGTCACTCTGCTCCTCTTTTAATTGTCACGACCGCTCTAGGGTCAATCGCAACATAAAAGGATGCTCACTCAAACATAGGCTTGAATATGCAAAATGTATTTGTACCGGAAAAAAAACAATAAAGAAAGGAAGGGTTTCTGTTCAGGAGTAGACAATGTCAGAATAACCAACTAAAAAATACCAACTTAATTACCTAAACATCCTTATAAAACAAATAGAATGGAAAATAAAGACAACTCAACTAACCTCACTCCCTTAACTCAAAACTAGGAGAAGTAATTAACCAAAGAACAATAGACCTCAATCTTACTCAGGCAAATCATAGACAAGGTTAGCACATCAAATTTGGGGAATGAAAGTGTGGGGGGGGCCAAAAAGGACCTTGGGGTGTGCGCAATAAAGTCCTTATAAAGAAACTGTGGACCGGAACAGTCCAATCGGGAACTTCCTTAAATTAATCACACCGCTGCCTAGAGGCAATCAAACTCAAAGAAAGAGAGAACAACAACAGCCGACAAAATAACCAAATAAATAACACAATGCATCTGACTTATTCACAACCTGTATGTAAAGATGGGTTTTTCTCCACGTGTCACTGATTGGCCAGAGAAATGTTAGCGGTGCCTGGCTTGAATAGAACTAATGTAGTACAGAACGTAAAGGAAAATGATGTTTATTCACCCTTTATCAGTGGAATGACTTGCAGGTATGTGAACTCCTGCAAAATTTGATATGAAAATCACAGACGGTGAAGAAATAGGAAGACTCAGACAGAGGACCATATGTTACCATAGATTTGTAACGTCTGTCAATCCTAAACATTGTAAGTGAATATTTTATGTGTCGTGATATGATTTGAAACAGCTCTGTCATTGTGAACGATGTATCTGGAAAATGTTAAAGCTTGTAAAATCATCTGACCCAAAATAACACGACACGTAGAAGGTTACAGCTGATGTTCAGATGTGACACACACGTTTCCTGACTCTTGACTGACTCAGGGAAGGTGAAGGGTTGTCATGGTTACCATCATCAGTGAAGTCAGCTGATGCTTAACACGTGCAGTTCACCCAAATCTACAATGACAGCAATTGCCTCGCACAGATGTTGTGTAAATGAAAAGGTGCAGCCCTGATTACAGGAAAATGTTGCTGAACTCATAATCATTGTTGCGCCTTACTGTAAAGATAACATGAGAAACTGTAGCAGCAGTCTTCATGTCATAATATATCTGTATTTTCTTCATTCAGATCAGTGTCTGTGGTGTCCAATGGACTGGATGTGAGTGAGATTTCAGCCGATCATCAGATCGTCCGTCTGCTGTCAGGTGATGAAGAATCAGATGATTCTTCGGATGCGAGTGTGTCTCAGAGGTCCTGTACACACGCTCTCTTTCTTCAGGAGTATCTTCTACAGCGCTGCTTCTCTCGGTCCATCATTCAGAAACCCATGTCATCTTCACCAGACACAAAACAAAACTCCACCTCGATCACGGAGGAATGGCCAGAAATCTCAGAAACCAAATCAAGGCCTGAATCCGCGTCTTTCGTTCTCGAGCCGAGTCTGACTTCAGATCTTCTGCAAGCGTCCTGTGAGGTGGTGCATCCCGTTGATGCTGAACACGTGTCTGCGAGCGAGTGTCTCGCTTCGAAGGTGTCACAGAAGCACGCTGAAGAGTCACATGCAACGCTCACCATTGACGTAAAGACTAACGGTGGTGACCGGCTCACACCGGAGAAACCCAGCTCCGACGTGTACACACCGGCACTTCTGTCACACAGTGTGGATCAGTTTGCCGCTGTGGATGGGTCAGCGCTGAACCCTTCCAAAGATGACAGGACACCTACCTACTTCACTTCAGATGGCTTGCAGAGCAGCGAGCTATTAGATGACGTCATGATGCTGGAGATGAGTGTGGACACGCAGAACTCCTCAGATGTTCCAGTGCACGGCTCCGGTCAGAAAGAGTCCGTTTTCATGAGACTCAACAATCGCATTAAAGTCCTGGAGATGAACATGTCACTCAGCGGACGATACCTAGAGCAGCTGAGCCAGAGGTCAGTCGCACACATGTAGTCCTGTTTCATGGCTCTCCTGAGGGAATACGATCACATGGATGTTGTCAGTGTCGAAGGTGTTGGTGTCATTGTTTTATCTGTGCAGGTACAGGAGACAGATGGAGGAGATGCAGAAAGCTTTTAACCAAACACTCATAAAATTGCAGAATACTTCCAGAATAGCAGAGGATCAGGTCAGTCATTCATGAACAATGCGTGTGTTTTTGTTTTCATAGTGTTTGGGTGGTGGTGATGATGATGATGATGATGATGATGATGACAATGAACACTAGTTAATGTTGAATACGAGTGCCTTTTCTAAAGGTCATAAACATACAAAAGGTTACATAAAAGGTTACCTTTTAAAAGTAATTAAATTATCTTTTCATTTTTGACAAATTGACTTAATTTCACATACATATAAATGTACATATGTAATCATTTTGGCTGATCTGAGATTATCTGTAGAGGAGCATCAGTGTTTAACCCTCTGACGTCTGAGGGGGTTTTGGGGCCCTGAAGATGTTTTGACATACCCTGTCATTCGTGATGTTTTCAGTTTCTTAAACATTTCAGTGGCTAAAGTCTTATATCACTGTATTCAGCACACACAGGGCTACAATAATATGCAAGCAATATCCATGTATGGGCTTGTGTTTTAAGAATATAATGTTCATGCATAGTTGGAAAAAACAAAATAAGGATAGAAAACGTACTAAAGCATTTTTCTCACTTGTTCACATAGAAAATATAGTTATTTAAGTTTTGTTGTGGAAAGGTCTTATGCGAGTGAGTGTCAATGGTCATAAATACCCAGATAGCACATGTACATCTAGCCGACGTCGACCCGATAAAAAAAGTTCCATCAGCTAGATGTAGGTCAGAGAGTGTTTGCTAATTTGGAATATATCTGCAAGACGTCTGCATTTAATGGCAAAAGATTCCCGGCCGCTGTTTGGACGGTCGCCGCTATGATGCGCTCTGCTTTAATTTTGCCCAAACACACACACGCACACACCTCTCTTGCGCACATCTCTCGCTCTACACAAAAACCATCAAGGAACACAGAAACTTGTAGTCAATGCTGCGTGTGTGTTTTTTTTTAACAAAAGAGCTTCTCTGCGTAATTGCTACATAATATTTCTTAACAAGGAGTAACTTACAGCTTCATTGTTTGTAGAGAGAGTGGCACAAATGCAGTTAATTAACACATGAAACTTTAAAATGGATGTGTCTGAGAGTAGACTACTGACATCGAAAAATATCTTAATTTTGTGTGTGTTAGCGGTCTCTTGTATACCCGCACTTCGACCCGTCCGAGTGTTATCCCAACTCGGAAAAGGGGTCAAATCTGACCAGGAGGTTAGAGTGTGCCACACTTTATGCGACTCTGCAGCCAGAGCTGAAGTGGTCTCACATGCATCGACCCGGGTGGAGAAAGCCTCCATGCCTCAGGAGCCACTGGTTCTCATCTGAAAGAGCTTCAGAGAGCTCAGTCCCGACTGGGCACACTCCCAAGAGGTGCACTGTCTGGAGACAGAGTCGAGTTCCACATCGAGCCAAGGGATGCTCCGCCCCGGGGGAGCACGCTTTTGATGACACTTGCGATACACCATTAAGTGGAGAGTGTAAAAGGCAATGACACAAGGGAAAAATCTGTTAGAAAATTCAGGGAGAGAGGAAGTTTTTTATTGGGGAAGTGGGCATCAAGGGGCCGGCTTAGGCGGGGATTTCCCCGTCAGGGCTTCTTGGCTGTCTTCTTTGCTGGCTGCTGATGGGGGGCAGATATTCTCCTCCGCGGGGCTCTGCGCCTTCTGCGAGCCGTCTATTGAGAGAGGGGCGGCCGGACCACGGCGGGGCAGAGAGATGGAAACAAAATTCCTTACAATGCCATTTGTAGAAATGCAATTTAAAACTGTTTCAAAGGCCCTTTTTCCTGTCCCAAAATGACGACTCCTGTGCACAAGTCATTGGTGTTTGGTGATGAGTTCTTTGCTCAAAGTCTGCATTTAAAATGACATCAAAATCAATTAAACTCCAGAAAAGCTCATAGACCTGTCTATATAGTGATCCTGACCAGCTGCATCACTGTGTGGTATGGCACCTGCAACGCGTTACTGCCGCAAGACCCTCCAACGCATAGTGAGAGCAGCTGAGAAGATCATTGGTGTCTCTCTCCCCTCCCTCCAGGACATTTTTTGCCCCCTGCATTGCAGGTGATCCCACCCATCCATCACACAGCTTCTTCAGTCTGCTGCCATCAGGGAGGAGGCTTCGGAGTCTCCAGGCCAGGACCAGCAGACTGAAGGAGAGCTTCATACACCAGGCAGTCAGGAAGCTAAACTCCCTTCCGACCCTGCCTTCCCTCCCCTTCCTTGCCACATGCACCTCTGAACACTGAACCACATCCACCCTTCCCACATCATACACTGACCCGCACTTGTTTCTACTTTGTGTTATAGGACCAGAAACAGACAGAGTCTATCCAGACACTACAGACTCAGCTGGAGAATGTCACTCGACTCGTTTTTCTTTTATCTGTCAGTGTGAGTCAACTACAAACACAGGTATGCATTGCATCACTGCAGTATTTTCATCATTTGATATCATTTCAGGATGATAGTGTGGATTTTTCTGATGATGCGTCTGTGTGTGTGTGTGTTGACAGGTTTCTGACAGGCAGAGCTACATTGTGTTGTGTCTGGTTCTTTGTGTGATTCTTGGAATGTTGATTTGTTTAAATCACCGTCAGATGTTGTGTGAGGTTTCTCCACAGTTGGACACGTCTTGCTGTCTTGACAGGTGAGGATACGACAACACACATAGGTCATGTGACTCAAAGCTATCCAATGACCCAATTACACACCATTGCTCAAAATCTGTCACACCCAAACATATTACACTTCAAACGTATTTCATTTTTCAAATTGTAGATTAAAAAAAATTCTTTACACTCTTTTTAAAGCAACACTATGTCGTTTTTCGACCTTTAAATAATGTCTCTAAAATGATTTCAGTGGTAGGAACAATTCTTATCTGAACAAATTTTACTGCCGCTGCTGCCTGAGCACTGAACAGCCTTCTATCTACTGTAACCACACTTGTAAGTTTGGTGTTCATGTCGGTACACACACAGCCCGCCCATCCCCTGCCTGCTGAAGAGTGCAACATGGTTTCCAAACAACGGTTCTGTATGCACCGGTTCCATCAGCTTAGTAAACAAATCACGTGTATTGCGTTGGCCACGGGGAAACTTACACAGCCACATTATATGCAACATCGGTAAAAGACAGTGCAAAATTTATCTAGGGTTGCTTTAAAGGGGACATTTAATGAAAATCTGACGTTTTCTGTGTTTTAGTTCTATCGTCGGTTACACGGTGCATCTACCAACCCAGAAAACGTGAAAAAGTACAACCCAGTAACTTGGCTGTGTTACGCCTTTCTCTGAAAGCATGTGAGAAAATGAGCGCTTTAGATCATGCTCCCCTTGTGACGTTGCAGGGTAATAGCACGGCCCCTTACTCTGCGCGTTTCCACCCATAGCGCTGGCGCCATTATTGTTTTCACAAGCAACATACGCGTGTTAGCTCCGACACCATGGTAAAAGTAAGCAAAGTAGATCAAAGCATGCACAGACCAACACTGTTCCCAGCCTCAGAGAAGACAAGAGAGCAGTGGATTTATTTTATTTTCAATGGAAATCCTCCAGACTGAACGAGGCAAAGCTGCAGATAAAAATGAAAACGTGATGCGTTTGTTAGGAGTCTGTTTGCTTATAGAATGTGTTTGGTGTTTAAAGACAAGACACGGTGTTTCTCATTCGCTTTATGTGACCCTTCTTTCTTGGGTACTGTGTGTATGGTTTGTAAATACGGGACCGGTTTGTCATGTGTACTTTTTTTTCAATTCAATTTTATTTATATAGCGCTTTTCACAATAAGTATTGTTGCAAAGCAGCTTTACAGGAGAAAGAAACAGAGAAACATAAGAAAGGTAAAAATTATTAAACCTTTAAATTAATTTAATATAATAAAATAACTATAAAAGCAGTCTCCCGGTGAGCAAGCCAACACGGCCCTGTGGCGAGGAACCCAAACTCCAAATGATAAATATATGGAGAAAAAACCTCGGGAGAAACCAGTCTCAGTCGGGAGGGCCAGTTCTCCTATGACGTGTCACAGCTGTACTCAGTGACTTTGATTAATGTTATAGAGAAAACGATTATCATAGAGAGCCTATTAAATGTAATAAGGAAATAGATTTTGTTAAATTTGTTATAAGGAATGTTATTCGCAGAAAACGGAACTGTGATGGCATAATGTAACTGAATGGCAGCTGTGACTTCAAACTGCTGTCATGTGATAGCATTTAATACCAAGTATTGTAATACTGTTAGCATTAATATGACAACAATTAGACCATCTTTGATCTTGGTTGGTGATGGGGTTGCATGAGCTGGAGCTGGGATGGTCAGTCAGGCCGAAGGTTATCGCAGGAGGGCGGAACCAACTCGGTCATGCAGGTTTGCATTGTACAACATTAGAAAGATCAGACCGTTCTTAACAGAACATGCAACACAGCTTCTCGTCCAGGCACTTGTCATTTCTAGACTGGATTATTGTAATGCTCTTCTGGCCGGTCTCCCAGCCTGTGCCTTCAAACCTCTGCAAATGATCCAGAATGCTGCTGCACGCCTGGTCTTCAATGAGCCCAAGAGAGCACATGTCACACCTCTGCTCATCTCTCTGCACTGGCTCCCAGTAGCGGCACGCATTAAGTTCAAGGCACTGGTGCTTGCCTACAGAACAGCCACTAACACAGCACCCATCTACCTCAACTCTCTCTTACAGACCTACATCCCCTCCAGAAGTCTGCGGTCTGAAAACGAGCGGCGCCTCATTGTTCCTTCACAGAGAGGCATGAGATCCATCTCAAAGACATTTTCTTTCTCCGTTCCCGGCTGGTGGAATGATCTTCCTGTTTCCATCAGGACTGCTGGATCAATTTCACAATTCAAAAAATAGCTGAAGACCCACCTCTTCCATGAGCACTTAACTGTCTCATAAAAAAAGAGGGGGGGGAGAAGAGCTTCAATTAGCGTAGCTGCTGTTCTTAATATTTTATTTGGTTTACAATTCAAGCATTATGTGAAAGCTTGGCTGAAAAGCTATGTCTTTATTTTGATTTCGATTGGGAGACTGTGTCAGACCCCCGAACAGTAACAGGAAGGCTATTCCAGAGTTTAGGTGCAACGTATGAAAAGGCTCTACCCCCTTTGGTAGATTTATTTATCCTAGGTGTTATTAAAAGTCCGCAGTTTTGAGATCTTAGAGAGCGAGCTGGGTTGTAGCGTGATAGAAGCTCTGTTATGTAGGTAGGAGCTAAACCGTTTAAGGCTTTATAAGTAATTAAAAGAACTTTAAAGTCAATACGATATTTAATGGGTAGCCAGTGTAGAGATTTTAATGAGAGCAGTTTCAGTGCTGTGATGTGGTCTAAAACCTGATTGAAATTTTTCGAGCAAGTCATTATTTTGTAGGAAGGAGCACAACTGGGTGGATACTACTTTTTCTAATATTTTAGAGAGTTATGGGAGATTTGAAATCGGTCTCTAGTTTCCTAGGTCATTGGGATCTAAGTTTGGTTTCTTAATAAGAGGCCTAATGACAGCCATCTTAAAGTTTCTGGGACATGGCCTAGATTAATTGACGAGTTGATAATATTACAAATAGGCTCAATTGCAACGGGTAGTAATTATTTTAGTAATTTGGTTGGTATAGGGTCTAGTAGGCACGTTGTTGTTTTAGATGTTGCAATAAGTTTAATTAAATCGTCCTGTTTTATGGGTGAGAAACACTGTAGCTTTTCTTGCGGGCCGATGGTTGATGCTAATTCATAGGGCGTAGTCGAAGGTTGAGTTTTTGTTATATTTGCGTTATATCTTCGATTTTCTCTGTGAAAAACGTTATGAATCATTGCAACCAAGATGCGGTGGAATAGCCAAGTCAGGTGGCGTCGGTTATATTTGTTATTTAGCAACTGTATTAAATAAATACCTTGGATTTTTTTGTTCGTTTCTATGAGGTTGCGGAGGTGCTCAGCCTTTGCCACTTTTAGTGCCTTTTTATAACAGTTTGCACTTTCTTTCCACGCAATTCTAAAGACTTCTAATCGTGTTTGTCTCCATTTGCGCTTCAGTTTACGTGTTCCCATTTTAAGTGATCGGGTGGTGCTATTATACCATGGTTCTAGGCTTTTCTCGTTGGTCTTTTTCAACTTCAAAGGTGCAACAGTTTCTAGTGTGTTAGAGAAAATAGTGCCCATGTTGCTGGTCATATCATCAAGCGATTTTGTGTTTATTGGAATATTATTAGATGAATCAGATCTGGTAGGTTCTTGCAAAAACTATCTTAGTAGTCGGAGTTATTGTTCTACCTTGTCGATACGAGTTATGCGGCTGATTTCTGCAGTGTGTATTGTACAAGTTATAAGGTGGTGATCGTTGACATCGTCATTCTGAGGTATAATATATAATAAGGTATAATTGTGGTTGAGTGTGATTTTGTCAGTATTGTTGTGGTTGAGAGGCATCAGTGGATGTTAGGACTGAAACATCAGGACTGAAGCTCTGGATTCATTTCTTGCTCATCTCTTGGTATTTCAGGGCTTTATAATGATATGACTGAGAGTGTGTTTTTTACATGTTTCCAGAATTTCATCGCTCGTTTTTCTATCTTTATGATTAATTATGATTTGCCTAATTCTGCTCTGCATGCGTTGTTTGTTGTGTGCCGGTGCACCTGTAGGATATCTTTACAGAGTTCTGCATGCAGGATCTCAGTTGGATGTTTTTCCCATTTAGTAAAATCTTGTTTTGGTAATTAAAAGAACTTTAAAGTCAATACGATATTTAATGGGTAGCCAGTGTAGAGATTTTAATGAGAGCAGTTTCAGTGCTGTGATGTGGTCTAAAACCTGATTGAAATTTTTCGAGCAAGTCATTATTTTGTAGGAAGGAGCACAACTGGGTGGATACTACTTTTTCTAATATTTTAGAGAGTTTATGGGAGATTTGAAATCGGTCCTCTAGTTTCCTAGGTCATTGGGATCTAAGTTTGGTTTCTTAATAAGAGGCCTAATGACAGCCATCTTAAAGTTTCTGGGACATGGCCTAGATTAATTGACGAGTTGATAATTTACAAATAGGCTCAATTGCAACGGGTAGTAATTATTTTAGTAATTTGGTTGGTATAGGGTCTAGTAGGCACGTTGTTGTTTTAGATGTTGCAATAAGTTTAATTAAATCGTCCTGTTTTATGGGTGAGAAACACTGTAGCTTTTCTTGCGGGCCGATGGTTGATGCTAATTCATAGGGCGTAGTCGAAGGTTGAGTTTTTGTTATATTGTTGCGTATATCTTCGATTTTCTCTGTGAAAAACGTTATGAATTCATTGCAACCAAGATGCGGTGGAATAGCCAAGTCAGGTGGCGTCTGTTTATTTGTTAATTTAGCAACTGTATTAAATAAATACCTTGGATTGTTTTTGTTCGTTTCTATGAGGTTGCGGAGGTGCTCAGCCTTTGCCACTTTTAGTGCCTTTTTATAACAGTTTGCACTTTCTTTCCACGCAATTCTAAAGACTTCTAATCGTGTTTGTCTCCATTTGCGCTTCAGTTTACGTGTTCCCATTTTAAGTGATCGGGTGGTGCTATTATACCATGGTTCTAGGCTTTTCTCGTTGGTCTTTTTCAACTTCAAAGGTGCAACAGTTTCTAGTGTGTTAGAGAAAATAGTGCCCATGTTGCTGGTCATATCATCAAGCGATTTTGTGTTTATTGGAATATTTATTAGATGAATCAGATCTGGTAGGTTCTTTGCAAAACTATCTTTAGTAGTCGGAGTTATTGTTCTACCTTGTCGATAACGAGTTATGCGGCTGATTTCTGCAGTGTGTATTGTACAAGTTATAAGGTGGTGATCGGTGACATCGTCATTCTGAGGTATAATATATAATAAGGTATAATTTGGTTGAGTGTGATTTTGTCAGTATTGTTGTGGTTGAGAGCATCAGTGGATGTTAGGACTGAAACATCAGGACTGAAGCTCTGGATTCATTTCTTTGCTCATCTCTTGGTATTTCAGGGCTTTATAATGATATGACTGAGAGTCGCTGTGTTTTACATGTTTCCAGAATTTCATCGCTCGTTTTTCTATCTTTATGATTAATTATGATTTGCCTAATTCTGCTCTGCATGCGTTGTTTGTTGTGTGCCGGTGCACCTATAGGATATCTTTACAGAGTTCTGCATGCAGGATCTCAGTTGGATGTTTTTCCCATTTAGTAAAATCTTGTTTTGGATTTGTCAGTGGACCCCACACCTCACTGCCATAGAGAGCAATCGGTTCTATTACTGATTCTAATATTTTTAGCTAAATTCTAGTTGGGATCTCTATAGGACATTGACGTTTGATAGCATAGAAGGCCCTGCGTGCTTTATCTCTCAGTTCATTCACTGCAGGATTAAAGTTTCCTGTGGATGTGATTTTTAAACTCAGGTAATTGTAATGTGATGTGTGTGTTATTTGGTTGGTACCTAATGTAAATGTGTGTTGTGTTACCTTTGATCTGCATCTTTTCTGAAAAGTGATCATTTTAGTTTTACTGAGGTTAACCGTCAGGGCCCAGGTCTGACAGTATTGTTCTAGCAGGTCCAGGTTCTGTTGTAAACCATGTTCAGTGGGAGACAACAGAACCAGATCATCTGCGTACAGAAGACATTTGATTTGTGAGTCGTGTAGAGTGAGACCGGGGACCATCTAGAATGGTTGCCAGTTCATTGATGTAAATATTAAACAATGTTGGGCTTAAACAGCATCCCTGTCTCACTCCACGCTCCTGGGAAAGATGTTTAATACGTTTTGTGTTGATTTTTATGCCGCATTTACTCTCAGTGTACATTGATTTAATAAGATCATAGGTTTTACCACCTATGCCACTTTCAATAAGTTTGTAGAATAGTCCTTGGTGCCAAATTGAATCAAAAGCTTTTTTAAAGTCAATAAAGCATGCATATATTTGACCTTTATCTTGGTTAACATGTTTTTCGATTAGAGTATGTAGTGTAAAAATGTGATCGGTTGTGCGGTAGTTTGGTAAGAATCCTATTTGACTTCTGCTCAGGACGTTGTGTGTCGTGATGAAGTCTAAGAGTCGAGCGTTTATTAAACTACAGAATAATTTTCCTAGGTTACTGCTCACACAAATGCCTCTGTAGTTGTTAGGATCAAATTTATCTCCGCTTTTAAAGATAGGTGTTATCAAACCTCGATTCCAGATATGAGGGAAGTAACCTACACTTAGAACCACATTAAATAATTTAAGATTGCTTGTATGTTTTATCATTTCGTTTAATATCCCGTCAGGTCCAGATGCTTTTCTTGCTTTAATTTTTTTAATTTTTTCTTTAAGTTCTTTTTCAGTTATTGGGAAGTCTAATGGGTTTTGATTCTCTTTGATGGCCAATTCTAGTTTCTCCAATTGTTTGATTTTGCTCACAGTTTGTGTCTGTCTGTACTTTATTAAACAGTGTTTGGAAATGACTTTCCCATATTTCTCCATTTTGAATTGCCAATTCCTCATGATCAGTTTTTTTCAAATTGTTCCAGTTATCCCAGAATTGGTTTGTATTGACTGACTTCTCGATTATTGTCAGCTGTTTTTGGGTGTATTGGGCTTTTTTAGTTTTGAGCGTGTTTGTATTGTTTTAATGTTTCACAGTAAAGAAGGCGAATCTCTGCATTATTTGGATCTTTGTGTTTCTGGTTTGACAATGTTCTTAATTTTTTGCGAATGGTTTGACAGTCCTGATCGAACCAGTTTTTGTCATTTTTGGATATCTGATTTTTTCCAGATTTTGTTTTTAGCCTAGATTGTTTTGCTGATTTTTTAAATATGTAATTTATATCTTTAACAGCAAGATTGACATCTTCTTTAGTGTGAGAATAGAAGTTATTTAGAAAGTTATCTAACAGCGTTTGTATTTCTTGACTCTTAAGTGCTTTCTGATATTCTTCTGCTCTGTTTTCAACCCATCTGTATGGTTTTCTGATATTATACAGCTCACTGGGTTCTGTGATGTTGTTATTTTCTGTCTTTTTGAGATGTAAAGTAATTTGACTGTGATCAGACAGAGGTGTTAGTTCTCTAACAGTGAATGATCTGAGAGATGAAGGATCTATATCTGTTATTATATAATCAACTGTACTGTTCCCAAGAGGTGAGCAAAAAGTGAATCTCCCTAAAGTATCACCTCATAACCTACCGTTGACAATGTACAGACCCAGACTTCCACAGAGCTGCAGGAGATCTTTTCTGTTCTTATTAACAGTACGGTCATGATTATTTCTGTGGATATGGGAGAATGTGTTATTAATGCAGTTCAGTTTGTTGTTGATATATTTACTCCCTTGTGTGTCGGTGAAGTCCGGCTGTAGTCCTGTTCTGGAGTTCAGGTCTCCACAGATGAGCACATTTCCCTGGGCCTGGAAGTGACTCGTCTCTTTCTCTAGTGTTGAGAGCATGTCTTCACTGTAGTACGAAGAATCTAATGATGGGATGTATATGGCACACAGGAATATATATTTTGAGGATGGGAGTAGTTCCTTGTGGATTTTGAGCCAGGTGTGGTATTTTCCATGTTTCATCGTGTTGATGTGGTTGTGGAGTTTAGAATGATACCAGATGATTTGTCCTCCTGAGTCTCTGCCCTGTCGGACTGTGTTGAGTTTTTGTGATGATAGAAGAATTTCTCTGTAGTTGGGGGGAAGCGTCATTTTTTTTATAAACGCCTCGGATTCATTTTTTTGGTTTGACGTGCCGCGTTAAAAACTGCCTGACAAATGAAATTGTCGCTTTTGATCACGTGCTTGGAGCTGCTGAAGTTACAGAAAACACAACTTTGTGGCGCTCAAGCACAAAACGGTCTTGTAAGCACACGTCGAGGAAGATGAATCTAGGCAAACTCAATGTGGAGCTGCTGGAGCTTGATAAATCCATATTTTGTTTGCCAGTTAACAAAAATTGACTGAATGGTTTGACAAGCGCATAAATACTGGCTCTCTTTTTCTTCAAGTGAAAAGCGAGTGTCCGAAGCATAAATTGAGCAGCGCCACCTTCTGTTTTCCATTAAGCATCACCAGTGAAAATCGCTTGGAGGTCTCGGAAAAACGCTGGCGAAAAGCGCGTGCGATTATCGCGTGCGAGTCTTTCTCATGTTCGTAGAGCGCCTATTGGTGCCGTAGTCTTTCTCATGTTCGTAGAGCGCCTATTGGTGCCCCCTAGTCGGGGCGTGATGTCCAAAAACACTCCAAAACGTCCCCCTTGCCCCCTAGTCTTGAGCCCTGTGGAACAACACATGTCATGGATGTCCACTCAGATTTATGGTTACCTATGTTCACATGGTAACCCCTCCCTTCAAGGTATGACCTGAACCATTTAAGGACCGACCCAGAAAGCCCTACCCAGTTTTCCAGCCTATTTATATTTTACATTTAGTCATTTAGCAGACGCTTTTATCTAAAACGATTTACAAATGAGGTAAACTATAGAAGCAATTAGAACAACACAATGACATCAATACATAAGTGCAATAAAAGTCTACTACAATGTACAAAGCTATATACATGACAATATATTTTTTTGATTTATAAAAAAAAGAAAGAAATGGAACTCTGTATTAGTGAGTCAGGTGTTGGCGGAAGATATGTGTTTTTAGCCGATTCTTAAAGATAGCTACAGAATCTGCAGATCTTGTTGTGACAGGCAGATCATTCCACAGATGTCGAACAGAGCCAGAGAAGGTACGTGATATAGATTTTTTCCCTTTTTGGGATGGCACCACAAGACGTTGCTCGGGAGTTTGGGCATGTTTGAGAGGAGGCGGGCAGAGAACTGACTGCTGATAGTGTTAGTTTTCTTTACAAAGCAAGAAGCAAAATCATCAGCTGTTAAGTCCGATAAAGGTGGGAGGGCAGGTGGACAAAGAAGAGCAGAAAAGGTTTTAAAGAGAGTATGAGTCAGGCGAGCTGTTGATTCTGGAGTGGTAGTACTGAGTTTTCGCAGAGGAGACATCAGTGGAGAAAGATGAGAGAGAGAGAGGTTGATCTGCACCACTTCCTCTCAGCAGACCTGAGCCTGGAGCAATGTTCATGGAGAACATAAGATAAGGGGGCAGAAGGGCTGGTCTAGATGTCAGAGGGCATAAGCTGTCTAAGCAGGATGTTAGCGTGGAGCATAGAGTGTTTGTGGCACTGTTGGTATTCAGTAAAATGAGTTGGTTACAGGGAGGGAGCTATGAGGAGACAACAGAGGATAAGCTGGAGGGAGAGAGCATGCGTAGGTTGCACCTGAATGTGACAAGGGGGGAAGTGTGTGTAGTGTCTGGGGGAGATAGGTCGAGCTCAAGAGTGATGAAGAAATTATCAGATGTGTGCAGCAGGGTGACCTGGGTGTGATGAGTGGAGCAGTAGCATGTATAGATAAGATCCTGTTGGTTGCCAGACCTGTGGGTTGATGAAGTGGGAATTCGCTTGAGCTCAAACGACGCAGTCAGGTTCTTGAAGTCAGCAGCCTGTGATTTCTCGAGGTGGATGTTGAAGTCGCCAAGAACTACGAAAGGAGTACCATCCCCTGGGAAGGATGACAGAAATACACCCAACTCCTCCAAGAAATGGCGATAGATAACTACAACATGAATTTTAGTTGGGTGGATGATAGTAACAGCGTGTGACTCAAAGGAGTTGCTGTCCTACGAAGCAGTTTAAATTTACAGTAGACCAGTCCCTCCACCCCTCCCCACTGTGCAAGGACTGTGGGAGAAGGTGTGATTATTGGAGAGGGTTTCAGTAAGTGCTAGAAAAGACAGACCAGAATGTTTAGCAATAGCTGTAATGAAATCGTGGCGATCTATTGTTTTTATTCCAACGCGTCATCGCGTCGCTCTATCGCGTTCAGTGTGAAAAGCCCTTAAAACCAACACGAGACTGAACGGGAACAATCGCGACACCAGCATCACGGCATCAGCCTCGTTCCATTTTTTAAGGAGATTGAGGTGATATATTTGATGCGCCCTGCTCCTATCAGGTTGTATTACCTCATAATTGAGATCCCGAGATCACGATTAAAACGTTCGACCAAGCCGTCCGTTTGTGGGTGATAGACGCTAGTTTGAACCGTTTTAATGCCTAATAATCTGTACAGTACGCACAGTGTGCGTGACATAAACGCTGTGCTTTGATCCGTGAGAACCTCTTTGGGGATTCCCAAATGGGAGATCAATGAGAAAAGAGCTTCCGCAACACTCTTTGCTGAAATGCTGCGGAGCGCCACCGCCTCAGGGTATCGGGTTGCATAATCCACAATGACTAATGCAAATCGATTTCCTCGTGCAGATTGCTCTAACGGCCCGATCAGGTCCATACCAATTCTTTCGAAGGGGGCCTGAACCAAGGGAAGCGGGCACAAAGGTGCTTTTGGGGTGGCTGGTGGGTTAACCAACTGACATTCATGACATGCGGCACACCATCTGCGCACATTCTCGTGAAAGCCCTGCCAAAAGAAACGGGCAGTTAGACGATTGGTCAAACGACCCCCGAGCACACTGCCATATGGTCCTCGGCCAGCATGGTGGCCTGTGGCACTGGACCCACTGGGCAGCCTCGGCAACCGCCCCACGAACTGCTCCAGGACCATCGTCTCCACCACAGAGTCGACGTCATCGTCCTCGGTCACCAGCCACTTGCGGCAGGCGTCCCGGAGCTGCTGGGCCAAGTCGAATGGTGGCTCGCCCTCCCCTAGCTCCGCTAAGCGGAAGCGCAGGCGCTGCTGCTCCGTTGTTAGCCCGACCCGCTGAACGATGGCCTTCCAGAGATCGTCGTACACGCAAAGGTTTGGGACTGGCAGCTGTTGCGCCCCCTCCACGGACCCCTCAAAGAGGTTGAGGAAGGCCTGAGGGTTGTCCAGGGGCCCCATCTTCTGGAGCCGCAGCGGTGGGGACACATGGAGGGGCGTTGTGGCGGCCACCTGGCGATGCTTCGTCGTCAGCCAGCTCCGGAACAACTCGCGGTCCTCTGTTTGGGCCCACAGGAGAGATTTGAACCTCCTCTCCTGCTCCATGGTGGCCCGATGTTGCTCTGAGTGAAGACCGGTGAGCGCCTGGATGATATCCGCAAGTGGCGTGGCTGGCGGGGACTGCATGATAGCAGCGGCGTTCTTCACGGGTTTCGGCACCAGTGTAACAAAGTTCGTTTTGTGAAGAGGAAAGTGGCAGGGTTGGTGTAGTAAAATCCAAATAATATTTATTAACTTCAAACAAACAGAAAAAAACAAATGATATAGTCCACGTGGTAGCCTCAATGCTATTCCATTGGTGTGGTGCACGCTCCTTGCGTGCGTATCCCTCTCTGGTCAACAACCCCGTCTGCGCCCTTGGCGGTGCCTTTTGTATCTCCTTTCTCCAATCACTGGAATAAGAGACAGCAGGTTAGAAGCCACACATGACGTACTCACCGCCCTCCATGCTCCGGACTGAAGCTCCTCCCTCCCAAACGGAGCGTGGCCACGCCCCCCTTGCCACAGTTGTCAAAAACATTTTTAACTTTTGCATTAAAGCTATCGAGGAGAACATCAACAAAGTCTGCAAATATAGTTGGTGACAAAAACATAGCATTCATAAATAGCTCACTGGAGTTCTCATTTATGAACCTCTTTTTTACAGAGACAGGTCTATCTTCAGTGGTAGGACAGATCGATATATCAAAGAAAATACAGAAATGATCAGACAACGCCACATCTCTAAAAAAGGTGGATTAAATGTTTAGACTTTTGCTTATAAGCAGATCCAGTGTGTCCACGATTGTGTGTGGGGCCGTGCACATGCTGGGTCAGATCAAAAGTAAGGATAAGCGAGTAGTCTGTAGTCACGGCAAGAGCGCACGCATAAGTGTTTCTGTTGTATGACGTTTAGGTGATATATTTGCCAAGTAGTGAGAATTATTTCGTTTTCTAATTTATCTTCCTTATAATTCTATGGTGCTTTGGAGTGTTGTTTGCAGCTAGTTGAATTTAGATTACAGGAAAGTTTTTCACCTTTTGATAAATTAGCACTTAAGTCCGGAAGAGTCCAGCATTAGTTTCGACTTGAGCCATTGCGTGTTCATTTAGGCTTTGTCTTGCTAATTTGAAACGCACGGGCAGCTGTTCCCACTCATGACGTGATTTGCACGTGATTAGCAACCAATTTAATACAGATAGAGGCGCTGGCACGGAAGCGTTCAGCCCTCCTCGCGTGAAGACCGATGAGGTAAAGACCATTCGACTCGTCCTGCGTGACTCAACCGAGCAAGGAAACCGTCAACGCACAGTAGTATCTTATCTAGAAATCCTTACTTTACTCTTTTTCTCTCCATTCTTTTCGCCTTTTCTATCCTTACTTGTACAGCATGTGTTTCCAATTCATTCCTGTGGTCTCTCGCCCACAACACTCTCTCACGAGAGGAAGACGGAGCAATCCTGCCAACCTTCGCACTTTCTGTACCTCTTCTACTCTTCCACTCTTCCACTCTCTCTTTCCATTGGTCTCTGGAATTGTCAATCTGCTGTTAATAAATCTAACTTCATCCCTGCATTTGCATCCCACTCTGCTCTTAGTATTGTAGGATTAACTGAAACCTGGATTACTTCTGAGAACACAGCAACCCCTGCTGCTCTCTCTAGTAACTTCTCTTTCTCTCACACTCCCCGCCAGCATTGGAGAGGTGGTGGCACCGGTCTTCTCATCTCCAAAGACTGGAAGTTCTCCACTTACCCCTCCGTAGTCAACACCAATTCTTTTGAATTCCACGCCGTAACTGTTACCTCTCCATTAAAACTCCACATTGTAGTTATTTATTGCCCTCCCGGTCAACTGGGTGAATTTCTAGAAGAACTAGACATGCTGCTCTCGTCTTTCCCTGAGGACGACTTGCCGCTTCTTGTCTTTGGAGACTTCAACATCCACCTGGAGAAGCCTTATGCCTCAAACTTCCACTCTCTGCTTACCTCCTTCAATCTCCAACTTGTCCCCACCACAGGTACACATAAGTCAGGTAACCAACTTGATCTTATCTACACACGCAGCTGTGATACAGAGAACACCTTGATTACACCTCTGCATGTCTCTCATCACTTTTTCATCACTTTTAATTTAATACTGCATTCCCTTAACTCACCAACCCCTCTGCCAGTCACATTTAGGCGGAATCTGCGCTCCCTTTCTCCTGCCCATCTTTCATCTGTCATAGAAACCTCCCTTCCATCCTTCACACACTTTGCATCACTTGATGTTAATTCTGCCACAGACACACTTCTCACAACACTAACCTCATGTCTAGACACTATCTGTCCTCTTTCCTCCAGGCCAGCACGTGCTACTCCTTCCAGTCCCTGGTTGTCCGATATTCTCCGGGAATACCGGGCTAAACTTAGAGCGACTGAAAGGAAATGGCGCAGAACTAAAGACCTTGCTGACCTCTGTAAGTATCAAGCTTCACTCTCTATCTTCTCTGCAGACATTCACACTGCTAAATCTGCATTCTTCCATGACAAAATTAGCAGCGCCCAGACTCGCACATGCTTTTCAAAACTTTCAAAACTCTGCTCTGTCCCCGTCCACCACCTCCATCCAACTCCCTAATGGCTGATGACTTTGCCAGCTACTTCATAGGCAAAACTACGTCTATCAGCAGTTAATTTTCAGCTCCACCCTTCCACGATCACCACTCACACACACCACACACACCAGCAGACCATCTTCTCTCCTCTTTCTCTCCTCTTAAGAGGATGATGTCTCTAAACTTCTACTCTCTACTCAACCAACCACCTGCCCTAACCCTAACCTGTTAGACCCATCCCCTCACATCTACTACAATCCATCTCCCCACACTCCTACCATCGCTCACTCAGATCATCAACACATCTCTTAATACAGGAATTTTCCCCACTGCATTCAAGCAGCCCGGTAACCCCGCTGCTTAAGAAACCCACACATGACACTCCCTTCCTACTGGAGAACTATAGACCCATTTCTCTCCTTCCGTTCATAGCAAAAGCACTTGAACGGGTTGTTTTCAATCAGGTGTCTACCTTCCTCACTCAAAACAACAGGCTGGACACCAACCAGTCAGGCTTCAAGAGCGGTCACTCAACCGAAACTGCCTTACTAACAGTTACAGAAGCCCTAAGGAGGGCAAGAGCTGAGTCCAAATCATCTGTTCTTATTCTCCTAGACCTTTCTGCAGCCTTCGACATGGTTAACATCTCAAGAGTCCAGCATTAGTTTCGACTTGAGCCATTGCGTGTCATTTAGGCTTTGTCTTGCTAATTGAAACGCACGGGCAGCTGTTCCACTCATGACGTGATTTGCACGTGATTAGCAACCAATTTAATACAGATAGAGGCGCTGGCACGGAAGCGTTCAGCCCTCCTCGCGTGAAGACCGCTGAGGTAAAGGCCATTCGACTCGTCCTGCGGACTCAACCGAGCAAGGAAAACGTCAACGCACAGTAGTATCTTATCTAGAAATCCTTACTTTACTCTTTTTTCTCCCATTCTTTTCGCCTTTTCTATCCTTACTTGTACAGCATGTGTTTCCAATTCATTCCTGTGGTCTCTCGCCCACAAACACTCTCACGAGAGGAAGACGGAGCAATCCTGCCAACCTTCGCACTTTCTGTACCTCTTCTACTCTTCCACTCTTCCACTCTCTCTTTCCATTGGTCTCTGGAATTGTCAATCTGCTGTTAATAAATCTAACTTCATCCCTGCATTTGCATCCCACTCTGCTCTTAGTATTGTAGGATTAACTGAAACCTGGATTACTTCTGAGAACACAGCAACCCCTGCTGCTCTCTCTAGTAACTTCTCTTTCTCTCACACTCCCCGCCAGCATTGGAGAGGTGGTGGCACCGGTCTTCTCATCTCCAAAGACTGGAAGTTCTCCACTTACCCCTCCGTAGTCAACACCAATTCTTTTGAATTCCACGCCGTAACTGTTACCTCTCCATTAAAACTCCACATTGTATTATTTATTGCCCTCCGGTCAACTGGGTGAATTTCTAGAAGAACTAGACATGCTGCTCGTCTTTCCCTGAGGACGACTTGCCGCTTCTTGTCTTTGGAGACTTCAACATCCACCTGGAGAAGCCTTATGCCTCAAACTTCCACTCTCTGCTTACCTCCTTCAATCTCCAACTTGTCCCCACCACAGGTACACATAAGTCAGGTAACCAACTTGATCTTATCTACACACGCCGCTGTGATACAGAGAACACCTTGATTACACCTCTGCATGTCTCTCATCACTTTTTCATCACTTTAATTTAATACTGCATTCCCTTAACTCACCAACCCCTCCAGTCACATTAGGCGGAATCTGCGCTCCCTTTCTCCTGCCCATCTTTCATGTGTCATAGAAAACCCCCTTCCATCCTTCACACACTTTGCATCACTTGATGTTAATTCTGCCACAGACACACTTCTCACAACACTAACCTCATGTCTAGACACTATCTGTCCTCTTTCCTCCAGGCCAGCACGTGCTACTCCTTCCAGTCCCTGGTTGTCCGATATTCTCCGGGAATACCGGGCTAAACTTAGAGCGACTGAAAGGAAATGGCGCAGAACTAAAGACCTTGCTGACCTCTGTAAGTATCAAGCTTCACTCTCTATCTTCTCTGCAGACATTCACACTGCTAAATCTGCATTCTTCCATGACAAAATTAGCAGCGCCCCAGACTCGCACATGCTTTTCAAAACTTTCAAAACTCTGCTCTGTCCCCGTCCACCACCTCCATCCAACTCCCTAATGGCTGATGACTTTGCCAGCTACTTCATAGGCAAAACTACGTCTATCAGCAGTTAATTTTCAGCTCCACCCTTCCACGATCTCACACCACACATACACACAGCAGACCATCTTCTCTCCTCTTTCTCTCCTCTTAAGAGGATGATGTCTCTAAACTTCTACTCTCTACTCAACCAACCACCTGCCCTAACCCTAACCTGTTAGACCCCATCCCCTCACATCTACTACAAGCCATCTCACCCACACTCCTACCATCGCTCACTCATATCATCAACACATCTCTTAATACAGGAATTTTCCCCACTGCATTCAAGCAGGCCCGGGTAACCCCGCTGCTTAAGAAACCCACACATGACACTTCCCTACTGGAGAACTATAGACCCATTTCTCCTTCCGTTCATAGCAAAAGCACTGAACGGGTTGTTTTCAATCAGGTGTCTACCTTCCTCACTCAAAACAACAGGCTGGACACCAACCAGTCAGGTCAAGAGCGGTCACTCAACCGAAACTGCTTACTAACAGTTACAGAAGCCCTAAGGAGGGCAAGAGCTGAGTCCAAATCATCTGTTCTTATTCTCCTAGACCTTTCTGCAGCCTTCGACATGGTTAACCATCATATTCTTCTATCCGCCCTCTCTTCACTGGGCATCACTGGAACTTCGCTCTCCTGGTTTAAATCCTATCTCACAGATAGATCCTTCAAGGTAGCTTGGGGAGGTGAAGTGTCCAAATCACAACAACTAGTCACGGGGGTCCCACAAGGATCGGTTCTTTGGCCTCTGCTCTTCTCCATATACACCACATCACTAGGTTCCATCATACAAGCACATGGTTTCTCCTACCATTGTTATGCTGATGACACTCAACTTCACCTCTCGTTTCATCCAGATGATTTCACGGTAGCCACACACGTGTTAGACTGCCTGGCTGACATCTCTTCTTGGATGAAAGATCATCACTTACAACTCAGTCTGGCCAAGACTGAGCTTCTCGTCCTTCTCGCCACTCCGTCAGAACAGCACCAGCTTACCATCCAGCTTGGTCCATCAAAGATAACCCCATCGACTTCAGTCAGGAATCTTGGGGTAATCATGGATGATCAGCTGACTTTTAAGGATCACATTACTAAAACAACTTGGTCATGCAGGTTTGCATTATACAACATTAGAAAGATCAGACCATTCTTAACAGAACACGCAACACAGCTTCTTGTCCAGGCTCTTGTCATTTCTAGACTGGATTACTGTAATGCTCTTCTGGCTGGTCTCCGATGCAAATGATCTAGAATGCTGCTGCGCGCCTGGTCTTCAAAGGCGCCTGGTCTCTCTGCACTGGCTCCCAGTAGCGGCACGCATCAAGTTCACTGGTGCTTGCTTACAGAACAGCCACTAACACAGCACCCATCTACCTCAACCCACTCTTACAGACCTACATCCCCTCCAGAAGTCTGCGGTCTGAAAACGAGTGGAGCCTCATTGTTCCTTCACAGAAAGGCATGAGATCCATCTCAAGGACATTTTCTGTCACCGTTCCCGGCTGGTGGAACAATCTTCCTGTTTCCATCAGGACGGCTGGATCAATTTCACAATTCAAAAAACAGCTGAAGACCCACCTCTTCCGTGAGCACTTAACTGTCTAAAAAAAAAATTATTTCTACCTCTCTTCTCCTTTTCTAATGTTCTCAATATACTTGCTTATACTATCTTGAGGTTGTATCTGAAACTTTGTATTACTAGCACTTCTTGTGAATATTGCTTACTTAGACGAATCGCTTGCTGTTTTCCTCAATTGTAATTCGCTTTGGATAAAAGCGTCTGCCAAATGAATAAATGTAAATGTAAAAATGTTCACTTGCAGTGTTGTTTTCTGTCTTGTCTACATGAATATTAAAATCTCCAGAAATAACAAAGCAGTCAAATTCAGAAGAAGTAGATGATAGCAGTCAGTTCGTGTGTGTTTTGTGTATGTGTGCATATGGGTGGAATGGAGATGTTCATAATGTGTTTGAATTACTGCAGAAGTAACAGAGAGATAGCCTTTAGGAGGTGGGAAGGAATCAGGTTGTGAGGAACAGAGAATTTTGGAGACATCAGTCTCTGTGAGAGGAAAGAAAGACGGGAGTTTAGGGTAGGTTATCAGTGAAGAAGTTTGAAACATCTCTAAACTGAGATGTTGTTCAATGCAGCATGGTTTCCCAAAACCACCTATCAGATAACACACAGGTGGTCTTTCCATGTTTTATGGGGAATTTCTATAGACTTGATTTTTATACTGTTCAAACTGTATATTATATCCCCTAACATTTAAACTAGTCATGACATTTTCACAGTGACTAGTTTCACAGTGTGGTTTATTTTGGTTAATAGTCAATTTTCATTGTAGGTGGGACATGACCCAGGTCAGACTTGAACCCGGGTTCCTGTGAGCAAATGGCCCATATATATGCATCTACATTTACATTACATGTATGCATTTGGCAGATACTTTTATCCAAAGCTACTTACATTGCATTATACAATACATTTGTTTCTGATTATGTGCAATTCCTGGGTTACCGTTACAGGATAAGCGAGTAGTCTGTAGTCACGGCAAGAGCGCACGCGTAAGTGTTCGGTGTATATTATATGTTTCTGTTGTATGACGCTTAGGTGATATATTTGCTAAGTAGTGAGAATTATTTCGTTCTCTGATCTATTTTCCTTATAAGTCTATGGTGCTTTGGAGTGTTGTTTGCAGCTAGTTGATTTTAGATTACAGGAAAGCTTTTCACCTTTGGATAAATTAGCACTTAAGTCCGGAAGAGTCCAGCATTAGATTCGACTTGAGCCATTGCGTGTTCATTTAGGCTTTGTCTTGCTAATTTGAAACGCACGGGCAGCTGTTCCCACTCACTACGTGATTAGCAACCCATTTAATACAGATAGAGGCGCTGGCGCGGAAGCGTCAGCGGAAGCGTTCAGCCCTCCTCGCGTGAAGACCGACGAGGTAAAGACCATTCGACTCGTCCTGCGCGACTCAAGACCGACGAGGTAAAGACCATTCGACTCGTCCTGCGCGACTCAACCGAGCAACGAAACCGACAACGCACAGTAGTATCTTATCTAAAAAAAATCCTTTTTTTTACTGGTTTCTCTCACTTTCTTTTTCGCCTTTTCTATACTCACTCGCACAGCATGTGTTTCCAATTCATTCCTGTGGTCTCTCGCCCACGACACTCTCTCACCAGAGGAAGGCGGAGCAATCCCGCCAACCTTCGCACTATCTGTACCTCTTCTACTCTTCCACTCTCTCTTTCCATTGGTCTCTGGAATTGTCAATCTGCTGTTAATAAATCCGACTTCATCCCTGCATTTGCTTCCCACTCTGCTCTTAGTATTGTAGGATTAACTGAAACCTGGATTACTTCTGAGAACACAGCAACCCCTGCAGCTCTCTCTAGTAATTTCTCTTTCTCTCACACTCCCCGCCAGCATGGGAGAGGTGGTGGCACCGGTCTTCTCATCTCCAAAGACTGGAAGTTCTCCACCTACCCCTCCGTAGTCAACACCAATTCTTTTGAATTCCATGCCGTAACTATTACTTCTCCATTAAAACTCCACATTGTAGTTATTTATCGCCCTCCAGGTCAACTGGGCGAATTTCTAGAAGAACTAGACATGCTGCTCTCGTCTTTCCCTGAGGACGACTCGCCGCTTCTTGTCTTTGGGGATTTCAACATCCACCTAGAGAAGCCTTATGCCTCAAACTTCCACTCACTGCTTACCTCCTTCAATCTCCAACTAGTCCCCACCACAGGTACCCATAAGTCAGGTAACCAACTTGATCTTATCTACACACGCAGCTGTGATACAGAGAACACCTTGATTACACCTCTGCACGTCTCTGATCACTTTTTCATCACTTTTAATTTAATACTGCATTCCCGCAACTCACCAACTCCGCTGCCAGTCTCATTTAGGCGGAATCTGCGCTCCCTTTCTCCTGTCCATCTTTCATCTGTCATAGAAACCTCCCTTCCATCCTTCACACACTTTGCATCACTAGATGTTAATTCTGCCACAGACACACTTCTCACAACACTAACCTCGTGTCTAGACACTATCTGTCCTATTTCCTCCAGGCCAGCACGTGCTACTCCTTCCAGTCCCTGGTTGTCCGATACCCTCCGGGAACACCGGGCTAAACTCAGAGCGACTGAAAGGAAATGGCGCAAAACAAAAGACATCGCTGACCTCTGTAAGTATCAAGCTTCACTCTCTATCTTCTCTGCAGACATTCACACTGCTAAATCTGCATTCTTCCATGAAAAAATTAGCAGCGCCTCAGACTCCCACAAGCTTTTCAAAACATTTAAAACTCTCCTCTGTCCCCCTCCACCACCTCCGTCTAACTCCCTAACGGCTAATGACTTTGCCAGCTACTTCACAGACAAAACTAGGTCTATCAGCAGACAATTTTCAGCTCCACCCATCAATGATCTCACATCGCACATACACACAGCAGACCATCTTCTCTCCTCTTTCTCTCCTCTTAAAGAGGATGATGTCTCTAAACTTCTGCTCTCTACTCACCCAACCACCTGCCCGTTAGACCCCATCCCCTCACATCTACTACAAGCCATCTCACCCACACTCCTACCATCGCTCACTCATATCATTAACACATCTCTTAATACAGGAATTTTCCCCACTGCATTCAAGCAGGCCCGGGTAACCCCGCTGCTTAAGAAACCCACACATGACACTTCCCTACTGGAGAATTATAGACCCATTTCTCTCCTTCCGTTCATAGCTAAAGCACTTGAACGGGTTGTTTTCAATCAGGTGTCTACCTTCCTCACCCAAAACAACAGGCTGGACACCAACCAGTCAGGCTTTAAGAGCGGTCACTCAACCGAAACTGCCCTACTAACAGTTACAGAAGCCCTAAGGAGGGCAAGAGCTGAGTCCAAATCATCTGTTCTCATTCTCTTAGACCTTTCTGCAGCCTTCGACACGGTTAACCATCACATTCTTCTGTCTACCCTATCGTCACTGGGCATCACTGGAACTTCACTCTCCTGGTTTAAATCCTACCTCGCAGATAGGTCCTTCAAGGTAGCTTGGGGAGGTGAAGTGTCCAAATCACACCAACTAGTCACCGGGGTCCCACAAGGATCGGTTCTTGGACCTCTGCTCTTCTCCATATACACCACATCACTGGGTTCCATCATACAAGCACATGGATTCTCCTACCATTGTTATGCTGATGACACTCAACTTCACCTCTCATTTCATCCAGACGATTCCACGCTAGCCACACGAGTCTCCGACTGCCTGGCTGACATCTCTTCTTGGATGAAAGATCATCACCTGCAACTCAACCTGGCCAAGACTGAGCTTCTCGTCATTCCTGCCACCCCGTCAGAACAGCCCCAGCTTACCATCCAACTTGGTCCATCTAAGATAACCCCATCGACTTCAGTCAGGAATCTTGGGGTAATCATGGATGATCAGCTGACTTTTAAGGATCACGTTACTAAAACAACTCGGTCATGCAGGTTTGCATTGTACAACATTAGAAAGATCAGACCGTTCTTAACAGAACATGCAACACAGCTTCTCGTCCAGGCACTTGTCATTTCTAGACTGGATTATTGTAATGCTCTTCTGGCCGGTCTCCCAGCCTGTGCCTTCAAACCTCTGCAAATGATCCAGAATGCTGCTGCACGCCTGGTCTTCAATGAGCCCAAGAGAGCACATGTCACACCTCTGCTCATCTCTCTACACTGGCTCCCAGTAGCGGCACGCATTAAGTTCAAGGCACTGGTGCTTGCTTACAGAACAGCCACTAACACAGCACCCATCTACCTCAACTCTCTCTTACAGACCTACATCCCCTCCAGAAGTCTGCGGTCTGAAAACGAGCGGCGCCTCATTGTTCCTTCACAGAGAGGCATGAGATCCATCTCAAGGACATTTTCTTTCTCCGTTCCCGGCTGGTGGAATGATCTTCCTGTTTCCATCAGGACTGCTGGATCAATTTCACAATTCAAAAAACAGCTGAAGACCCACCTCTTCCATGAGCACTTAACTGTCTCATAAAAAAAAAAAAACATTTTTACCCCTATTTTTCCTTTTCTAATGTTCTCTATATACTTGCTTATACTATCTTGACGTTGTATTTGAAACCTTGTATTACTAGCACCTCTCGTGAATATTGCTTACTTAGACGAATCGCTTGCTGTTTTCCTCAATTGTAAGTCGCTTTGGATAAAAGCGTCTGCCAAATGAATAAATGTAAATGTAAATGTAGGTGGAAGAAGTTGTAAACCCGCTGCTGGTTTGGAGTGAAGAGCGGGTCGGAAACACTACACTCTTAAAAATAAAGGTGCTTGAAAGGTTCTTCACAGAGATGCCATAGAAGAACCTTTTTTGGTTCCACAAAGAACCATTCAGCCTAAGGTCTCTTTCTTACAATAGTACAATGTAATGTAAGTCGCTTTGGATAAAAGCGTCTGCCAAATGCATAAATGTAAATGTAAATGTTCTTACTTTTTTATAATCTGAAGAACCTTTTTTCATCACAAAGAACCTTTTGTGAAACAGAAAGGTTTTTCAGATGTTAAAGGTTCTTTATAGAACCAAAAGGTTCTTCTATGGCATCAAAGAATCTTTTGAAGCACCTTTATTTTTAATAGTGTACCTGGTGTCAGTGTGGATGGTGTGTGACGATGCCTATCGTGTTAGAGTCCATCTGCTGTCAGGAGGCTGGTCTGGACCATATGTTGCGTGGCCATTTCTGCATTACCATGGTGCGTACATTTAATATATTATGCCGCGAGGTGGACATGTTGAAGTGGCAATGTTTTCTCTTAAAGATGTCAGAGCTGAATCACTGGAACGTCCTATTAACATCAAGTAACTGTCATCGCCGGTGCGGTGAATAATATAAAATATGTTTCATACCATTGAACAAGTGACAGTGTGTAATGCACATGTATAAAAACTCTTATTTTATGAAGCGTTGTTTACATCATGTTAGGGTTAGAGGTAACACATGAAAAACCTTTAGGGAACGTTCTTATAACAAACTTTTGCCAAAACTGGCCCACATATGTTTTAAGATGACTGGGCCACATTTGCTGTATCCTATCTGAGCCAAATTGGCCCACATCCGTATGCTATCTGAGTTGTGACACCTTTCTATCAGAACCACCATGAACTTTTTCAGCAGTTTGAGCTCCTGTAGCTCATCTGTTGGATTGGACCACACGGGTCAGCATTCGCTCCCCACATGCATCAATCATGCTGGTGCATTACTGTTTCTTCCTTGGACCACTTTTGATAGGTACTGACCACTGAACACTGGGAACATCCACAAGAGCTGCAGTTTAGGAGATTCTCTGAGCCAGTCGTCTAGCCATCACAATTTGGCCCTTGACAAACTTGCTCTAATCTAATCTACACATACCAATTTTCATGCTTTTAACACATCAACTTTCAGGACAAAATGTTCACTTCCTGCCTAATATATCCCACCCACTAATAGGTGCCGTGATGAAGAGATAATCTGTGTTATTCACTTCACCTGTCAGTGCTCATAATGTTATGTCTGATCGGTGTATATATACAGTCAAGTGAAAACGTTAGGACACCCTTGGTAAATATGAGCAAAGAAGGCTGTAAAAATAAATCTGCATTGTTTCTCGGTTTGATTTTTTATTTTAAAAAATCTACAAAGTTCCAACGTTTCATTAAAGTAAAACTATTTGAAGTGTGCGGAATATCACATAGTAAAAAAATGTTTTTCTCTAATACACACTGACCATAATTATTGACACCACTAGAAATTCTTATGAGTAAAATATCTCCCATAGTCTATTTCCATTGATATTTTCTGAGCATATCAAGGTGTCCAGAAACATGATGTTGTCCAGTCATGACTTCTTGTTACACAGGAGAATAAATATTAATAACACAAAGCTCAAACCCCCTTACACAGCAAAGTTCCTGGTGTGAAATGTACACCCGCTGGTGTATATATGAGTCCCACCCACGGGTGTACAAACTCACACTGAAGCAGTGTTGAATATACACTTACTGGTGTAAAATGTATATGTATTTGTGCAGTTAATTAATCAATTAAGTTCACTTTACAAATGATGATTGATCATTATTGATGACACTTGCTGTTCATTAGGTGTTTAGCTACACAGCTTATCTAAAGCAAACACAAATACAACACTTCTATCTGTTTGGTCTCTTGATATCACATAATATGAAGATGCTTCACACAACTTGAAACAGTGTTGCCATAATCACTTATTAAAAGTTTGAGAATAAAAGATAGCTGCCGTTAGAGTAAGTTTGAAATGTATTAGATAATGTATTAGATATAAAGTCACCATTATGGTGAAGAGTGTTCTCTTTAGTGGGGGGTACTTAATTTGACTTCTTATTCCCTGTTTCTATTGCTGTTGCAAAATTACTTAAACACACACAGGCTTCCTGGGTTTTCTGTAATGTTTTCTGTAAGTAGACGTTGCTTGAAGTCTTGAAGAAAATGATACATTTACATTTACATTTATTCATTTGGCAGACGCTTTTATCCAAAGCGACTTACAATTGAGGAAAACAGCAAGCGATTCGTCTAAGTAAGCAATATTCACGAGAGGTGCTAGTAATACAAGGTTTCAAATACAACGTCAAGATAGTATAAGCAAGTATATAGAGAACATTAGAAAAGGAAAAATAGAGGTAGAATTTTTTTTTTTTTTAAACAGTTAAGTGCTCATGGAAGAGGTGGGTCTTCAGCTGTTTTTTGAATTGTGAAATTGATACAGCAGTCCTGATGGAAATTGGAAGATCATTCCACCAGCCGGGAACGGAGAAAGAAAATGTCTTTGAGATGGATCTCATGCCTCTCTGTGAAGGAACAATGAGGCGCCGCTCGTTTTCAGACCGCAGACTTCTGGAGGGGATGTAGGTCTGTAAGAGAGAGTTGAGGTAGATGGGTGCTGTGTTAGTGGCTGTTCTGTAAGCAAGCACCAGTGCCTTGAACTTAATGCGTGCCGCTATGGGGAGCCAGTGTAAAGAGATGAGCAGAGGTGTGACATGTGCTCTCTTGGGCTCATTGAAGACCAGGCGTGCAGCAGCATTCTGGATCATTTGCAGAGGTTTGAAGGCACAGGCTGGGAGACCGGCCAGAAGAGCATTACAATAATCCAGTCTAGAAATGACAAGTGCCTGGACGAGAAGCTGTGTTGCATGTTCTGTTAAGAACGGTCTGATCTTTCTAATGTTGTACAATGCAAACCTGCATGACCGAGTTGTTTTAGTAACGTGATCCTTAAAAGTCAGCTGATCATCCATGATTACCCCAAGATTCCTGACTGAAGTCGATGGGGTTATCTTAGATGGACCAAGTTGGATGGTAAGCTGGGGCTGTTCTGACAGGCTGGCAGGAAGGACGAGAAGCTCAGTCTTGGCCAGGTTGAGTTGTAGGTGATGATCTTTCATCCAAGAAGAGATGTCAGCCAGGCAGTCGGAGACTCGTGTGGCTAGCGTGGAATCGTCTGGATGAAATGAGAGGTGAAGTTGAGTGTCATCAGCATAACAATGGTAGGAGAATCCATGTGCTTGTATGATGGAACCCAGTGATGTGGTGTATATGGAGAAGAGCAGAGGTCCAAGAACCGATCCTTGTGGGACCCCGGTGACTAGTTGGTGTGATTTGGACACTTCACCTCCCCAAGCTACCTTGAAGGACCTATCTGCGAGGTAGGATTTAAACCAGGAGAGTGAAGTTCCAGTAATGCCCAGTGAAGAGAGGGCAGACAGAAGAATGTGATGGTTAACCGTGTCGAAGGCTGCAGAAAGGTCTAAGAGAATGAGAACAGATGATTTGGACTCAGCTCTTGCCCTCCTTAGGGCTTCTGTAACTGTTAGTAGGGCAGTTTTGGTTGAGTGACCGCTCTTAAAGCCTGACTGGTTGGTGTCCAGCCAGTGAGGAAGGTAGACACCTGATTGAAAACAACCCGTTCAAGTGCTTTTGCTATGAACGGAAGGAGAGAAATGGGTCTATAATTCTCCAGTAGGGAAGTGTCATGTGTGGGTTTCTTAAGCAGCGGGGTTACCCGGGCCTGCTTGAATGCAGTGGGGTATATTCCTGTATTAAGAGATGTGTTAATGATATGAGTGAGCGATGGTAGGAGTGTGGGTGAGATGGCTTGTAGTAGATGTGAGGGGATGGGGTCTAACGGGCAGGTGGTTGGGTGAGTAGAGAGCAGAAGTTTAGAAACATCATCCTTTTTAAGAGGAGAGAAAGAGGAGAGAAGATAGTCTGCTGTGTGTATGTGCGATGTGAGATCATGGATGGGTGGAGCTGAAAATTGTCTGCTGATAGACCTAGTTTTGTCTGTGAAGTAGCTGGCAAAGTCATCACCTGTTAGGGAGTTGGACGGAGGTGGTGGAGGGGGACAGAGGAGAGTTTTAAAAGTTTTGAAAAGCTTGTGGGAGTCTGAGGCGCTGCTAATTTTTTCATGGAAGAATGCAGATTTAGCAGTGTGAATGTCTGCAGAGAAGATAGAGAGTGAAGCTTGATACTTACAGAGGTCAGCGATGTCTTTTGTTTTGCGCCATTTCCTTTCAGTCACTCTGAGTTTAGCCCGGTGTTCCCGGAGGGTATCGGACAACCAGGGACTGGAAGGAGTAGCACGTGCTGGCCTGGAGGAAAGAGGACAGATAGTGTCTAGACACGAGGTTAGTGTTGTGAGAAGTGTGTCTGTGGCAGAATTAACATCTAGTGATGCAAAGTGTGTGAAGGATGGAAGGGAGGTTTCTATGACAGATGAAAGATGGGCAGGAGAAAGGGAGCGCAGATTCTGCCTAAATCAGACTGGCAGAGGAGTTGGTGAGTTGAGGGAATGCAGTATTAAATTAAAAGTGATGAAAAAGTGATCAGAGACGTGCAGAGGTGTAATCAAGGTGTTCTCTGTATCACAGCTGCGTGTGTAGATAAGATCAAGTTGGTTACCTGACTTATGGGTACCTATGGTGGGGACTAGTTGGAGATTGAAGGAGGTAAGCAGTGAGTGGAAGTTTGAGGCATAAGGCTTCTCTAGGTGGATGTTGAAATCCCCAAAGACAAGAAGCGGCGAGTCGTCCTCAGGGAAAGACGAGAGCAGCATGTCTAGTTCTTCTAGAAATAGGGTTAGGGTTGACCTGGAGGGCGATAAATAACTACAATGTGGAGTTTTAATGGAGAAGTAATAGTTACGGCATGGAATTCAAAAGAATTGGTATTGACTACGGAGGGGTAGGTGGAGAACTTCCAGTCTTTGGAGATGAGAAGACCAGTGCCACCACCTCTCCCATGCTGGCGGGGAGTGTGAGAGAAAGAGAAATTACTAGAGAGAGCTGCAGGGGTTGCTGTGTTCTCAGAAGTAATCCAGGTTTCAGTTAATCCTACAATACTAAGAGCAGAGTGGGATGCAAATGCAGGGATGAAGTCGGATTTATTAACAGCAGATTGACAATTCCAGAGACCAATGGAAAGAGAGAGTGGAAGAGTAGAAGAGGTACAGATGGTGCGAAGGTTGCCAGGATTGCTCTGCCTTCCTCTCGTGAGAGAGTGTCGTGGGCGAGAGACCACAGGAATGAATTGGAAACACATGCTGTGCGAGTAAGTATAGAAAAGGCGAAAAAGAAATTGAGAGAAAAACAGTAAAAAAGGATTTTTAGATAAGATACTACTGTGCGTTGTCGGTTTCGTTGCTCGGTTGAGTCGCGCAGGACGAGTCGAATGGTCTTTACCTCGTCGGTCTTCACGCGAGGAGGGCTGAACGCTTCTGCTGACGCTTCCTGTAATAAATGGGTTGCTAATCACGTAGTGAGTGGGAACAGCTGCCCGTGCGTTTCAAATTAGCAAGACAAAGCCTAACTGAACACGCAATGGCTCAAGTCGAAACTAATGCTGGACTCTTCCGGACTTAAGTGCTAATTTATCCAAAGGTGAAAAGCTTTCCTGTAATCTAAAATCAACTAGCTGCAAACAACACTCCAAAGCACCATAGACTTATAAGGAAAATAGATCAGAGAACGAAATAATTCTCACTACTTAGCAAATATATCACCTAAGCGTCATACAACAGAAACATGTAATATTCACCGAACACTTACGCGTGCGCTCTTGCCGTGACTACAGACTACTCGCTTATCCTAAAATGATGATGTTATAATAAAAGTTTTGTCTGTTTAAATCAAAAGTAGAATTGCTAATGTTTGTGAATAGTGGTGTGGTAAGATAAACAGATTATGTCTTTATCGACAATTTTAATTTATATGTTTTAAACTGTCACACACAGACATCCAAACTCAGCATAGAAATCTCAGCAATGGTGACAATAAATAAAATGCTGCAGTGCATGCTGGGTAACAGAATAGCATCAAAGTCAACAATGACACCCAGCATGCATTACGTTCTTTTGACCACCACTGTTGAGTTTTGTGTTAAAGTCCTAGCATGTGTAAGAAAAGTTTTAACAACTGCTCAACTCTTTACACAGCATTTTACCATTTTACTCTGGTTGCATAATAATACACCATGTCACAATTTGTTTTCATTTGTTTCTTCCATTAACCATCATTTATTGATAACCAATGCTTCCATTCAATAAAAGACATGGCATTGAACAGCATGACTTTTTTGCATGTCATAACTGTTTGTTGTGTGTGTTTTTAAATACTGCTTTACACAGGCAGGGAAAACTATGTCCATAGTCCATTTATTTGACAGTATTTTTTCCTGTTCTTGTGATCATGAACAGCAGGTGTCATCACGAATGATCAATCATCACTTGTAAAGTGATCTTAATTGATGAATTAACTGCATGAATAAATATACATTTTACACTAGAATGTGTATATCAACACTGCTTCAGTGTGAGTTTGTACACCTGTGGGTGGGACTCATACAGGTGCATCTCAATAAATTAGAATGTCGTGGAAAAAGGTCAATTGTTTTTGTCACTGATTTCAGAAATTGAAAACCATATATTATATAGATTTATTACACATAGAGTGAAAATTTTCAAGCCTTTATTTCTTGGCATTTTGATGATAATGGCTTACAGATAATGAAAACCCAAAATTCAGGGTCTCAAAAAATGAGAATATTACATTAGATCAATAAAAAAAGGATATTTCAAATAGAAATGTCAGGCTTCTGAAAAGTATGTTAATTTCTATGCACTCAATACTTTGTTGGGCCTCCTTTTGCATTAATTACTGCATTAATGCGGCGTGGCATGGAGGTAATCCGCCTGTGGCACTGCTCAGATGTAATGGAAGCCCAGGTTGTTTTGATAGCGGCCTTCAGGTCATCTGCATTGTTGGGTCTGGTGTCTCTCATCTTCCTCTTGACAATAGCCCATAGATTCTCTATAGGGTTCAGGTCAGGAGAGTTTGCTGGCTGATCAAGCACAGAAACACCATGGTCATTGAACCAGCTTTTGGTACCTTTGGCAGTGTGGGCAGGTGCCAAGTCCTGCTGGAAAATGAAATCAGCATGTCCATAAAGCTTCTCAGCAGAAGGAAGCATGAAGTGTTTTAAAATTCCCTGGTATACGGCTGCGTTGTCTGTGGACTTCAGAAAACACAGTGGACCAACACCAGCAGATGACATGGCAGCCCAAATCATCACTGACTGTGGAAACTTCACACTGGACTTCAAGCAACTTGGTTTCTGTGCCTCTCCACTCTTCCTCCAGACCTTGAATTTCAAATAAAATGCAAAATGTACTTTCATCTGAAAAGAGGACTTTGGACCACTGAGCAACAGTCCAGTCCTTTTTTCCACAGCCCAGGTAAGACGCTTTTGACGTTTGTAGCCCATGTCTAGGATTCGTCTTTGTGTAGTGGTCCTTGATGCGCTGACTTCAGTCTCAGTCCACTCCTTGTGAAGCTCCACCAAATTCTTGATTGGATTTTTCCTGACAATCCTCTCAAGGCTGCGGTTATCCCTTTTGCTGGTGCACCTTTTCCTACCACTCAACTTTCTCTGAATATGCTTGGATACAGCAGTCTGTGAACAACCAGCGTCTTTAGCAGTGAACCTTTGTGGCTTAAGCCCGTGGTATGCTTCCCTTTTTATGCGCACGCGTGGGACAGCGTACAGTACACGCGATGCAAATTTCGTCATCAGAACAGTACGCGCACCAGCAGAATTTTGTTACCTCGCGTACATAGTATTGGTAATATTTAATATTTCGTAATGCGCATGCGTGACTCAAGGAAGTATACTTTGCAAGGCGGTGTGTTCGGCTGTACGCTTGCGCTCGCGTACATAAAAAAAAGAAGCATACCACAGGCTTTACCCTCCTTGTGGAGGATGTCAATGACTGTCTTCTGGACATCTGTCAAGTCAGCAGTCTTCCCCATGATTGTGTAGCCTACTGACCCAGACTGAGAGATCATTTAAAGGCTTAGGAAACCTTTGCAGGTGTTTTAAGTAGATTAGCTGATTAGGGTGTGACACCATGACTTTCCAATATTGAACTTTTTCACAATATTCAAACTTTTTGAGACACTGAATTTTAGCCATAATCATCAAAATTTCAAGAAATAAAGGCTTGAAATATTTCGCTCTATGTGTAATGAATCTATATAGGTATGGGTTTCACTTTCTAAAATGAGTGACAAAAATATTGACCTTTTTCATTACATTCTAATTTATTGAGATGCACCTGCAGTTGTGGCCTAATGGTTAGAGAGTTGGACTCGTAACCAGAAGGTTGCCGGTTCGATTCTCAGTACCGGCAGGTAACAACTGACGTGTCCTTGAGCAAAATCCCATTTCCAACATCAGGGCAATAATGAAGAAGTTTTAATGGACTGGAGATGTTGTAAATCTGCCTGAAAGAGAATGTGTGTCTGTATTGTTTTAATGCACTACATAGAGAAAATTTTGAGTGGCCAAAAATTGGATTATATCAAATACCAACAGATAAACAAATCTAAACCTGACTTGCTCGTTAGATCTTCCATCAGCACATTGGTTCAAAACAAACATCAAATTCGATACAAAAATGTGTCACTGAACTTAAAGTCAAGATCCTGCCTTAGCCATCCCAGTTTCCTGATCTGAACACTATGGAAATTGAGTGGGATGAACTGAAGAAGAGGGAGCACCAACATTTTAAGGATCTGGAGAAATTCTTTATGGAGAAATAGACTCAGATGACTCTCAATGTATTCTAAAACCTCATCAGACATAAAAGAAATGACTCAGAGGTGTTTGTCTTGCAAATAGAGGTTGCAGAAAGTATTAAATCCAAGGGTGTCAATAATTATGGTCAGGGTGTATTAGAGAAAAAACAATATGATTACCCGGAGGCTGCATTTATTGTTGCGGGAGATTTTAATCATTCAAACTTAAAGTCAGTTCTCCCCAAATTTCACCAGCATGTTTCCTGTCACACCAGAGGAAGCAAAACTTTGGACCATGTCTATACAAACATGGCTGAAGCTTATGCCGTGACCCCCCTCCCCCACCTGGGTCAATCTGATCACCTTTCTTTGTTCCTCACCCCCAAGTATTCACCCCTCATCAATCGTGTGAAGCCATCAGTGAGGACCATCAAAGTGTGGCCTGCGGGGGCAGACTCCACACTCCAGGACAGGTTCCAACACACAGACTGGAGTATGTTTGCTTCTCAGGCTACCTGTGGCTTTCATACGGACATAGACAGCTACCCCTCCTCTGTACTGGATTACATTAACATCACCATAGACAGTGTTACAACCCAGAAGCAGATCACTACATACCCAAATCAGAAGCCATGGATGAACAAGGAAGTGCGCCTCCTGTTGCAGTCACGCAACACTGCCTTCAGCTCAGGTGATGCACAGGCCTACAGCACTTCCAGGGCAAATCTGAAGAGGGGCATCAAAAAGGCCAAGCACTGCTACAAACTAACGCTAGAGGAGCACTTTTCCAACTCTGATCCTCGACACATGTGGCAAGGCATCCAGGCCATCAGCGACTACAAACCCAGCCACTCCACCCCCGTAGCAACAGATGCTGTCTTCCTAAACGAGCTTAATGACTTTTATGCTCGCTTCGAGAGAGACAATAAGGAAACTGCCACCAAGCTCCCACCCTTAGATGACCACCCGACCATCACACTCACCTCCTCAGATGTCTACACGGCACTGAGCCGGCACGCACAAAAGGCTGCTGGACCAGATGGCATCCCCGGTCGTGTACTTAGGGCATGTGCAGAGCAACTCGCTGGGGTCTTTACGGATATTTTCAACCTGTCCCTCGCCCAAGCAGCTGTGCCAGCATGCTTTAAATCCACCTCCATTGTGCCAGTGCCGAAACACTCTAGCCCAACGTGCCTGAATGACTACCGCCCTGTAGCACTCACACCTTTTGTTATGAAGTGCTTTGAGCGGCTGGTCCTGGCTCACCTAAAGGACTCCCTTCCGTCCACACTGCACCCATACCAGTTTGCCTACCGCAGCAATAGGAGCACAGAAGATGCCGTCTCCATAGTACTGCACTTTGTGCTCTCACACTTGGACAATAAAAACACTTATGCACGAATGCTGTTTGTTGACTTAAGCTCTGCATTCAATACTGTCATCCCTTCCAAGTTAATCACCAAACTTGGGAACCTGGGCATTAACACCTCCATTTGCAACTGGATTATGGACTTCCTGACAAACAGACCTCAGCTTGTTAGGTCAGGCCACATCTGCTCCACCACCATCACACTTAACACTGGCGTACCACAGGGCTGTGTTCTGAGCCCCTTTCTCTACTCCCTCTTCACACTCGACTGCAGGCCTGTGAATGGATCTAATGCCATCATTAAGTTTGCAGACGATACTACAGTGATTGGTCTCATCAGCAACAACGATGAGACTGCCTACAGGGAGGAGGTCCGGCACCTGGCCACATGGTGCTCAGACAACAACCTGCTCCTTAACACCTCCAAGACAAAGGAGCTCATCGTGGACTTCAGGAAGGAGAGAGGAGGCACACATGACCCCATCCACATTAACGGGATGGCTGTTGAGCGTGTCTCCAGCTTCAAGTTTCTGGGGACCCATATTTCGGAGGACCTGTCCTGGACCACCAACACCTCCAGCCTGGTCAAGAAGGCCTCTTCTTCTTGAGGACCCTGAAGGACCCAAGACCAACGCCTCTTCTTCTTGAGGACCCTGAAGAAGAACCAACTGTCTTCAGCTATCCTGGTGAACTTCTACTGCTGCGTAGTAGAGAGCATCCTAACCAACTGTGTCACAGTCTGGTATGGGAGCTGCTCTGTTGCAGAGCGCAAGGCACTGCAGCGGGTGGTGAAAACCGTCCAACGCATCACAGGGACTCCACTTCCATCCATGGAGGACATCCAGAGGAAACGCTGTCTGTGTCGAGCTCGCAGCATTCTTAAGGACTCCTCTCACCCCGCCCACAGACTGTTTTCTCTCCTGCCCTCCGGCAAGTGCCTCAGATGCCTCCGGACAAGGACTAGCAGACTGAAAAACAGCTTTTTTCCCAGAGTTGTTTGCCTACTGAACTCTACCCCCCGCTGATTCCACAACCCCCTCATATACCTCTAACTTTATGCTGCTATATTGTTTTGTTATTGCACTACAGGCCTGTCAAGCACACGACTGGACTGTCTACACACGTACTACATGTTTACTTGCTCTACCGGACTATTTATACTATACTGCATCATTTGCACTACTGGACTATTATACATATACAGCATCATTTGCACTCCAGTACTATGTACTGAATACTGCAATAACTCATCTACTGCACTGTTTACTTTAACTTAATAGCTGCTGTCCATCATTTATGCACACTTTATACTCATTTGCACTACTGTTCTGCAGTGTCTAATTTATATTGTACATATCCATCAGTAAATTTCTGTTTTTAGTAAATAACCATCTGTATATAATGTTCATAGTACATTCCCACTTGTAAATTCTTCAAAATTTTTGCTTTATTCTGTATTTATGCACAACTGTATATCCTGCATTTGCTTATTGCACTTCTGGTTAGACCTAAACTGCATTTCGTTGCCTTGTACTTGTACATGTGTAATGACAATAAAGTTGAATCTAATCTAATCTAATATGATATTCTCCCTACTTCAAATAGTTTTATTTGAATGAAACGTTGGAATTTTGTAGATTTTTTAAATAAAAGATCAAAATGAGAAACAATGCAGATTTATTTTTATAGCCTTCTTTGCTCATATTTACCAAAGGTGTCCTAACGTTTTCACTTTCTATCTTTTTTAAATATATTTTTGATATATTTCTATTCTATATTATCTGTAAGCTTCTAGGGTCTGAGAGTAACGCAATTTCAATCTTCTATTTGTATGTACTGTACATGTGGCAGAATTGACAATAAAGCTGACTTTGACTTTGACACAATCAACATCCACAATCAGGATAAGCGAGTAGTCTGTAGTCACGGCAAGAGCGCACGTGTAAGTGTTCGGTGTATATTATATGTTTCTGTTGTATGACGCTTAGGTGATATATTTGCTAAGTAGTGAGAATTATTTCGTTCTCTGATCTATTTTCCTTATAAGTCTATGGTGCTTTGGAGTGTTGTTTGCAGCTAGTTGATTTTAGATTACAGGAAAGCTTTTCACCTTTGGATAAATTAGCACTTAAGTCCGGAAGAGTCCAGCATTAGATTCGACTTGAGCCATTGCGTGTTCATTTAGGCTTTGTCTTGCTAATTTGAAACGCACGGGCAGCTGTTCCCACTCACTACGTGATTAGCAACCCATTTAATACAGATAGAGGCGTTGGCGCGGAAGCGTCAGCGGAAGCGTTCAGCCCTCCTCGCGTGAAGACCGACGAGGTAAAGACCATTCGACTCGTCCTGCGCGACTCAAAGACCGACGAGGTAAAGACCATTCGACTCGTCCTGCGCGACTCAAAGACCGACGAGGTAAAGACCATTCGACTCGTCCTGCGCGACTCAACCGAGCAACGAAACCGAGCAACAAAACCGACAACGCACAGTAGTATCTTATCTAAAAATCCTTTTTTACTGTTTTCTCTCACTTTCTTTTTCGCCTTTTCTACACTCACTCGCACAGCATGTGTTTCCAATTCATTCCTGTGGTCTCTCGCCCACGACACTCTCTCACCAGAGGAAGGCGGAGCAATCCCGCCAACCTTCGCACTATCTGTACCTCTTCTACTCTTCCACTCTCTCTTTCCATTGGTCTCTGGAATTGTCAATCTGCTGTTAATAAATCCGACTTCATCCCTGCATTTGCTTACCACTCTGCTCTTAGTATTGTAGGATTAACTGAAACCTGGATTACTTCTGAGAACACAGCAACCCCTGCAGCTCTCTCTAGTAATTTCTCTTTCTCTCACACTCCCCGCCAGCAGGGGAGAGGTGGTGGCACCGGTCTTCTCATCTCCAAAGACTGGAAGTTCTCCACCTACCCCTCCGTAGTCAACACCAATTCTTTTGAATTCCATGCCGTAACTATTTCTTCTCCATTAAAACTCCACATTGTAGTTATTTAACGCCCTCCAGGTCAACTGGGCGAATTTCTAGAAGAACTAGACATGCTGCTCTCGTCTTTCCCTGAGGACGACTCGCCGCTTCTTGTCTTTGGGGATTTCAACATCCACCTAGAGAAGCCTTATGCCTCAAACTTCCACTCACTGCTTACCTCCTTCAATCTCCAACTAGTCCCCACCACAGGTACCCATAAGTCAGGTAACCAACTTGATCTTATCTACACACGCAGCTGTGATACAGAGAACACCTTGATTACACCTCTGCGCGTCTCTGATCACTTTTTCATCACTTTTAATTTAATACTGCATTCCCGCAACTCACCAACTCCGCTGCCAGTCTCATTTAGGCGGAATCTGCGCTCCCTTTCTCCTGTCCATCTTTCATCTGTCATAGAAACCTCCCTTCCATCCTTCACACACTTTGCATCACTAGATGTTAATTCTGCCACAGACACACTTCTCACAACACTAACCTCGTGTCTAGACACTATCTGTCCTATTTCCTCCAGGCCAGCACGTGCTACTCCTTCCAGTCCCTGGTTGTCCGATACCCTCCGGGAACACCGGGCTAAACTCAGAGCGACTGAAAGGAAATGGCGCAAAACAAAAGACATCGCTGACCTCTGTAGGTATCAAGCTTCACTCTCTATCTTCTCTGCAGACATTCACACTGCTAAATCTGCATTCTTCCATGAAAAAATTAGCAGCGCCTCAGACTCCCACAAGCTTTTCAAAACATTTAAAACTCTCCTCTGTCCCCCTCTGTCCCACCACCTCCGTCTAACTCCCTAACGGCTAATGACTTTGCCAGCTACTTCACAGACAAAACTAGGTCTATCAGCAGACAATTTTCAGCTCCACCCATCAATGATCTCACATCGCACATACACACAGCAGACCATCTTCTCTCCTCTTTCTCTCCTCTTAAAGAGGATGATGTCTCTAAACTTCTGCTCTCTACTCACCCAACCACCTGCCCGTTAGACCCCATCCCCTCACATCTACTACAAGCCATCTCACCCACACTCCTACCATCACTCACTCATATCATTAACACATCTCTTAATACAGGAATTTTCCCCACTGCATTCAAGCAGGCCCGGGTAACCCCGCTGCTTAAGAAACCCACACATGACACTTCCCTACTGGAGAATTATAGACCCATTTCTCTCCTTCCGTTCATAGCTAAAGCACTTGAACGGGTTGTTTTCAATCAGGTGTCTACCTTCCTCACCCAAAACAACAGGCTGGACACCAACCAGTCAGGCTTTAAGAGCGGTCACTCAACCGAAACTGCCCTACTAACAGTTACAGAAGCCCTAAGGAGGGCAAGAGCTGAGTCCAAATCATCTGTTCTCATTCTCTTAGACCTTTCTGCAGCCTTCGACACGGTTAACCATCACATTCTTCTGTCTACCCTATCGTCACTGGGCATCACTGGAACTTCACTCTCCTGGTTTAAATCCTACCTCGCAGATAGGTCCTTCAAGGTAGCTTGGGGAGGTGAAGTGTCCAAATCACACCAACTAGTCACCGGGGTCCCACAAGGATCGGTTCTTGGACCTCTGCTCTTCTCCATATACACCACATCACTGGGTTCCATCATACAAGCACATGGATTCTCCTACCATTGTTATGCTGATGACACTCAACTTCACCTCTCATTTCATCCAGACGATTCCACGCTAGCCACACGAGTCTCCGACTGCCTGGCTGACATCTCTTCTTGGATGAAAGATCATCACCTGCAACTCAACCTGGCCAAGACTGAGCTTCTCGTCATTCCTGCCACCCCGTCAGAACAGCCCCAGCTTACCATCCAACTTGGTCCATCTAAGATAACCCCATCGACTTCAGTCAGGAATCTTGGGGTAATCATGGATGATCAGCTGACTTTTAAGGATCACGTTACTAAAACAACTCGGTCATGCAGGTTTGCATTGTACAACATTAGAAAGATCAGACCGTTCTTAACAGAACATGCAACACAGCTTCTCGTCCAGGCACTTGTCATTTCTAGACTGGATTATTGTAATGCTCTTCTGGCCGGTCTCCCAGCCTGTGCCTTCAAACCTCTGCAAATGATCCAGAATGCTGCTGCACGCCTGGTCTTCAATGAGCCCAAGAGAGCACATGTCACACCTCTGCTCATCTCTCTACACTGGCTCCCAGTAGCGGCACGCATTAAGTTCAAGGCACTGGTGCTTGCTTACAGAACAGCCACTAACACAGCACCCATCTACCTCAACTCTCTCTTACAGACCTACATCCCCTCCAGAAGTCTGCGGTCTGAAAACGAGCGGCGCCTCATTGTTCCTTCACAGAGAGGCATGAGATCCATCTCAAGGACATTTTCTTTCTCCGTTCCCGGCTGGTGGAATGATCTTCCTGTTTCCATCAGGACTGCTGGATCAATTTCACAATTCAAAAAACAGCTGAAGACCCACCTCTTCCATGAGCACTTAACTGTCTCATAAAAAAATAAAAAAATTAAAAAAATAATTTTTCATTTTACCCCTATTTTTCCTTTTCTAATGTTCTCTATATACTTGCTTATACTATCTTGACGTTGTATTTGAAACCTTGTATTACTAGCACCTCTCGTGAATATTGCTTACTTAGACGAATCGCTTGCTGTTTTCCTCAATTGTAAGTCGCTTGGATAAAAGCGTCTGCCAAATGAATAAATGTAAATGTAAATGTAAACATCATGTAAAGATATTGAAAACCCTTCAAATTGCTCATTGGTTTACGGTCACAACAACAGAATCAATACGCTAAATATCCGCCATCAAGCATTAAAATCATCATCTATTCCTCTATAACAGGGGTAGGAAACATCGATCCTGCAGATTTTAGCTCCAACCTTAATCAAACACATCTGAACAAGCTCATCAGTGTCCTCAGGATTAGCAAAGCTACAGACAAGGGAGTTTTTTCCTAAGTTGGAGCTAAAATCTGCAGGACAGCAGCACTCCAGGACCGACATTGCCTACCCCTGCTCTAGAAAGTAGTGGACAGTATGGTGATGTAGTTTATAAGTTCTACCAGGGTGTAAGTTCACATTCTGCTATAAACAAATTACTTCAAATACTGCAGAAATGCCGGAAGTTTCTCCCATCTTTCGTGTAAAGCATCATGGGGAGTCGGAATAAGGTGGATACTTGGGGCAGTCGTGGCCCAGTCGTTACAGAGTCGGACTTGTGACCAGAAGGTCTCCGGTACGATTCTCAGTACCGGCAGGTAACAACTGACGTGCCCTTGAGTAAGGCACCTTACCCCCGTTTGCTCCCCGGGCGCTGCAGTGATAGCTGCCCACTGCTCCCGGTGTATGTGTGTTCACTACTCATGAGTAGGGATGCAGCGATTACCGAATTTCACTATTAACCGTGCTTAAAAACGTCACGGTTAATTAATCGTAAAGGCTCCGTTACACCGTGTATTTCTGTTGCACGGAACGGGACTGTAGCAACTAGCACCAAACGAAAAAAAGTTACACCAGCTGTGCACCAGCTTAAAGAGCCGTACGTGCTTATCAGAGAGACGGAGGCTACTACACACACTTTTAACTATGACAAAGAGACCAAACAGCAAATTTTATATGTACATTAACAATTAAGGATGTAGTGGTGACAGTTGGGCTTTCAATGCAACGTAAACAAACAAAGCTGCATTTAAGTTACCGGAGTCACGCATCGGATGAGACAGCGCACAGGACGCGCGCATTCTGTATGCAAAAGCTCAAATTCAAAGTCTACTCCTGATGCAAGCTGGACCAATGTAACTTATTATTATGTTATTTTTATTAAACAATAACTGGGATTTGAACGTTATTTAGCGATTAGGTCTATTATTGTTTGCTATGAACGAAAATGCATGTGATCCACACGCAGTAGCTCTTAAAGGACAGCAGTATAATAAACATCTTTTTTAATGCTCATCAAACAACAAAAAACGAAGACACAAAATAAAAACACTCTCACTGCTGATGACTGATAAAATTTGATATCTTTAAGGCTTTTATCCATATTTAATTCATACTGTAAATGAAGTGTTATTTTACATTTGATTACTTTATTCAGTTTCCTTACCTGATAACCACAGACCAACCTAAAACATCTGAAAAGCACTGTATATTTTATTTGTGTGTTTGCTTTATTACAAATATAAAATACATAAAAGTTCTGTTAGTTAATTTTTATTGTTTTATAACCTTATTTATTTAGATTACATGGGTAAAAAACAAACTACTAACAAGACAATAATATTTATTATTTATTTTTTGTGGTAGGGCCAGTAAAACTTTTGGCAGGGCCAGTAAAAATTTAGAAATTAATGAATGCATAATAATCGTCATAATCGTGCAATCGTGATTATTTCTCAGACAAAAATCGTGCAAACAAAATCTATAATCATTGCATCCCTACTCACGAGTGGGTTAAATGCGGAGGTCACATTTCGGGTATGGGTCACCATATCTGACAAATAGGTCACTTTCACTTTTCACACTCTCATGTATAATCGATATGGTTTTCTGTCTTTTTATTGTTTCAGCAGGCGTTGACGAAACTAACAGTCAGGTACACTCTCCAGTTAGAATAAAGGTATCCTGCATGTTTTTAATTTTATAATGCCTTTATAGAAGAATAAATTGTATTTTGTATACTGACAATGCAGTGTATTTTAATGGATTCACATTTTCAAGACAATAGGCATGGATCATGGCAGTTCAATAAGAATTACTTTTAAATAAATAGCTATAAGTCATGTTATAACTGTAGAGTACCTGACACAATAATCATTCTTTATCATTCTGTATAAATAAGCAAGAATGAATTTCCACATCTGTTTCATATTCTGTAGCAATGTCACTTCAGTTTTTGATTTTTTGCAGAATACACTTAAATGTGAATTGAAGGAGAGTTCAGAGGATCTCAGTAGTCCAGCAATAGATGATGGCATTCACCATAGTACTGTTGGTCCTCATTCCCTGGACCTGAAACTCTTGAGTACTGGTCCAGGATCTGGAGATGTGTTGTCAGACGTCAGTTCTGAGAGCTCTTCGCAGTCTGAAGAAGCTCTATTCTGTGGAATTTCGACTTGTGTTCGTCTCTGTGAGGCTCTTCCTTCACTGAAGCAGTACATCACAGCAGAACATCTGCATGTGACTCCACAGTGCAGCGGCTCGACGCCAGCCTTTAGACCGAAAATAAATCGACAAAAAAACTGAACCTTCATTCCCATAGGTTCTGGGTTTACTTTTATGCTTGAAGCTACTGGCCTCGAGACAATCACAAATAAAACAATCTAATTACAATTAGGTTGTCATGTTTTTTTTGTTGTCACTTATTTTTTATGTGCAGGCGGCATGACCTCATGGCACATGCCCAGAGTATCCAATAAGCCTTCAGAATACAGTATGGCTTCTACATGCAGTGTTACAAAAGTCCAACCAAACGAACTACTGTGCTAGGTGCTAAGATAATGGCTGCATGCCAGGTACAGGTGCAGGGACGGGAATCTGTTAAAAAGTTCATTTGTATTCGTCAGATTCTGTCGTCTCAGTTTTGTCACAATTCATACAACGTTAGTCTGTGTGTCCTGTAACTACATTTTTTTGCACCAGTATGACTAACGAACAGTAGCAGTAAAGTGTTTGTCGATCACTGTGTGTGAATGTTGCTGGTAGGGATTGCTGGCCCATTGCTCTGAGTGAATAAGCTAATGCAGCAGCTAGGGAGGGTCTATTTCCTTCTATCAGTACCTTTTCATGGCATCCAAGGTAGTGATCTTTCTATCCCATCAGGCTTCAACACACTCTCAGGACACTTGATGTGATGATAAATGGTACTGTGGCATTGTAGGGGATAACATTTACATTATTTACATTTACTCATTTGGCAGATGCTTTTATCCAAAGCGACTTACAAGTAGGAGACCATAAAACATTTTGTCAACACGCTAAACAGTACCCATAGTTTACAAGACCATGTTACTATGAGGATAAAGCTGAAGTAGGCAAGGAGAAATGATGAACAACTTTGAATTTTTAATTCATTAGACAAAACATAGATAAAGTTATTGCTTAGTCAGATAGATGTGGAACAGGAATGTTTTGAGTTGTTTTTTGAAGGTTGTGAAGGATGCTGCAGTTCGGATGGAGGGGGGTTAGGGTTGCTTTCAGTCCCTTAAAATACAGAATCGTCCTGTATTTAAGAATGATATAGCGTGTCCAGTTTTGAATCAATACGGGACGTATTTCCGAGTTGTCTAATCAATGTCCCATGCAAATCATCTCACCCGCATTCTGTGAAGAAGATTCTACCCCTGATTGGGTAATACACGCTGCCATCGTTGGTTTGTTTAATACCATCATATTCAGGGCCAATCAGAGTTAGAGGAGGGCGGGTCTCTTGACAGAGAGTCAATTTTAAACAATGGCAGAGTCCGCTCCAGATACCCCTGCGTTCTTCTCTGAAAGTTTCGGAGCAGAAACGAAAGCGGATGATGCAAAAGTACTGACGAGAATTGGAGGAATTAAATACTTGACTGAAAAGTGTAAACGGTGCAACTTGTCAGCGGGTCTTGTTCTCTGTCAGAAATCAGAGCTCTTCACCTCAAGCATCTTAATTCCGAGGCAGATAATGTAATGACAGTTGATCAACTCAATGATATTCATATTGATTACGTTAGATTTCATATGCTGTCTATTTGTTAAGAAATTATAATACATTTACATTTATTCATTTTGACGCTTTATATAACATTTTGTCAAAGAGCTAAACAGTACACAGCAAAATCCCCAGAGTTAAATGAACTCTGCTCAGAGTTTATATGGGTCCAATCTACAGAGAGTCAAAGTAACACTGAAGCAGAGTTAAAGTTAATGAGATGATGAAGATGATTAATTATGTGATGATTGAATCATTAATGATAAACACCTGCTGTTAACAAACACAATCACTGAAGAAAACATCAACAATAAGAACAAAAACAATAACAGTGATCAGTGTTTCATTTAGTGGGGCTCTTACTCTTGATTTAGTCTCTTAAGTGTTTTTGAAGCACATTGATAACAGCTAATTAAAAGCTGAGATATCTTCTTCTGTAGATGATGATTCTTGAACTATTTTGAACTGAATTTAATTGTTTTGATTGTTTTTTTAGTGTGGTTTTGCATTGTTAATTTAATCTTGTGTGAAATCTGGGGAAAGATTTCTCTTTTGAATCTTTAAGACATCAAGAATCAGTTCATGAATCTCAACAATGGTGACAAAAGTAAAGTTCAGTAGTATCATTACTCATGCTGCAATGCATGCTGGGAGTCATGGATAAGTTCCGTTCTATGCTGTTACCCACCTGTTTCTTATGTTGATTGTCACCACTGTTGAGATTCATACGCTGATTCTTGATGTCTGAATGATTTATGTGTGATAAGCTTTTTACAACTGAAAATATTTTTGCGTCACAACATTGAATTTTACACAATAAAACGAGCAATAAAACGAGCAATATTAAGTATGAAACTGACTAAATGCATTTTTAGAAGTTGAGTACAGTACTATTTTCTATCAGTAAGCAGTGTTAGGCTGTTATAAATGTGATTTAGAAACACATTACAGCTGCACAAAAACACTTAAAAGAAAAATCCATGTGTAAGAGCCCCACTAAATGAAACACTGATCACTTTTATGGTTTTTGTTCTTATTGTTGATGTTTTCTACAGTGATTGTGTTTGTTAACAGCAGGTGTTTATCATTAATGATTCAATCATCACATAATTAATCACCTTCATCATCTCATTAACTTTAACTCTGCTTCAGTGTTACTTTAACTCTCTGTAGATTGGACCCATATAAACTCTGAGCAGAGTTCATTTAACTTTTTGCTGTGAAGGCCCTAACTGTATACCATGCCATGTTTACAAGTTATGGTATTATTTGTTTATTAAGGTTGAGGTACAGTCAGACATATTTAGAAGCATTAATTAAATAAGAGAGGGTGTCCAGAATATTGTGATGTTTTACTTTAATTTAGAAATTGTATTAATCTTAATACTTTACCAAAAACATGTCCTAATAGAAAAGCAATACATTAAAGTAGAAAAATGTTTACACAATGCACAATTCTTAATATGAAGCCTAAAATCTGTTTTAATGTCACTTTTGATAAGGATTGTATGATTTTTGAATAATGTCAGTTTTAATGAAACATAAAGTCTACCTAAAGTATACTTGCAATAGTTCCACTTCAGAATATGTTTAGTTGGACCTCAGCACTGTTTCTGCACAATTAAAGTGCATTAAGTACTCTGGAGGAATTTCACTATATGTCTTTGTTTTTGACCATTATTCACAATGTATTACTCTTCTTTTTGAACACATTTGTATGAGATTAAGAAAAGCACCCTGCACAGCTGTGTTTTTGATGTTTGGTAAGGTTTATGAAATCTGGGCACTTTCCGACACATTACTATGACTACAATCGTATATGCTGATACAGCACAGTGAGCAAAGCCACACGTTTGGCCAGAGTTAAAGAGGAGAGAAGGAGTTGAAGAGGAAACATGAAGGTCACGATGACCAATAAGTCAAAACATAATTGTGGTGGACGAGAGAAGGATTGGTTATGAAAATATGGTGATATCATGACTAAAACCTGATTGGTAATAGATGATGTAAACCCCTTGCAAGTTTTGTATAAATGTTGGAGTCAGATGTGCATTTGTCAGATGACCTTCTGAGCGTCTCACTTTGTTGGCTCGAGCGAATAAAGTTTAACTCTTTGACACCTGGAACTTCTTTGTCTTAAAGGCTGATTTTCCACAACAGTACAAAATTAGTTGTTCCAATTTAGCAGACTTTCAGTGTACCAATTTAGTAAATAAAAATACCCTGCAGTTGTACTTTTAGTAAAGTATATATATATGAATGGATTTGCAGTTATATGATTTACCACCACTGGCATTAACATCAGGCCTGTGGTCACTGAGGCCCACACTGTGGCAGGTGTCCCTTATTTTTCTGTTTAGATGGTGGCAACCCTAAGGCTGGTAGATCATTCAACCACAGAGGAACTGAATGTGTGAAGGTTTTTACAAGCGATTTGGTGCCTTATTGTGATGGAACAACAAGGCATCGCTCATTTTTAGGCCGAAGGTGACAGGATGGCATGTAGACCTGGAGCTGTAGGTGAGATGTAGGACATTGCGCTGGTGGTGGCTGGGAAGAAACTCTAATAAGAAAACTGGTGCCCTGCTTGGTCAGCTTGTATGTTGAGTTTATGTCTGAGCAGAGAGTAAGCTGGACAGTGTGTGTCCAACATTTCCAGAAATGTTTTGTGTATTTTATCCAGAAAAACCTCCCCCTTTCACTATGTTATAAGCTACTGCTGCCACTCCCAGTAGGATGACCCACGATGCCCAATCACTCAGTTTGGCAGGTTGTTTTTTGGAACATATAGTTGAAGTCAAAACATCCATTTTGCAGAATCTGGAAAATGCTAAAATGTTACATTTACATTTACATTTATGCATTTGGCAGACGCTTTTATCCAAAGTGACTTACATTACATTGTACTATACATTTGTACAGTTTGTATAGTAAGCAAGTGGGGGTTAGGTGCCTTGCTCAAGGGAACCTCAGCCGTTACCCACCAGCCCTGAGAATCGAACCAGCAACCTTCTGGTCATGAGTCCAACTCTCTAACCACTGGGCGACGACTGACCAAATTTGGGGGAGAATCTGAGGAATTTTGTAAGTTAAGGTTTATTTTTAATTTAGTTCTGCCCTGAACAACTTATTTTTCAAAAGAAATGTTAACATCAAGTTCACACCAAAGAATAATAACAGAATTTCTAAGAAAATAACGCAGTGCAAAAGTTTACACCCCCTGATTTTTAATACTGTATGATGTTACCTGAACAATCAATGACAGTTTTTATGTTTTGTCATAGTTATTTAAGGGTTTCTTGTTTGTCCTCCAGAATCTTTGCTTTTCTGAATATTTGACTCGTGTCCAGCAGTAACTGTGTTTGATTATATATCGTCTATGAAAGGCGTAGGAACAAAGAACGTTTGCCCAATCATTGCCCTCGGTCCGAGGACAATAATACGTCATGTGCACATTTTCAGTCAACGTATTTTGCATCCCACTGTGCACGCTGTTCACGCAGACATCATACGTCATCAGCGCCCTCATGTGCGATGTGCAGGCAGGCGGGACAATGGGAGACAGAGAGCATGCACCTGGAAATCTTCCTCCCAAACCATCCACAAGTGGCTTTTGTACTGTTATGATTGCTCATCGGCATAGGCGTAATTTGCGGGTGGATAGGTGTGACATGTCCCCATCACTTTTTGGAAGAAATTAAGAAATGCTTGCGGAAGATGTGTATTGTTTTGTGGCCAATAACATCTAAAACTTGTGCAAAATGCAGGATGTGCCGCTTTCTCACAATCTCTCGTTACTTGCACTCGTAAGTTATATTTGCGAAAGACAGAGAGCCGCGACTCCAATTTGAAATGCGTCTCCATCACTTTCAAAACAAAGTTACGCCACTGCTCACAGGTGAATGTGACATGACTTCTCTGGAAACGATCCAACAGCTTCTGGTCTGTGCGCGCTCATGTGTTTTCGGAGGCGTGGCTTTGGATGGTGATTCGCAAGAGGGAGGGATTGAATGATTGTACTGCTAGCAGGCAAACGTTAGCATTTTCCAAATCGCCTACTACGCCTTTAAAGTACAGGAGTGCAAAGATGCATATGTAAACAGTTGTTACTGTAAATGAACAGTCGGCAGTGCAAATGAGCAGTCTGGTAGTGCAGATGAACATAAATGTTATGTATAGACAGTCCATTAGTGCAAATAACAAGTGAAGACAGGTGTGCAGTGAGGGGGGAGAGAAGAGTGTAGTAGTATATGAGGGGCAGTGAGATCAGCGAGGGGTAGAGTTCAGTAAAGAGACAGCTCTGGGGAAAAAAGCTGTTCTTCAGTCTGCTGGTCCTGGTCCGGAGGCACCTGAAACGCCTGCCGGAGGGCAGGAGAGAAAACAGTCTGTGAGCGGGATGAGAGGAGTCCTTAAGAATGCTGCGAGCTCGACGCAGACAGCGTTTCCTCTGGATGTCCTCCATGGATGGAAGTGGAGTCCCTGTGATGCGCTGGGCGGTTTTCACCACCCGCTGCAGTGCCTTGCGCTTTGCAACAGAGCAGCTCCCATGCCAGACTGTGACACAGTTGGTCAGGATGCTTTCTATTGCACAGCGATAGAAGTTCACCAGGATAGCCGAGGAGAGCTGATTCTTCTTCAGTGTCCTCAGGAAGAAAAGGCGCTTGAGTGTTTTGGCACTGGCACAATGGAAGTACATTTAAAGCATGTTGGCACAGCTGCTTGGGCAAGAGACAGGTTGAAGATGTCAGTGAAAACCCCAGCAAGCTGCTCAGCACATGCCCTGAGTACGCGTCCAGAAATGTTGTCTGGTCCAGCGGCTTTGTGCGCACTGATCCGGCTCAGTGCATTACAGACGTCTATGGAGGAGAGTGTGATTGGAGGGTGATCAGCTGAGGGTTTGAGCTTGGTGGCAGTTTCTCTATTGTCTCTCTCAAAGCGAGCATAAAAGTCATTAAGCTCGTTCAGGAAGAGGACATCAGTGGCTGCGGGGGTGGAGTGTGTAGGTTTGTAATCACTGATGGCCTGGATGCCTTGCCACATGCGTCGAGGTTTGGAGTTGGAAAAGTGCTCCTCTACCTTTAGCTTGTAGCAGTGCTTGGCCTTTTTGATGCCCCTCCTCAGGAAGTGCTGTAGGCCTGTGCATCACCAGATCTGAAGGCAGTGTTGCGTGCCTTCAACAGGAGGCGCACTTCCTTGTTCATCCATGGCTTCTGATTTGAATATGTGATGATCTGTTTCTGAGTTGTAACACTGTCTTCTGGTGATGATGATGTAGTCCAGTAGACCTGTCATCATTCAGTTTGCACTCCGAGCTTATAGAGAGAAAGATTGGAGAGCTGCACAGGATCATCTCTTGCGCTTAAGAAAAGAGTTGTTCGTCTTACATTTGCAGAAAGACAACAGAGGAGGTTTGCTATGGCCGAAGATAAAAGAGGCGAGAGACTGGGGAAGAGAGCCTACTTTCGTGGAGCAGGGGCCTTTTTAACTGGTGAAAAACTGTCTGTCGATGAGTTTCAAGATGAATACTGAATTTTTTGACTGCTGGCTTGTCAGTGATCCGTGTACCTTCGGATAATTCAATATTGAGGAAAACAAACCAAATATCTGTTTCAGATTTGTTTTCTATGTTCATGAAAACGATGGAATATGTAAAAAATGATCGGTTTATTCGTTTTTCCGTTTTAAAAACAAAAACGAATAAACCGATCATTTTTTACATATTCCATCGTTTTCATGAACATAGAAAACAAATCTGAAACAGATATTTGGTTTGTTTTCCTCAATATTTAAAAAATGCATTAAATAAATACACAATAAAACGAAAAATAAAGTATTTTTATGAACAAGCGCGTTTTAGTCCACCGGAAGTTCAGCTGCAGCCTCTGGTGACCAGTGCTGGTATAGCCTGTTTTGTGTTTCTTATACAATCAGTTTTTCAAGGCACAGATCTTTAACAGATCACTGGAGCTATGCAAAGTCCCCTCCTGTTTTAAACGCTCCACCATAATCCCCATCCCCAAAAAAACAAAATCACAGGACTGAATGACCCGTTGCTCTTACATCTGTCGTCATGAAGTCATTTGAAAGACTGGTACTGGCCTATCTGAAGGACATCACAGAACCCTTACTGGACCCCCTGCAGTTTGCCTACAGAGCAAACAGGTCTGTTGAGGATGCAGTCAACATGGGGCTGCACTACATCCTCCAACATCTGGACAAACCAGGGACCTATGCAAGGATCCTGTTTTTGGACTTCAGCTCCGCTTTTAATACCATCATCCCATCACTGCTCCAGATGAAGTTAACCCAGCTCTCTGACTTCAGGAGAAACCCCCCTGTACTGTCCCCTCTCACCATCATGGACAGCACTGTGGCAGCAGTGGAGACATTCAGGTTTCTGGGCACCACTATCTCTCAGAACCTGAAGTGGGACAATCACACTGGGTCCATTGCTAAAAAACACAGCAGAGGTTGTACTTCTTACGTCAACTGAAGAAGTTCAGCCTACCACAAACGCTGTTGAAACAGTTTTACTCTGCAGTCATAGAGTCTGTTTTCTGCACGTCCATAACTGTCTGGTTCGGCTCAGCTACAAAGTCAGACATTAGAAGACTACAGAGGACAATCCGGACTGCAGAGAAGATCATTGGTACTGCTCTGCCCACCCTTCAAGAACTGTACACATCTAGAGTGAGGAAAAGGGCTCAGAAAATCATTCTGGATCCCTCACATCCAAGCCATCATCTCTTTGAACTGTTACCATCTGGTTGGCGCTACGAGCAATGAGCACCAAAACAAGCAGACACAGGAACAGTTTCTTCCCTCAGGCGATCTACCTCATGAACAATTAACTGTTCTACCCACCATGCAATTAATAACTTGTGCAATAATAACATGTGCAATACTAATTACATCCAACTGATAGTATACTCTACCTTTTTATTCCATTTTTGCTTAAATTATATTCCATCATGCTGTATATAGTGCATTCATTTCATTTTTTATCTGCATATATACATATACACCTGCATAGGTATTACCCTCTATATCTTATCTTTTTTACTTCCTATTTTTTATTTTTTTATTTTTATTCTTCTTTATATATAGATACATCTGTGTATTATATTGTTTATTTGTATTATATCATGGTCTCTGTGCACTGGATGCTTCTTTCACCACAACAAATTCCTCATATGTGCAGACATACCTGGCAATAAAGCTCTTTCTGTTTCTAATTCTGATTCTGAAATTACTTCCTACATATTTATATATGGTTGTTTACATGTGTTAGTGGCACACGCCACTGATAATTGATGTGTCTTTAAACATAGCGATCTTGCGCTTAACATGCCCTTTATGTGCTATACCATCACTGGTCGCTAGAGGCTGCAGCTGAACTTCCGCAAGACCGCTATCTTTAACACTCTGAGGTCGACAAACGCGTCGGCGCGGTTTGTGGCACTTTCTCCTGATAACGTCCAAAAGAATATAAATTACTCTGTCAGTTTTGATCGTACTCATAAGAGAAATACATCATTTGAATCTTTAAAGGGTATACTTTTATTTGTATACATTCATAATAACAAAAAAACGCTGCGGTTCTGTAAAATAAAGAAAAAAGACAGGGTGCGTTCTCTGCCTTTAAAATAAACTTGTCAACTTTTAAATAAACAAATTCAAAAAAAATTATGTAGGCCTATAATCCTTATAAAAGTAAGGAGTGGTACGGTTTTCCTTTATCACCTCATTATGTTCATATAATGATCTGAGGACGAGGTGAGCCAGGAATTGTGTACAAGCCCCCGAGAAATGTCCTAAAACATCAACCCTCATCATAGATTTGATCTACTTTATCTGCTCGTTTTTGATGATGTTACGCTACACAGATGAAAATCCACTTCAGATGGTTCTGGACAGTAAAATGTTTTTCGTAAAGATATTAAACATAGAAGACAAAACACATACAACTCTACAAAGGCGTGTTTTTAAAATTAAGCTGAGTTAATAAAAACCTGTACTTTCACTGCACATTACATTATATTGCATAGCAATAGAACTCTGCCCAAAACACAATAGAAAATGTAGTGGTTACCATTATAAACCTTTACAAACGTCCCATTATAACTAATGAATCCATTACATTTTATATAGTGTTTTGGGCAGGGTTCTATTGTTTTTATTTGAAATCAAATTGAATTGTGAGTGGTTGTGAGGTAATATATGAGACATTAGGCTATATGTTGATTACGCAGACTGTCATAAAAAACGAATTCTTCACGGAATAATTTTTTTTATCATGGGTCACTACAATAAACCTTTATTTTAGACACTCACTTTGCTTATGTGTGTACAATCTCTTAGTTAGTTTGAACTTTTTATTAAAATCATTTATAATGTAATGTGCAATAGCTACAGGTTTTTAATAACTCTTATTTTTATAAACACGTCTATGTAGAGTATGTAGATGTCTTTTATTTAACATTTTTACCAACAGTAAAAATGTTACAGTAAAAATGTCTTACGAGACAGTATTAACCCTTTCACACGTAAGTTTTCAAAATGACCCTCTTGCCGTGAGTTTTTTTCAAGGCGACCGTTAGAATGTATAACATGTGACACACCGCAGAGCCACAGCAGCTGTATGACTGCTTCCTAAACCTGATAAAGATTAGTGAGTGTCAAATGGGATTCTTGGCTGGTCGACACATAAATTGGAACATTAGATTAATTTAGATTTGTTAGATTATTCATATTTGTTGGAATCAGAGGCTGTAATTGTCTTTTTAGATTTTCATAAAGATTTTGATACCATTGAACATCAATTTATGTTTAAGGCTTTGAAAACTTTTGGTTTTGGGATAGATTTATTTATATTGTTGAAATGTTTCATAAAGGTATCAATAGTTCTATTAATTTATATCCAAATACTTCTAAATGATTTTCTATTAGTAAAGGAGTGCACCAAGGCTGTCCTATATCACCTTTCTTATTTCTTAAAGTAGTAGAGTTTCTTAGCATTAAAATAATAAATGCTCATAATGTGCAAGGAATTAATATTTTTAGTAAAGAAATTAGATTATCTCAGCTTACAGACGATACTGTCATTTTTTTGAATTTTTTAAAAGATCAGCCAGAAAAATTGGAACATCTTTTTTATGAATGTCACCATTCAAAGAATTTTGGGGGTAATTTATCTTTGTACATCCAAGAGAAAACAAATTTTAGTTGTAATTTGACTGCAAAAAATGTCCTAATATATTTTGAATAAAAAAATATGTATTTTGATTTCATGGTGAATATTATGATTTTAGTTGGTAAATTTCATACCCATAAAAGTAAAAGAAATAATTCGAAACCTTGTTTGAAAGTGTTTGTTAGATTTCAAGTCCTATTTGGATTCTCTTCAATTTGTTAATAGTAAAAAATGTAAAGATACAATTGTATTTGCTAAAACGCTAAATTTATTAGAAGATAATTTAAATATGCTGTTTTTGGAATATTTTCATGTTTTTTTCAATACATTTTACATTTATGTATAACTAATAGCCTATTGGTTTGTTTAAAAACATTTTTTGGGATGTCTTGTTATAAGTGTATATGTTCTTTTGTTGTAATTCTGTCAATAAAAAAAGGGAAAAAAAGGAAGTGTCGTCTTTCCACTCCCCCCCGGCCTGAAACCGGCTGATCTGGCCAGTCGGTTGCAGGCTAGGTTTAAAAATTTGTGACACAGGCCACGCCCTCATGTGTTGTTACTGCTACAGATTTACTACAATCGCATATGAAAGTGCATGTATGTTTTTGTGGGCATTTATTTACTTCCTCTATTCATGAGTTTGACTTTATTTGCAAACAGAAAACAGAGTTACTAGAATTATGCAATGAAGAATTATGCAATTGTCATGCACTTAATATACTGATTTATTAATTTACTAATCTACCCATTCATTCATTTATTCATTATTGATGTGTCCAGTTGATGTGGGGCAGTTGTGGCCTAATGGTTAGAGAGTTGGACTCGTAACCAGAAGGTTGCTGGTTTGATTCTCAGTACCAGCAGGTAACAACTGATGTGTCCTTGATCAAGGCACCTTACCCCCGTTTGCTCCCCGGGCGCTGCAGTGATAGCTGCCCACTGCTCCGGGTGTATGTGTGTTCACGACTTGAAGTGTGTGTGTTAACTATTCACTGGATGGGTTAAATGCAGAGGTCACATTGCGGGTATGGGTCACCATTACCCGAAAAAAAACATTGTAAAACATTTTGCGACACAGCAAACCCCTCACGTTCCCCAGTAGAGGTCCTAGTCAAACACTGAACTTCGGTGGTTCAGAAATCTTCACTTCGCTATCACTATATAAAAGTATCTCTGACCAGAGTGTGCCATTTGGGATGGGGTCTGGCTATGTTTGAAATGATTTCTAATAATTGTTAACTGGCATGTACATAGCATAGTATATACAATACAATAAAATATCACATTAACTGAGGTCAGGACATTCAAAGATATTATTATTATAATATTTCAAACATGTCAATGCTTTTTTGTTTTTTAACAATTTTAAGGAGGACATGAAATAATCAAACTCATCATTAAAACAGGAGAATAATTTAGATATTTTTGTTTATGAATATAACTAGGGCTGTCAAACGATTAATCGCATCCAGAATAAATGTTTGTGTTTACATAATATATGTCTGTGTACTGTGCATATTGATTGTGTATTTCTAAAAAAAAACCATACATGTATATATTTAAGTAAAATATAAAGTATAAAAATGAATAAACTTTAAATATAAATTAAATTATTGGTAAATATAAACAAATACATCTATATATTTCCTAAATATATATAGGCCTACATGTATGTGTATGTGTTCATAATTACAAAATTAATATGCACAGTAAACAGACTATTATGTAAACCCAGCGCATCACAGGGACTCCACTTCCATCCATGGAGGACATCCAGAGGAAACGCTGTCTGCGTCGAGCTCGCAGCATTCTTAAGGACTCCTCTCATCCCGCTCACAGACTGTTTTCTCTCCTGCCCTCCGGCAGGCGTTTCAGGTGCCTCCGGACCAGGACCAGCAGACTAAAGAACAGCTTTTTTCCCAGAGCTGTCTCTTTATTGAACTCTGCCCCTCACTGATCCCACTGCCCCTCATATACTACTACACTCTTCTCTCCCCCCTCATTGCACACCTGACTTCACTTGTTATTTGCACTAATGGACTGTCTATACATAACATTTATGTTCATTTGCATTACCAGACTGCTCATTTACAGTAACAACTGTTTACATATGCATCTTGCACTCCTACACTTTAACTGAAATATGCAATAACTTCTTCCATTGCACTGTTACTTAGATAGCTTCTGTCCATTATTTATTTGCACTACTTTATATCCATCGCACTGCTGCTCACCATAGCCTAACTTATCATTGTGTACATCCATTTGTAAATCTCTGTTTATAGTAATAGAGGTCTGTATATTATGTTCATAGTATATATCCATCTGTAAATCTCTGTTTATAGTAATAGACATCTGTATATTATGTTCATAGTATATATCCATCTGTAAATCTCTGTTTATAGTAATAGACATCTGTAAATCTCTGTTTATAGTAATAGACATCTGTATATTATGTTCATAGTACATATCCATCTGTAAATCTCTGTTTATAGTAATAGACATCTGTATATTATGTTCATAGTACATATCCATCTGTAAATCTCTGTTTATAGTAATAGACATCTGTATATTATGTTCATAGTACATATCCATCTGTAAATCTCTGTTTATAGTAATAGACATCTGTATATTATGTTCATAGTACATATCCATCTGTAAATCTCTGTTTATAGTAATATCCATCTGTATATTATGTTCATAGTACATATCCATCTGTAAATATCTGTTTATAGTAATAGACGTCTGTATATTATGTTCATAGTATATATCCATCTTTAAATATCTGTTTATAGTAATAGACATCTGTATATTATGTTCGTAGTACATATCCATCTGTAAATATCTGTTTATAGTAATAGACGTCTGTATATTATGTTCATAGTACATATCCATCTGTAAATATCTGTTTATAGTAATAGACGTCTGTATATTATGTTCGTAGTACATATCCATCTGTAAATATCGGTTTATAGTAATAGACATCTGTATATTATGATCATAGTACATATCCATCTGTAAATCTCTGTTTATAGTAATAGACATCTGTATATTATGTTCATAGTACATATCCATCTGTAAATCTCTGTTTATAGTAATAGACGTCTGTATATTATGTTTATAGTATATATCCATCTGTAAATCTCTGTTTATAGTAATAGACATCTGTATATTATGTTCATAGTACATATCCATCTGTAAATCTCTGTTTATAATAATAGACATCTGTATATTATGTTCATAGTATATATCCATCTGTAAATCTCTGTTTATAGTAATAGACATCTGTATATTATGTTCGTAGTACATATCCATCTGTAAATATCTGTTTATAGTAATAGACATCTGTATATTATGGTCGTAGTACATATCCATCTGTACATCTCTGTTTATAGTAATAGTCGTCTGTATATTATGATCATAGTATATATCCATCTGTAAATCTCTGTTTATAGTAATAGCCATCTGTATATTATGTTCATAGAATATATCCATCTGTAAATCTCTGTTTATAGTAATAGACATCTGTATATTATGTTCATAGTACATATCCATCTGTAAATCTCTGTTTATAGTAATAGACATCTGTATATTATGTTCATAGTACATATCCATCTGTAAATCTCTGTTTATAGTAATAGACATCTGTATATTATGTTCATTGTATACATCCACCTGTAAATTTCTGTTTATAGTAATAGGCATCTGTATATTATGTTCATAGTATATATCCATCTGTAAATCTCTGTTTATAGTAATAGACATCTGTATATTATGTTCATAGTATATATCCATCTGTAAATCTCTGTTTATAGTAATAGACATCTGTATATTATGTTCATAGTACATATCCATCTGTAAATCTCTGTTTATAGTAATAGACATCTGTATATTATGTTCATAGTACATATCCATCTGTTAATTATTTATTTATATAACTTATGCAACCGCATGTGTAATGACAATAAAGTTGAATCTAATCTAAACACAAACTTTTATTCTGAATGCGATTAATCTCGATTAATCTTTTGACAGCCCGAAATATAACATTTTGCCATCAGTAAAAATAAGTTAACAATGTATTCCAAACATTACATACATAACATATAAAGACATCTTTTAATGCAAATATGTATTTAATTTTAACCACATTGAAAATAAATTCATATCTCTCTCTCACACTTACAAAAAGAACAAAGATCATCAACATCAGAATATTTTGAAATTAAAGATTTAACAGGGTAAATTGTGTGTAAAATTTTAAAGTCTATTTCTTTAACTTTGTTATTAATGCAATATTTAAAGGGTATTAACCAAGCAACTTTCCACTCTATATTATTAACAATTGAGCTCCAAAAAGATTTTCCTCTTGTTATAATTTTATTATAAAAATGTTGTAAATAAATTGATTATTTAATTTTTTGTCAATTAATTCAACTCCGTTTAAGATTAATTTGGGATTTTTCAATATTATTTTGTTGTATAAAATATGACTTTTAATGAGATTAATAAGATTAAGAGGAACAGCTCTAGAAACTAAAATGCACTTCTCTAAAATGCACTTTATCATAAACTGCTCATAAGATAATAGATTCCCATACATATCAAACATATTCAGAATATGATTAATGTCTCTGTTAAACCAATGATTTAAAAATAAAGATTTATTGTTAACCGTTAAATTGATATTATTCCAAATGAGAGATACGATTTCTAATCATTAAAAAAACTTTGACACAAACTGACGTCATTTCCCGGACTCGCGACGAACGCTGATGACGCCACTCTCCCGCGTCACGCCTGCGAAAATGGCGTCGGTGCAGAAAGGGAAAAAGGTGGTAAACCAGGAGGAATTGCGGCGGTTAATGCGCGAGAAAAAGGTCTCAGCAGAGCGTCAGAAGCGCGTCGAGTCGCCTTACGCGAAGTACAACAGTGCAGGTCAGCTGAGCTGCGCGCTGTGTAACGCGCTAGTCAAATCCGCGCTGCTCTGGCAGACACACGTGCTGGGAAAACAACACCGAGATAAAGCTGTTGAAGTCAAGAGCAGAGAGCACACCGTCCAAACACCGTCATCGTCTTCATCGTCAGCAACAGCAGCAGCGTCGAAGAGGAAAGCCAAACCGGAGCTCGCGGCAGTCCCAGCAAAACAAGCCAAACAACAGAACGCTGCAGGTGAGAACTTGTTCACCTGAAACATCAGGACTCAACTAATTATTAAACTATTATCAAGCTCCTTTTGCACTTCAAGTGTTGGTAGCGTCTCCAGCCTGACTTTTAAGTGCACAAGGCTGGCCAGGACCATTGCCATGTTACCCCTGCTGTTACACAGTTGTATATGGTAACGTTAATGAAAACGAGGGCTGTCACAATTATTAAATAATCGTCTCATCTCAATGATTTCAGATAACCGCAATTATTGTGAATCTTTAGAAAACAAGGGTGATAGTCTGCTGCATTCTGCACTTAGTTACATTCAAATGACATTTCTCCCTATTTTGAGTTGTATTAGCTTTGTATTTAACCATGTAATGTTAGGCTAGAGCATCAGCATAGTCGGGCTCATTTTCTGTCACCCAAAGCAGCAGTAGCTTTAGGCATGCTACGAAAACAATGTGTGGTTTGAATTTGCTTTCGTTTTATATCTCCTGGTAGCACTCGCACCAATGGTCCAAAAGTCACAAACAATGTTGTTACGTATCCCCACGCTTTTTTAAGTGGGTATGCGGAAGTTGTTTACATTTTCTAGTCATTATACGACATTTACCTGCTTATCACGTAGACTACACTGCTGCCGCAGATGTGTTTTCTAGAGCAGAGGTTCCCAAAGTATTGTCCGTGAAATGTGTGACTCATGCAAGCTTAATGAGTCAGAATGTGCACTTTGTTCACTTTTGCCTTTAGCTCAAAATGAGACTCAATTTTGCTTAAACTTGAGGTTGTCAAGTTTAAATAAATACATTAAGCCCTCGTCTAGCAAATGGACCTTCCTAAATCTTCCCATTAACAAATGATGCGTGTCCATCATAAGAAAAGCACTTGCGCTTGCTTTCGCTTTAAAACATGCAGGCACAAGAAAATAAAGTGCGGGACCCTAAAAGAGTTCCTAAGACAGATAATCGAAGTGATGTTAAAAGAGTGATATGTTATGAAACCGATCTTCCTCGCGCTGACGGACACATCTCTCAGACAGTGTGTGATCCTGATTTACAATTACACAAAATTAACGTTACAATTAGGGATGCTGTGATCAGGATTTTTGCAGCAGATACGGAGTACTGATTTCTTGTCATCATGATCGGCTGATCCCGATTTACAGTATATAATTGGCATGTAAGCTCTCTGATAACTTTTTTTGATCACTGAACATTTTTCCGCTGTCCTTATCATTTAATCATATGAGGGCATTTAAAAGGAAACTATTATTTCCCATCCCATTTTAAATACATTCTTATTTTGACCACAAACAATTAAATTACTAGCTTTGTTATGGTTTCTGTCTAAATTACTAAATTATTTGATAGGTAATTTACAACACATTTTCATATAAATAAACTGTAAATACTGTGTGGATTATTTAGAAAAAAGCCATTACACACTGAGTCCAAAATTACATGTTACCAGGATATCTATTGTTGATATTATTAATAGAGAATGAGTGTCTCATGAAATCCTGTCATCATTCACTCATTCTCATGTCAATCTTTGTGACTATTAATTGTGCAGAACTTAAAAGAAGATCATTTAAAGAACAATGTTAACCAAACAACACTGAACCCCATTGAGTTTCATTTTATGTACACAAAACCATTGAGACATGTCTCAAACTATCTTCTTTTGTTTAACAGAAGAGTCATATACAGGTTTTCAACAACATAAGGGTAAATAAACAATGTTTAAATATATTATATTTGAATGAAGAGAAAAGATGATATTTTGAGTAAATCATTCAAGCAGAAACACATCACTGGTGTACAGTAAACTGTGCAGCCTAGAAAGCAAGAAGCACACTGTAATAGGAAAGTAGTCAAACAAAAGCAAACTTGTGTGAGATGCTTATGTTTTAGATTAAGTTAGTTGTATTGCTCTTTCCTTTTTTAACTGTTTTTAAACAAAGTCGAACGGCTTGTTCACGCATGCTCTTATTCGGATTTAAGCCTGATGTTCCCACATCAGAGCTTTGCATTACGGCTTTAAAATCAAGTTTATATGGATTTATTCTTCAGAACTGACAGTATTCAACAGGAAAACATGTATTAACTCACTTCACCTGATGCTGTCCACTCTGTGATCTCACACATGAGCACCTCTGCGCCCCGCACAAGCAGAACAGAGCTCACAATCTGCTAAAATGCTAACCGCTCTGTGAACACGCATGCGCAGTGCTTGACTAAAGTATTTGTAAACACTGAGTGCTGTTTTTAGTAGAGCTTAAAAAACACGTGACATACTCGATAATAAGATTTCGCACATCGTTAAAACAAGATTTATGATATTATCGCACACAATATATCTTGCACACCCCAAAGACAGAGAGTGTGGCAGATGATTGCGGAACAGCTTTTCTCTCTCTCTGGGAGAAATAACAAAACGGGAGAATGGCGGGAGATGGGTGTGAAAAATGAGACTCCAGGCCAAAACGGAAGTGTTGACAGGTATGCAAGAAAGCGCAGGCAGAGCGCGAGGACAGCGCAGGCAGAGCGCGAGGACAGCGCAGGCAGAGCGCGAGGACAGCGCAGGCAGAGCGCGAGGACAGCGCAGGCAGAGCGCGAGGACAGCGCAGGCAGAGCGCGAGGACAGCGCAGGCAGAGCGCGAGGACAGCGCAGGCAGAGCGCGAGGACAGCTAAGTAATCCGTCTCAATGGAGGGAATAAGGAGAGAGAGCGAGAGGCAAAGCGAAGCTGTGTGCTTTTAAAGCGACAGCTTTAAAAAGCTGCCTTTTTAAAAGTTTTGTTATATAGACAATAAAACCAGGTGAAGCTTATTTCACGTCTTAAGAACACGAAATACGCTTCACCTGGTTAAGTGCAGCCACGAACAGCAGGTGTTTCTAAATCATATTTTAATAGATTACCACATGAAACCAACAGTATTACATTTCAAAATATGAATCACAGTCTCATTTTCTGTCATCAGAATAAGTTATTCAAAGTGCAATACATGAGGGAAAAACACATCACGTTGTTAGTCTCCAGCACTGAAAGAAACTTTGTCTTCTGATCAACAGATGATGTGCGATGGCTTTTATCTGTCTACAACTCGTACTACATGGACCAGAAAGAGAACGAAAACAATGCGGATACATTTTTTTAAATAACCATGTCATTAATATAAGCTTCTTAAAAAGTGTATATGTCCAGTGTTCAGTGCGATTTCCAGCTGTCAGAGCAGAAATGAAAACTGCCGTTTATCTTCCCTGGTTTATTATGAAAATCGAGTGCGCTTTTTTCATCCATTCGATTAAAAGATCTGAAAAAGCCCATACAGTTACCTGGTCATAAACCTCCCTCCCCTCAAAGAAATCAGGACAGATGCGATTAAAATGCACAAAAGAGATGGATTAAAACACCAGGTGTAAACGGGTATGTGTTAGGGCTGGGACAATATATTGTGTAATTCTTTATGCTCAGTTTCTCAATGAATTACGGTTGAATGCTGCCATATCTGAAAACCAGAGGCCACTCTCGCGCAGAAACTCCAACTATGGGCATATATTATCGCTGTTCTCTTCTGTCACAGAAGAGCTGTTCATAAAACACCGTCGTGATTTTAGAAGCATCTGATATATGCATAATTAACGTGTGGCGCGATATATATCACCCAGGCCTAGTATGTGTCTTTTTTGTCAATTTGGTATCCGATTGACCAAAACACATTTTAATACCAGGTACAAACAGAAATTTTCTGGTACAGAAACAGTATTGATAACATCTGAGTTTATCTATCTATACAATGTGGGTAATAATTTAGCAGCTGGTCTCATTACAAGGTTTTGGTACACATGCATACATAGCCTAAACTATCTTGTTGAATGCTCCCTCCCCATACAGTTCCAAAACGTTACTTGCATCCTCAAGTAGCATAATATTTAACTGATTAAATATATAAGGATAAATTAAGAAGGGAGGATAAAAAGAATTGAAGTCTTACAGTTTTCTTGTGAAGTTAGACATCACAGTGTCAATCTGCTTGCCGCGTGCATGTTCCACAACAATGCTGCTCCCAGACACACCTGCCTGTTAATCGGCCTAATTTGCAGCACAATCGGCCAATGCCGATCAATTAAAAAATACCCCAAAATCAGCCGAATGACCTCAAGTTATTGCCATGGCCATCCCGCTTTCCAGACCTGAACCCTATAGAAAATGAGTGGAGTTTTTTAACAGTTTTTCAGGTGATGTTGCCATAGCAAATATATAATATATATATCAGTGCAATATCTTTACTCTGACACTTTATGTAAATACATATTATTATATTTTCTAGGTCTTAAACATGTACAGTACACAGTTGTAATATACAGTACTTACTAGGCACACTTGCACATAACTAAACTGCACCTTTGTATATTATTATGTTTTTATCCATATTTATTTAAATTCTTTTCTATATCTTGTTATACTGTGTGTTTAAGAGCTCCTGTAACTAGAACGAATTCTTTGTGTGCACACTTGGCGAATTAAGCTTATTCTGATTCTGAAATCATAATATCGGAGCTTCAATGATCATTGCTTTTCATAGCTGTGTTGCACACACTTAACTCAGAGTTGACTAAACAAACTCATTTCAGCTGTTCTGAAATCAACTCTGAGTTCACATTTGAACTCGGACTGAAACAGTCCTCGTTTATTATTTGTACAAATAATTGGAAGTTTGTTCCGATGATATGAGAGTGATAATTTTTCACTAATACGAGGACTGTATTGCTGTGTAAAACGCTGTGTTTGTTGTCTCATGTGATGTGCACAGGCGCTGCGTCGGTATCCTCACATCGGTCTGCAGGTCTGGGCCTCCTGGCAGGAAACTATGATGACGAAGATGATGAAGATATGGACACTAGCAGTAATATTCCAGCTAAAGACGCAGCTGCAAATCTCCCGTCAGATTTCTTCGACAGCGGCGGCGGTGGTGGCGTCCCAGCTGTTTCTCACTCGGGCTCAGTGTCCAAAGCCTCTGATGAAGAAGCGACTGCGCTGGAGAGGAAAGACAATATGGCTGAAGCTTTACCAGAGGGATTCTTCGATGATCCCGTGAGAGATGCCAAAGTTCGTAACGTGGACGCACCGAAAGATCAGATGGACAGAGAGTGGGAGGAGTTTCAGAAAGAGATGCGACAGGTGAACACTGCATCGGACGCTATCGTTGCTGAAGATGATGAAGAGGGACGCTTGGAGCGACAGATCGATGAGATCGATGAGCAGATCCAATGTTATCGGCGAGTGGAGCTTTTACGGGCAAAGCAGGAGGTCGTAAAGGAGACGCTGGGGAAGAAAAAGAAAGATCAGAGAATCGAAACACATTCATCCGGCAGCGATAAGGAAGATGATGAGGAACTTATGCACGTGTTGACACGCGACTGGAGGGCCAAAGGAGCTCTCGCTTAACACCGCATACAAACATGACATATATTACCAGATGCGCTGTGATTTCTCTCACGTACCTTCTGTTTTTCACCTTTTGAAGATAACCCAAAGTGTAATTTATCTTAGGAGATTTGATGATAATATGTCACTCCATTGCACGCACGCACGCACACACACACACACACACACTTCATTTACTGGAGCTTTCCTTGGGGTCAGAATGTAGACCATTTTTGCCATTTCTGTGAATTCTGTAAATAAAGGCTGATAATACTCTGTAACAGATCTTGCATTTGTCTGGGGCTTTTAGATCAACATTGGTTTGATCACCCTGCACTTTTTCAGATGAGCAGTGCTGTAGAATATTAAAGTGCCAAAAACAATACAAACATGTTCATTCAGTCAGACTCTTATCTAACTCAAAACATTGAATCACGTTTTCAGTGTTCGTAAATAATGTAGATTATTCATTTGAATTTCAATTGTTTTAAGTATTGAATCATAAAACTGAGCTGTATTGTTCTGCAGTGTCATAATGTTTATAATGATGCACCACCTGAACGTGATGATTGATTTCAATAATATACAGTCAGAGCTGTCAGTTCAATGAGAGTTGAGAGTTTTAGAAACTTTAGGTTTCGTGAGAATCATCCATTTTTCCTAAGATGTCAAACATCATTTCTTTGTGTGCATAAAAACTTACATGAATGAATTTCCATTTCAGGCAATAAAACAAGTCTGATATGCTCAAAAGCATAAATTTTTCGACATAAGACCTTAAAAATCTCATACTCTAATAATCTAAAAATGTCAATACCATAACATGTTTTGATTTAATTCATCACACATGCAAATAGACATTAATGAAGTATATTTTTTCTATAGAATATTTTTTTCAAATGTGGAAAACTATCTGTATGAGTAATGATAATCAGTATTGTCATGCACACAGCATCACAAGAAACTTAAAATTGGGATGAAACGGTGTTTCATGCATTCTGACTTATTTCCAATGTTAAACATGCTGTCTTCTCTTGCTTAACATGGTCAACTTGTCAAAAAACGAGTTAGACCTATGACGTAGTATTTCTCAGTCCTCACAGGATTTTGCTGACATTTTTTATGGCAAAAAAAAAATGCTTGATTAGGCTAAAAAGTAAAAACAAAATACAGCTTGAATTGGAAAGCAGGTTTCTTTTAAAGTATACCTGTGAAAACGTTACTTGGGACAATGTTACCAGACAATCAATGTTTACTACACAATTATTTACTTTCATTTAAAACAATAATTAAAGTTCAACAACCATTGCAACAACTCATGCAACAATTGATCTTCTTGACAGAATGTCCTAACATTAAGCTCTCAGGTTGCCAGACCTTTACTGAAGCTCAAGAGGCCTGAGGCCATATGACTGACAGGTCAAGCAACCAATTACGTTAATTTCTGGCTGACTTGAGCAGATTTTTACGGAGTGTGTGATGTGATGACGTAACATGGTGCAAAGTTTCTTTAATTTTGTGTAAAATCCTGCAGGGACTGATTTCTGTGCTGAATACACTCCCCCAGCATTCGTACAGGTTTCTGAAAGTTTTTTCCGCACTAGAAAAACCTTGGAGGCGTGGAGATGTCCCTACAGTAACTGACCAATGCAAGAGGGTTATACGCAAAACATTTTAATGCTGATTTTTGTTTTATACAAGAGTCTCACGCAATTTCTAAGGACTTTACATTTTGGAAATCACAATGGGGTGATGAGGTGTTTTCTTCATATGGTTCAAATGACTTTAAAACACAAGTTTAAAGGTAAAATAATAGAGACTATTTCTGATCCTAAGGGTCATTTTGTCTTTGTATTAGTGAATGTAAGTGATTTTATTTTTGTTTTGGGTGGTTTTAATTCTTCCAAAAATAACTTGAATTTATTTAATATAATTGAGTCACATTTGGATTATTTTAAATCAAAATATTCTAATTTGTTTATTATTTTGGGAGGAGACTTTAACCAAACTATGAATGATTTTTTTGGATAGATCACCTCCTAGATTATCTAATAGTTCTCTAGGGCTTCATAATTTGATATCCCGATTTGGTCTAATTGATATTTGGAGAGAAAATAATCTTTTACGTGGTCTAATAGCTTTGGTTCATTAAGATCAAGAATTGATTTTTGGTTCATATCTAATTCTTTGTCTAATTATGTTTCTAAGGTAGAAATTTTACCTTCTCCATTATCTGATCATAAATCTATTGTTTTATCCTTTGAAAACCCCTCTTCTAACTTTTCAATCTTTGAAATTTGTCAATCTGTAATGTCTAAAATTCAACATTATTTTAATAAAGCCCATTCTAAAGGTGTTTTTGGCTCTAATTGGGAGCTATTGAAATTAGATTATTGTTGATTTGCTCAAAAAGCAAAACAAAATAAATTAGAGGAGCTTGATATTATTAAAAGAATTGTCTGTGTATCATGTATTCCTGGTGAAAATGTATTAACTACCCAAAAATCTGAGCTGGCTGAACTTCATAATTCATTAGATAACAGAAGGTGCATTTGTACGTTCGAGAAGAAAGTGGATGGAAGATGGAGAGCATAATTCTAGTTTTTTTTTTTTTAATTAGAGAACCAACAAAATAATCTTCATTCTATTAGTAGTCTAATAGTAAATGGTGTGCTTTTAAATAATCATAAGGACATTTCCAATTATTGTGAACAATTTTATAAAGACCTTTATTGTTCCAGACACTCCACAAAGTTTGGAGTCATTTTTCAATTCTTTAGATAAAGACAGTTTTTGAAAATCAGTAATAATAGTAAGAATTTATGTGAATCGTCTATTCAAATTAATGATATCTATGAGGCAATTGAAAATTTTAAATTAAATAGATCTCCGGGAAATGACGTTTTAACATCAGAATTCTATAAAAAATTCAAATCTTTTTCCATTTCTTCTTAAAGCCTTGAAAGGGGCACCCTTCCACCCTCTATGACTCCGGGTGTTATACATTTGATTCCTAAACCTAATAAGACTATTACTATACTATACTATTAAAATTGGCATCCTATAAGTCTCCTAAATAATTATTATAAATTATTAGCCATGATTTTTGCTAAAAAAATTAAATGCACTGTAGATGATATTATTGATGAATGTCAGTCGGGGTTTCATGGGAGGCAGACTTATTTCTAATAACATCTGTCTTGTTCTTGACATTCTGGACTATTCAGATTTGATTTCAGATGACAGTTTTTTTTTACTTTTTCTTGATTTTTATAAAGCTTTTGATTCGGTTTAAGTTACTTTTATTATAAAGTCTTTGGAAGTTTTTGGTTTTGGTTCTAATTTTATTAATGCAATTCAGACTTTATATAATAATGCCAATGCTTCAATGAAATTACAATCTGGTACAACTCATAGATTTAATTTAAGTAGAGGTATCCGTCAAGGTTGCCCAATTTCGCCATATATATTTTTTGCTTCCTATGCAATTGTTAGCTATTTATATTCAAAGTAGTCATCTTAAAGGTATCTCTGTTGCAAATCGTTCAGTTTTAATAAGTCAGCTAGCAGATGACACAACGTTGTTTTTGAAGGATAAACATCAAATTCATGTAACTTTAGATTTAATTAGTTTATTCTCTTCTGCTTCTGGTTTAACGCTTAACATTCATAAGTGTGAACTGTTAGCTGTGAAAAAATCAGCAGAAACAAATATTTATGACTGTAACACTTCTGTTATGTTTAGTTCTGTCTGTTTCTAGTTTGCCTGTGTTCTGTCATCTGTTGCCTTAGTTACTAATTAATCCCACACCTGTTTCTGTTTTCCCATGATTATGTACCTGTGTATTTAAGCCCCGTGTCTCCTCAGTTCATGGTCGGTTATTGTATTGTTTCGTTGCTTGTGTTTGCCCGTGTGTTCGTCTTCTGCCCCTGGATTGCTATTAAAGTGCTTGTTACCTGTATTTCTTTGCCTGTGAGCTTGATTCTACGCGAGAGCGTGACAATGACATTCCTGTCGAATCTGAAAAACATATTTGGGTATTATAGTTTGTAAAGATCAGAATAAGAGAGTTAGGCTAAATTTTGAACCTTGTGTTGTTTCTATTAAGCATAAATTAAATTCTTGGTTACAGCGTGATCTTTTCATAACAGGTAAAGTTTTGCTTTCTAAAGCAGATGGATTATCTCGGATTATCTCAGTGAGAGAGCCTCTGTTTAGAGACAGCCCGACCTTTAGTCCCCCCCGCCGTAGCACACGAAGAGCTGGTCAGACAGCCGAAACCCGGCCATTTGATCAACGTAAGCCCTCAAAGCCCTAACCCCCCTCACAGCCCTCTAAGCGTCCGCATCACCAGAGGCAGACGACTCGGAAGACAAAGCGAGCAACGAAATAACCTGCTCTCTGAACGGGGTAGACAGGGACTTGGGCACATAACCCGCTTTCGGCCAGAGAGTGACGCTGCAGTCGCCGGCCCCAAAACGAATGTAATCCGCGCCGATAGAAAGCGCACGTAAATTCCCAATGCATTTGGCCGAAGCAAGGGCAAGAAGAAGAACGGCTTTAAGAGAGAGCTCCCTTGTAGAAACAGTCTCCAATGGCTCGAACGGGGTCTATACCACAGTCAACGCACCAATTCTTAAATACATCCCATTTCAGAGCATATAAGCATCTAGAGGAAGGTGCCCGAGACTCCGTAATAGTGTCAAGCACCCTCTGAGGGAGGGGGTCTAAAACCCTCGAAGCGGCCAGGCATGGAGGTTCCACAGTTCCGGGTTGGGGTGCCAAATTGAGCCGTTCACCTGCGACAACAGGTCGCTCCTGAGAGGAATGCGCCACGGAGAGGCCACCAGTAACTCTCTCAGGTCCGAGAACCACGGTTGAATTGGCCCCCCCTCGAGACCATGTCCGCTCCACAGTTCAAATGACCGGGAATATGCACTGCCCTGATGGAGAGCAGGTGCTGGTCTCCCCATGGCAGTAGCCTCGCAGCCAACTCGAAAAGCGGTCTGACGTGAACCCCATGTTGGTGATTGATGTACGAAACCACAGACGTGTTGTCAGTGCAAATCAGTACATGACGCTGCGCCAGCTGTGGTAGAAAACTTTGCAGAGCTAAGAACACAAGACCCTTGCCGCAAGACCCTCCAACGCATAGTGAGAGCAGCTGAGAAGATTGTTGGTGTCTCTCTCCCCTCCCTCCAGGACATTTTTGGTACCCGTCTCACCCGCAAAGCCCTCTGCATTGCAGGTGATCCCACCCACCCATCACACAGCTTCTTCAGTCTGAAAGAGAGCTTCATACACCAGGCAGTCAGGAAGCTAAACTCCCTTCCGACCCTGCCTTCCCTTCCCTCCCCTCCCTTGCCACACACACACCTCTGAACTCTGAACCCATCCATCCCTTCCCACATCATACTTTGTCCCGCACTTTTCAGTAGTGGTCTGAGCCACCTCAACTAACTACCTCTAAGTCAGTCAAACACGCCTGCTCTCTTGACACTTTAAAACAGACTGATAAGGTTTGCACTACATTACATCTGCACTGTTGTCATTTCATCTGCACTGTTGTGTATTTCATCTACACTGTTGTTTATTTCATCTGCACCATTTAATTTGATTGTTTCATCTGCACTGTTGTTTATTTCATCTGCACTGTTGTTTATTTCATCTACACTGTTGATTATTTTATCTGCACTGTTGTTTCTTTCATCTGCACTGTTGTTTGTTTCATCTGCACTGCTGTTTCTTTCATCTGCACTGTTGTTTATTTCATCTGCACTGCTGTTTCTTTCATCTGCACTGCTGTTTCTTTCATCTGCACTGCTGTTTCTTTCATCTGCACTGCTGTTTACTTCATCTGCACTGCTGTTTATTTCATCTGCACTGTTGTTTATTTCATCTGCACTGTTGTTTATTTCATCTGCACGGCTGTTTATTTCATCTGCACTGTTGTTTATTTCATCTGCACTGCAGTTTATTTCGTCTGCACTGCTGATTATTTCGTCTGCACTGCAGTTTATTTCATCTGCACTGCTGTTTATTTCGTCTGCACTGCTGTTTATTTCGTCTGCACTGCTGTTTATTTCGTCTGCACTGCAGTTTATTTCATCTACACTGCTGTTTATTTAATCTACACTGCAGTTTATTTCATCTGCACTGTTGATTATTTCATTGGTTTGCACATTTATCTCGGTTACATATCCCTTGCTTGTTAAGTTGTTTTGTGTATATATATATATAGATTTTGTATTTATCTGTAATTTGATATATTTTTTATATATGTTTATTCTATGTTATCTGTATGCACCTAGGGTCTGAGAGTAACGCAATTTCAGTCCTCCTACATGTGGCAGAATTGACAATAAAGCCGACTTTGACTTTGAACACCGCCTTTAGCTCCAGATGATTTATGTGCCATTTGCTCAGAGACGGCGACCACAGACCCGACGCTGGGCTTCCTTCGCACACTGCACCCCAGCCCGAGGAAGACACATCCGTCGTTACCACCGTGCACATCGTCACAAGCCCCAGGAGAATGCCCCGGCTGAACATGCTTAAGTCGCACCACGGTTTTAAAGCGCTGAGGCATCTGTGAGTTATCCGCACACGAGCACGACCTGAGGACCATGCTCTCCGCGGAACCTGAGTCTTTAGCCACAGCTGCAGCGGTCGCATGTGCAGAAGACCCAGGTGGCAGACCAATGAAGCTGACGCCATCAGTCCCAGAAGTCTCTGAAATACCCTCAGCGGGACGGACCGGTCCAGACTGAAGGCGCGCAGTGCAGCAGAGATGGACTCTAAGCGCTCCTGAGAGAGTCGGGCACGCATCTCCACCGAGTCGAAACATACCTCTAGATACGTTATGGACTGACTCGGCGTAAGCTTCCTCTTCTGCACGTTCACCCGTAGCCCCAGGGATGATAAATGACGAAGCAGCGCTTGCGTATGGCTGACAGGCACATCCCGTGAATGGGCCAGAAGCAGCCAGTCGTCCAGATAGTTCAGAATGCGCATACCTCTAGCTCTGAGAGGGGAAAGTGCTGCGTCCACGCATTTCGAAAACGTGCGCAGAGACAATGCCAGCCCGAAAGGAACTGGTATGCTGCTCCTTTGGAAGCTGCTCTGCCATCAGCGCGAAGTCCGTCGCCACCCTCAGGTCCTTCACAGGATGCTTGCAGGATGTTCGCCTGAAAGACCTGTAGAACCGCCATCACGTGCAGCGTGGAGGCAGCTAACCGTAGGCCTTCGCCCCATCCACGTGGGCGAACATAGCCTGTGTGGCAGCGTGGACTCGCGCCAACGACTTAACCACGTGCTCGTGCACATCAGGAAAAAAGGGGGTACTCCTCTTTGGAGCAGCCTGGCGGTGGCCCGCTTGAAAGTACCAGGATTTGAGCTTGCTCTTAGCCAACTCCTCTGGGGCACTCCAGCTAAGGTCAAGCTTCTTAACAGCCTTTTCTAGCACCCTCCCAAACTCCTCCTGGAGGTCTGGGGCGCTCCTGCTGGAGGTCAGTGTGGTCCTGCTCTGACTCCGCCCAGTCCTCCACCGAGGCCGAGATAGACAGAGTCGTCGTCTTCCTCATCAAGGCCGAAGGAAATGTCATCTGCAATGGCGGGAGGGGGACGAAGGCTCTCCTCAGTAAAAAGGACAGGGGAACGTGGTGACGGCAGAGGACGACAGCCCTGAGCCGGGTCGTCGCCGCCGCGACGTGGTATGGGTGGGCCCACCAGCGGCTCTTTAGTGGCAGTGGACCTTGACCCGAATAATCCTCGAGCAACGTTTCTGCAAGTCCTCAAGACACACGCCGGCAGTTCAGCACAGTGTGCGCAATTGGACTCACTGAACGCCAACTCAGCATGGGCCAAGCCCAGGCAGGCAATGCAACGCTCGTGCGTATCCTGCGGGTCAACGGGACCTGCGCAAAGACAGCAGAAGGCGGCCATCGGATGAAGAAGCTTCTGACGATATAACGATGGCAGCATGAAAGAGAAAATTCTGAGGTATTGTCGCTGTGCACTGTATTTATACTGTCTCTTGTCTCCAGTATTTGGACAATTGGCCAGTTTTTCACTGGCGTTATACAATAAGACTTCAGGAGAGGTGAGAAGGGAGGAGTTCCCATAGCGGAAGCTTCCGTAATGTCGAGAGACCGCTCTCGATAGGGAACTTTACATAGTAATCATACATTTAAAATAAAAATAAAAATCCAAAACAAGAGTTCACAGGAAAAGTCCAGCAGCCCATGCAACACCTCGATCCCGTTGCCAGATAACACTCACACTTTTGCCAGGGACAGAAAGATGCTAAAATCTAAATACAATCGAAATCACACTATAGTGCAACTGAGTAACTGATACCTTACCTGCATAATAACTGTTTATGCTAATTTTATGTTATTAATTTAAAGGTATATGTTTTGCAGTAAAATTGTGAAAATTGTTTATGGCTACCGCTCTGAACACTCCACTCCCGAATGGCTCTATTTGATGCAGCAGGCAAAATATGCACGCCTCGTGGTTTGGGACCCGCTTCTGCTGAGGCAGAGCGGCGTCTCAGATCATGAGGCTCACAGGTGGAGCTTAAGGAGGGTGCTGAGATGGCTTCAGCCTCTTCTCAGCCCCCCGGTTTCACTGCTTCTGGAGGGGATTTGGGAGCCCGCATGGCGGCTTCTCCCAACCTGTCCGGGAGCTCAATGCACTACTCTAGTTCTGAGGAAGTAGAGAGTGCTAGCCGTCATACAGGGGGTATGGAGGACCCTCATGAAGCTCCTCTTTCCCCTGGTTATGAGGAGCTCTTAGAGGTTGTTACCCAGGCAGTAGCCAGACTAAACGTTGACTGGCCCTCAGAGCAACAAGAGGTGAAGTCCGTTAGTAAATTGGACGAAAGATTTTTAAAAAAGCAGGTACAGCCTCAGTGTTGGGGGTTGCCATTTTGCATGAGGAGGTGGCTAAATCATGGAAAAGGGCTTACTCCTCACGTATTGCCACTACATCACCTAGCTTCTCTGCGGTCCTAGGGGCTAGAGATAAGGGCTATGGGATGAAGCCGAAGGTGGAAGATACCCTGGCCACTTATCTTTCACCGGAAGCAGCATCATCCCTAAAACCCCCGACATTACCCACCAAGCCATGCCGTGTTACGTCCAGTCTGGGGGGGAAGGCATATATGACTGCAGGTCGAGCTGGGTCATGTCTGCACACCATGGGGCTTTTGCAGGCATACCAGGCCGACTTGCTGGGGGATATTAAAGAGGGCGAGGTTTTAGATCCTGGGCTGCTGTCTGAACTCAGGGCAGTGGCAGATCTCACTCTCCGGGCTACAAAGGAGACAGCCCAAAACGTTGGGCGCTCCATGTCCACGCTGGTTGCCACAGAGAGGCACCTCTGGCAAAATTGATCTGGCATTACGGAAAAGGACAAGTCGGTACTCCTCGATACACCTCTTGTTACCCAAGGTCTCTTTGGGGATGCGGTCAACATTGTTGGTACCAGGAGGAAAAGCACCAAGCTGCCGCGTTTAACAAATTTATACCTCGCCGCTCTTACCCCCAAGAGCCCGCAGCCCGAGGGCAGCCCCAGCCATCCACGAACTATAGGCAGCAGCAGAAGCAGTGTGTTGCTACTCATACCCCCCCAAAGAGCTTGGGGGTCGAGGCAGCACTCGCAAAATCCTGCTAGACAGATCAAACCCGAATTGAGGATGATCATTGTCTCCAACCGGAAGGCTGCTGCCAAGAAACCCTGACAGTGCAGCAGGGATTCAGAGGGTGCCCCCTCTTGGAGGCCAGATGAGTCCGGCCCTCTCAAGAAACCCTCTGGGAAACGATATGTTGGTCCCGCGTGACACGTCAGTTGCCACAACACAGAGTTTACTCGAAGACGCTGTAGACCTGGTGCATGTGAGAAGCAAAAGTAGTAGCTCGATCATCACCTGCCGGTCAATCGCTTAAGGGCATCGACCTCCACACACCCGAAGTCAGTGTCGAGAGACACTCCCTTAGTGCACTTCCTCCACGAGTGGAGAAAGATCCCAAATCTCATGCAATGGCTCCTCTGCACAGTAGAGAATGGTTACAGGATTCAATTTGCTCTCCGCCCCCCAAAGTTCAGAGGGGTGTTCTCCACCGAGGGGGACCCCGAGCAGACTCGGGTGTTAGAAGAAGAAGTGTTGTATCTCTTGGCGAAAGGGGCCATAGAGTATGTTTCCCCCCAAGAGAGTCAGACAGGACAGGTTTTTACAGTCGGTACTTAGTGCCGAAAAAGGATGCAGGGCTGAAGCCCATTTTGGATCTGTTACATCTCAGACATCTCAACAAATCTTTGAGGAGAAACAAATTCAAGATGCTCACTGTGCCTATTATTGTGGCAGAAATCAGATCAGGGGACTGGTTCACCACGATAGATTTGAAAGACGCGTACTTTCACATTTCCATCCTTCCTCAGCATCGGAAGTTTCTCAGGTTCGCTTTCGGGGGCAAAGCTTACCAATAATGACCTCTGCCAAAGCCTCACGTAGGCCTCAACTCTGTTACATGAAAGAGATAAATCACATTCTGTACCAGGCACTAACAATCTCACACTTGTGTTACTAGAAGTAAATGCTCACATATTTCTCATTAGTTAGCAAAAAGCATAAAAATTTCCTCCACACTGATTAGTGTTAGCTCAGTCTCGAGAGATGGCGGTTCGACATCGAGATATTGTCCTCAGCCATATGAAGCGCCTGGGGTTACGGCTCAATGCCAAGAAGAGCAATCTAACTCCCCAGCAAAAGACTATGTTTCCCCTGCACGTGTCGAGTCGATCCTGACGGTGGTGTCCAAGATCAAGTTAGGTGATTTAAGTTAGGTGACAGAATTGTGGAAACGGTGGGCTTGGCCGCTGAGGGGGGTGATGTGCTGAACCAAGGTCTTACAACCGAGGTTGAGACCATCCTGAATTCTAGAGCTCCCTCCACCAGGAAATTTTATGCCTTAAAATGGAGATTGTTCACCTTATGGTGTAACGAAAGGGATTTAGACCCAGTCTACTGCCGTTGAATTTCTGCAAGACTGGTCTTGCACCTTCAAATATCAAGGTATATTCGGAAGCTATCTCTGCCTTTCACTCCCCTCTGCCCCAGGGGTCAGTGGGGAGACACCCCTTGGTCATTCGTTTCCTGCGTGGCACCCTAAGAATAAACCGAATGAACAGTGTCTCGTTCGTAGTTACAGTCGCAACCTGAGACGTTTTCTATTATTCTAAAATGGGGGGAGAGAGTGTTTTCAAACTTTTGACCGGTAGTGTACTATAATATTCACAAAGGATATTGGCCAATATATCATTCTGTCTTTTTTCTAGCCCCTAATATCGGTATCGGCCCCCAAAAAACCCATATCAGTCGGGCTCTAACAAAAATAATTCATTTACATGTTAGAATTATTTGTGCAAGGTAGAGAATACAATAATCTTCATGGCTTCAATTTTGTGTTACTAAATCATGTTTTATATTTAAAATGATTACTGCATATACATAAAACACACACACAGACATAAAATCTACTTTTATTCATGACATTATAGAGACCCATGCAATGCAAAACTGAAGAAATAAATCCATTACTACAATGTTCAAATTACCTACTGCTTTAAATCATTATTCATATATAAATTCACTTTCTACAATATATACATTTGTTATCAGATATGTCATAGTTTGTGAAGAGCTCCAGTCGAGTGCAGAATATACAGACAGATTAGAGAATAAATACACATTCACTTTTTAACTACCCGCCCTCAAAAGCACTGACAGTTAATCTGGACAAACAAAACAGCCAAGTGCATTGCATGACATGATCATATAAATATCACGTGGTTACACATTTACTAAAAGCAATGACGTTATTGCTAATGATGAGCATCTTTATGTTGCTGTCATTTCTCACCGAACTAGAAATACAGCAGAAAACAAATCAATTTGATCAAAACAAGACAATTTATCACACATTCCCCCAGTTCTCTCATCAGTGTCGTCTTGATTTATTCATCAATACATGAATACAACGAACCTTAAATCAGCATAAATTAAAAAGCATTAAAACAATTGTTACCAGGATGTATAAATACGTTCAAATTTAAACACAGTCATTCGTGTTGACAATAATGAGGAAATCTCACATAACTCTATCTGTCTTGGATGAACTTTTAACAATCTTAACAAATCCAGTTGAGAAGGTTTCACAAGATATGAAATCATTTCTCTTTTAACTGTTCAGAGCTTTTCATAAGAGTATGTGAGATGAAGTACAGTGTGCGTGCGTAAACATTAGCTGAACTTGTGCCCTGTGATCCTGGAACAGTCAAACATCCCTGACCTCAGTCCAGTTCAAACCAACAGAGCGGCACCGAGCTCCTCTAGTGTATACACCTCATCTCCATCTGCATCGTACGGCTGAAGAAGAGTGGAGTCTGGAGTGTCTGAACCGAACACGGACCTCAACTCCTCATACGTCAAACCACCACACCAATGACCTTCAGGACAGAGCACTCTTACCAGATCTGATTTCAAATAAAAATAATGAACAAAAACAGATGACTAATATGATGTGGACAAACAAAATTAGTTTACCTTTACAACATTGAGAGAAAAAAGGCATAAAGAGAAAGAACTACACGAAAGCTTATAGCACCTGTCTGTCATATTTATAATCTGATCTCTTCACCCAAACATTAAGTTCGATTTCACATGGCAACATTTCAAAGCGGACCAAATTTCGGTAACGCGCACCACGTCAAGTGTTTCTCTGGCTAACAGTGCATAGCATTAGCAGTGCTAAACGTTGTGGGTTCGATGTCCAGGGAACACACGTACTAATAAAACAAACTAATGTAATGTATAGCTTGAAAGCACTCTGGATAAAAAGCATCATTAAACTGCGGTCGGGAGCAGAAGAGTCGGATAATGCTCATGCAGGGTTTCTGCAGGTTTCACAGTCAAATTTAAGACCTTTTAAGACCATTATGAATGACATTTAAGACCTGTATTACAACATAAAAAACCGCACACCCAACGTTCCCCGATTAATTTCTATCTTGCACACTAGTATGCTTCAGAACTGTTGTTAGCAACTGGCTAGCTGAGCCTTAAATTCAAACCAAGTATCACTAAACGTACATACTTGAAGAATAGTGGTTAAACAGCAAATCACAAAATGTATGGTTCGGATCATATCATGGATTTTGAGTCAGCAAAAAAGTGGGGAAAATTGAACTTTGCTTTTTATTTACCTTTCAAAACCCTTTCCTTTAACAATAGTAAATGAATAAACAGTGTTTACATTAAGTGTTTCTGAGAATGTGTACGGGGAGAAGATTTACTTATGGATTTGTATGGGGAAATAGATTTACTTTGTTTCACAAAGAATAATGCCCTTTTACATTTATATTGTTGTTTCTTAAAGATACTTGCAGAAACTAGCCATTGGAGTGTGACAGGGTGTCTACAGATATAAGCTAGTTAAATTTAAGACTTTTTAAGACCATTTAAATGCCACTTTATATGAAATTTAAGACCAAACCTGGGATGGACATACACATCTAATACTTATATATATTTCATATACACAGCCACTGGAAAATTTAGAGACCACTGAGTTTTTCTACATTTATCATTTCTAGGTACGTGTTAAAATAAATAAAAAAATGTTTGTTTTATTCTGTTACCTACTAACAGAATTTCTTCCAAATTCAAAATAAAAATATTGTTTTATATTTGCAGTAATTTGCACAAAATTAAAAGGGAGAAACAATTAAATAAAAAGATGCAATGTTTTCAGAATACCTAAATATTGTTAGGCCTAGATGTGTTTGTAAAAATAAATATATGTGATCCAGTCTGAGAAAACCAGGCTAAAGTCTCTGAATCAAAATATGAGAAAACTAGCATCAACTTAAATTTCAAGCATTCATTTCATTTTGATTTCAATATTTGACATGGCCTAACTCAGTTAATACTAACAATATCAAGGTTATATTTTTACAGAATATTCTTTTACATTACATAATAAGATTTTATGTAGAAAACAGCAAATCACAAAATAAATTGGTTGTCACAGACTGGGTCACATATGATGGAATAAGCCTGATTTTTAATCACAGCTTTCATTCTTTCACATTACTGTTACAGTATGTCACTCCTGAGGTTTGTTTCTGTTGAAATTCAATATACACTGGACTAGAATGCTTGCAATACATGTAAAAATGCTAATTGAAGGCAAAACTGGAGTGATCTCTTTACTTTTTCCGTGGCTATACACACATATGTGTAAGTGCTCTTTATAAACTATACACAGATCATCCGGGTGCTGCAATCCATCTTGACGGGTTTAGTTTAATATTCACCAATAAAAACAAATATATGCCTAGTTAATAACAGAGATTATATTTACAAATGATTTAACCAAATTGCATGTTTGTCTTGTTTGAATGTCACGCTGGATTAAAGTCGTCAGAAAAAAGCATTTTCCTTGGAAAAGGTTTGTATTTGTAACAAATAATATATTTAAAATCAATATTTCGCGTCCAATAATTTGCTCATGCGGTAACTAACGTTAGCCGTTTAATATGCGGGATATGTAGCCTACATTCAGCTGGATGTATTCCCCCCGCTTCACGTCAGGCTCCTGACAGATTTTACTCTGCGATATCAAGCGGCTATAGCTACATTAACCATTAAGCTACGATATAAAAACAATGGAAAAGAAACCTTCAACTGTAATCTGCTGGCGGCCTTTCGCGTGCACATATGCTTCCCTCAGTGCCTGTGCCTGTATGATTCCACCACCTCCATGCTCATACAGTTTAAAACATCTCTGACAAAACGACGCAGTTAGCCTCGTAAACATTTCAGGTACCGGCTTTAACCACCACAAAAACTCATGGTTTAAGCCACTTTTTTGAACTTGCACTTACACAATTTAAACTAGCTAGGAGGCTGTGAACTAGCTGTATTTCAACCAGCATTCTGCGACCTGTCTGATGACGCAAGGCACGCAGCTAACGTTACTATATCGCGGGAAAAAAATATTGTTCAATATTCATTTGTTCCGTCAGACAAAGATTTTTTGCGAAAATGTGACCAAGATATTTATAAGACCCGTCGAATCTGAATGTAATACTTTTTAAGGACCCGCGGCCACCCTGTGTGATGTTTCTCTACATCAGCACGGCTGTGATCACGTCAGAGGCCGCAGGTCGAGTGCCAGAGACAATCACAGCCGCTGATATAGAGCAACACTACACAACTTTGAACTCGACTTTTTTTGTGGTGGGGCCAGTAAAAATTCACGTGTGTTAAATGTAAGGTTTAGAAATGACAGTGCACCTTTCACGGAGCTGATCCCAGGAAATAGCTCAGTCTTCCAGGTAGATCTCCGTCCTCTTTTATGACGTTTGTGCGACAAAAATCTTGGATGGCGAGATGCTGAGTAACCTAAAAATGATATGAAACATGAACTGAAATGTCAGCCTCACATGAGCATCTTCAGCAACATGTACACACCAGTGTTTCCAGAATCATCTCCAGTATGAAGCTTGTGGTCAGCAGTTGCTGGACGATGGTTCTGCGTGACGTGAAGAGCAGTCAGTTAGTGTTAGTGTCAGTGACGGCATGATTCTGTTGTTCAAGTTATGGCTGTCACCATTATGAAATTTGGCTGACGATTAATTGTCTACTAAATAATTGCGATTATGGAGATTCATTGTCTGTTTTAAGGGTCTAAATATAACTATTAATGACAATTTATTTATTCAATGAAGAAAATATATACTATAAATATACCAAATACAATTTGGTAGATAACTAATATTATTTACTGTAGAGTGACCTTAACAGAAAAGACTTGAGTCTTGAGCACTCAAACTAGATATGAGGGTCTTGCTGTGTAGATGCGGCAAGTCTGGAAACAAAACAACAAAAATAAAATAACGCAAATGATGGAGAAATGTCATTTGAATGTAACTGTAAGTGCAGATGAAGGACTGTGGATGTAAAATGCAGCAGATATGCAGATTCACAATAATCATTTTGATGAGACGATTATTTCATAATTGTGACAGCCCTCGTTTAAGAGTTATTTCTGATCTTACATCATTAGTAGCGGAGCTCTGTTGTAATGCAGACACCCATCTGGTGAGATTGGAGAGCACAAAGTGAATGCTCTGAATCTGTTCACTGGACCACGACTCGTGAAGCATCTGGGTGCTGTTTATCTCCTGCAGGCCGTCCTGAACATACTGTACGTCCTGTAACATCCACACCAAGCCAGTCAGTTCTCACTATTCATTCTAACACACGAGTAACTCTGTACATCAAGTATTTGATGTGTTACCTGTTTAAAGATACAACAACTACTGTTGTTTGTCTGAGAACTGTGTGCCGTGTGCCCTTCGTCCTTTGAAAGAAATTCACACGTTAAAAAGCTTCTTTACACTCAAAATACACACATACAGCTTAAAGCGTTGCTTTACTGGACATCGATATATCGGCATTACTTTTGTGTTGTCTGTACACTGGGGCCTCATTTATAAAATGCAGTGTAGAAACCGTCCTAAATTTGATCTTACGATCATTTCTAAAAGTGCGTATGTGTGATTCATAGAACGAACGTCTCTCTATCAGATGTGAAATCTACACATTGCAAATGATCATTGTGCACAGCATTGTACTAATTTCAGATCCCCACCTTTTAACATTGTCTAATTAATATAACTGACAAACCCTATCCGAGCAGCAAGAATGGCTTATATGTCCAAAAACCTGCAACACTCGGACAAGCAAAAGCACTTTTACATGTCAAAGACCTTTTTAAAAGGTCCTTTTTTATGCACACTTTATGAATGAGGCCCCAGGTTTTTACTCAAGAAATTCCTCATTTCACTGTTGTTTCCAGACGACAGCATGTGACGTGCTACTTGTAGCTGTTCATGTGTTCGGACTTGCAATTATTTGATTCTATAGCAAACGTGCAAAGCGCCGTACGTCTTTCTGCATTTCCGCGTGAGGTTGCAGCCGCCGAAGCTCTTAGAAAACTGCCATTACCAGGACGTGAACGCTTTTCCCGCATTTAAATACGCCATGAATCCCACATCTCAGATGAGTTATTCATTCAAATATTCAGTGAACTAACACTTTATAATCCAGAAAGGTCACACTATTCAAAAATCAAGAAAACACATCTGAAATGAAATAATTGTTCTACAGTTTTTTCCTTGAGCTGATCTCGTCTTTTCTCTTCCACAGCAGACTGTGTAAGTGTGACATCATGCTGAACACTAGTGAGGGTGCTGCCAATAGTAGCCACACTCAGAGAGAGAGAGAGAGAGAGAGAGAGAGAGGAGAGAGTCTATTGAACATATCTGATCTAGAGAGAGTGAGGGTGCAGAGCTGATCTGAACGATCTCATAGCTTACGTAGAGCAGATATCGAGAGAACTCCATGATGACTTCATTCGACGCTCTCGAGGAGCCTCGACTTCTTCTCTCGCGAGACGAGACTCTGAGACAGAGCACACGATGTAAGCGAACTAATAGAGTCATGATTTATTGTCTTCAGAGAGGTAGAGATCGAGTGACGAGAGAGATACGAGAGAACGAAGCTATCGAGAGAGCATGAGCGTTTCTTGGAGAGAGCAGAATGACGTGATAGAGAGTCCTGCAACTGAGACTTAGATTAGAGTCAGTCGACCGAGAGAATTTCTCTACATGAGTGGAGAGTGATGACAGTGACACTACGACGATTGACAGAGATGAACAATCTGACTAACGATAAGGACACGATTCAGAGAGAGAGGAGAGATGAGGAGAGAGAGAGAGAGAGAGAGAGAGATACGAGTCAACACCATGTAACAATGTGAAAGTCATGATATTTGAGATTCATCTGGAGGAATCAAACCTTCTGGAGCTCCTCGACGGCTCTTGGAAGAGCAATGAGATCTGCAGCTGATTTGATGTTTGTCTTCAGGTGATTGACAGCAGAATCAAGTGCACTCAGCTACACCAGGAAAAACAATATTATCCAAACTTTAGATTCATACTTTAAATCAACATGCGTGTAAGCGAATAATTTCAATTTCATGAAACACGTTGCTCCTGACGAAATGATTTCTCTGTGTTGTTGTGTCTGTTTGGATCAGGAAGCAAATACACTATATTGGCAAAAGTATTGGGTCACTCTATCTAATAAACAGGTTTGATGACTTTAGTACAAATCTTAATGCTGCAGCATATTCTATGGAACTGTGTGCTTCTAATTTAATAGCAAGTTTGTGAAGAGCCCTTTTCTATCCCATCATGATAATGTCCCTGTGTATGAGACAAGATTCAGAAAGAAATCATTGATTCAGTCAGTGTGGAAGAACTTGACTGGTCTGCATAAAACCAAGTCCTGAACCCAGCTGAACACATTTGATGTGACTTTAAATGCAGACTTTGAGCCAAAAACTCATCACTCCACATCAATGGGTAGTACACAGAAAGCCCCAAGCCCCTTTGCCTGTCCCAAAATGACGACTCCTGTGCACAAGTCATTGGTGTTTGGTGGTGAGTCTTTGCGCAAAGTCTACATTTAAAATGACACCAAATGTGTTTTATTCTGATTAAAAAAAATGTTGTTCGTTGGTTTAAAAATAAAACTTGAAATGTTTTCAGTGTGTATCAGTACTTTTTGAACATTTTCATCTAGTTTTAACAAAACCATGATAATATTGATAACCGTGGTAACGTTGGTCACTATAACCATGATGTGAAAATTTCATATTGTAACATCTCTAGTGAGCAGTAGCACACAAACCTTCTGATTGATTTCTGTCACATTAGACCAGAGTTTATTCAAACTTCTCTCTCCACTCTCAAAATCTGACAGTTTTCTCTCTTTCTCCTTCAGATCTTCACTCAGCTTCACAATCTCATGTGATGAAAGTTTCTGACTGCTTTCCACTGTGGAACACATGCATAAACATAAGCAAGACAATATGACGTGTGTGTGTGTGTGTGTGTCGTGAACTCACTCAGGCGCATCTTCTCTTTCATCAAGTCCAAATCCTGTTTGAGAGAAATCTGCATCCATATGAGACCAGCACAGGCCATAACACATGCCGCCAGAATGATGAAGATACACAATGGATAACAGAGAGAACAACACTGCACTGAACCCCTGTAAACACACACACACACAACATTGTGTCGCTTTGGATAAAAGTGTCTGCCAAATAAATAAATGTAAATGTAAACACACGCTGCCAAACTGATGAAGATACACATACACTATATTGGCAAAAGTATTGGGTCACTCTATCTAATAAACAGGTTTGATGACTTTAGTAATTTCCATGAGTACAAATCTTAATGCTGCAGCATATCATGATATTCTATGGAACCGTGTGCTTGTAATTTAATAGCAACAGTTTGTGAAGAGCCCTTTTATATCCCATCATGACAATGTCCCTGTGTATGAGACATGATTCAGAAAGAAATCATTGATTCAGTCAGTGTGGAAGAACTTAACTGGTCTGCATAAAACCAAGTCCTGAACCCAACAAAGAACATATCACCAAACACCAATGACTTGTGCAAAGGAGTCGTCATTTTGGGACAGGAAAATGGGCTTTTGAAACCGTTTTAAATTGCATTTCTACAAATGGGATTGTAAGGAATTTTGTTTCCATCTCTGTAGCAACAGTTTTGGAAATAACCTTTTTTCTGTTCCAAATTGGCTGAACCCCTGTGTACAAGCCACTGATGTGGAGTGATGAGTTTTTGGCTCAAAGTCTGCATTTAAAGTAGGGATGTTCCGATACCCTTTTTCCCTTTCCGATGTGATTCCGATACCTGGGCTCCGGGTATCGGGCGATACCGAGTACCGATCCGATACCTGGGTGTGTATCTGTATATACTGCTAGCCCTGTATGAAGTGATAAAATTATTTTATCGTGTGCTTCAGACTTATCCCCTAATAAAACATGAACAAATACATACAGTGAACAGTCATAATAATATTTATTATTATCTGACAGTATGATTGTTTATTAATATCTTTTTCTTTAGTGAAAAACTAAACCACCCTTCGAAATTGCAGAATGGCATATTAGACATGTTGCCGTTTTACTGGCTGGTTCACCAAGTTTAAAATATCTCCAAACAGCGAACATATTGCTAGTAGCGGGTTCTCGTTTCTTCTTCGCTGCTCTGATCAGTGACAGCGCAGAATTATTTTCTGATAGCTTGGTCTATATTTAAGAAAATGGTATCGGATCGGTTCATGGATTCAAGTACTTGCCGATACCGATGCCAAAATTAGTTGTGGTATCGGCAGTATTTCCGATACTGGTATCGGTATCGGAACAACCCTAATTTAAAGTCACACCAAATGTGTTCAGCTGGATTCAGGACTTGGTTTTATGCAGACCATTCAGCAAAATAAATAAATACACACCCCACTTTCACATACCATGCACAAACAAAATAATATATGACACACACACACACACAACAGAGTTCCCCTCTGGCAAAAACTGCAGCATCTCTACAAGCTCGACAGTGCTTTTTTGCACAACTAGGCTAAAATAAACTGGTAAATAAAATAACCAAAACACGCTGCCAGAATGATGAAGATACACAACCCATAACAGAGCAAACACGCGCACAGGCATAACGTTACACACTGGAAACTCACGCGGGCAGCAGGCCGGTTCTGCTGAATTCCTGCTCTTCTGAACTGGACTCTGATTCGGAGTCGGGCGGCTCGGTTCGCAGTAATCTGTGTCCACACGTGTGTTTGTTTTTCTTTCTGCTGCCGTCACTCAGCCCGATCAGAGCATTCAGCTCCTTTCTCTTCTTCATCTTCTTCTGAGGAGTCATTACTGTAGACTGTTCCTCGATGAGCGCCTTTACGGGACCACTGATGTGGTCAAATCCTGTTCATCAGTCACATTCACCGGCTTAGCTTCAATTTTAGCATGTTGTGTTAGCACTCGACGTGACACAAACATAATACACGGCGTTTAAATAACGACTGTCTTGTCTCGCTTTAACACACTTGACTAACTTGTACAGGGAGCAGCGTTAGGTCGTTTCTTACCGTAAAATGACTTTATAACGCCATATTATCGCCGCGATCGGGCTCTTAAAACATATCGAGAATTTCTGTGTATCACCTACAAAAATCGCTGACACTAGTAACGGAAGTCATGAATAGTTCCGGTCAGTCGTCCGAGCCGTTTACACACACGACTAAAGATTTAAAACAAATCACAATTATAATCAAATTCAAATGTGACCATACTACAGTATCAAATCTGATCTGATCTCAAACGATGGAAACAGCATTTGTATGCTTGACAGCCCGAAAAGATCAACGCGTTTGCGTCACATCACGTGACATCATCAAACACGTCAATTCCTGTTTGGAAACAGCTGTGAAATGCCATTAATAATTGCAGCGACCCCTTTATTCGTGGTATTCCTGTAGAGAAAAGCTTTGTTACTTAGGAGTTGATATGTGAAGGACCAAAAAGAAAGATGCACCCCAAATTTGCAACCTCTTGTGGATACAATACAGAAGAGGCTTAACCAGTATGGCAAGCGATTTTATCATTTAATCATTTAGATTTATTAGTATCTATTTTTTAGGTGCTAGTATCTAATGAATAAGTACTAGTAACTATTCCATTAGATACTAGTACTTATTCATTAGATACTAGTACCTAAAAAATAGATACTAGTGCTTATTCATTAGATACTAGTGCTTTTTCATTAGATACTAGTACTTAATCATTAGATACTAGTTCTTTTTAATACATTTACATTTATGCATTTGGCAGACGCTTTTATCCAAAGCGACTTACATTACATTGTACTATACATTTGTACATTTTGTATAGTAAGCAAGTGGGGGTTAGGTGTCTTGCTCAAGGGCACCTCAGCCGTTACCCGCCAGCCCTGAGAATTGAACCAGCAATCTTCTGGTCATGAGTCCAACTCTCTAACCACTGGGCCACGACTGCTATTAATAGATACTAGTACTTATTTCAATAGTGACTGGTATTCAATTATACTTTACTAGTTAAGAAAAATGGGAACTAGTACTTATTTTTTTAGTTACTAGTGGTTTTGTAGATCAAAGATATCCTTAACATAATAGACACTATCTTAAGTTTATGCTCAGTATGCAAATAATATGTTGAATATTAATGAGACAACGTTACATACGGGAGATTGGGCTGGAGAGTATCAAAGAAGGTTTTACAATAAAACCAAAACAAAAAAGAAAGTATTTTTTTATGAACAAAAAGCGTTTTAGTCCACCGAAAGTTCAGCTGCAGCCTCTGGTGTCCAGTGGTAGCACTTTAAGCACAAAACTGCTATATGACACATCAGTTTTAAGTTGTGTGTGCCGCTCAGTGCCGGCCCTACCTAATAAGCAATATAAGCAGTTGCATAGCTCGTGCTGTGCATAAAAATATAATTTTGTTGAGTCAATTTACACAAAGTGCACGCAGAGGCTGTGTATACTAACTCTGCCCACCACTATCTGATTGGAATAGACAAAGTGTAAGACCAAAAAAATCTCTGATATCCTGTGGCACAAGTTGTAAAGCATGCTGATCAGACACCGGAGACTGGTGTACGAGTCCACCATTTGCCAAGCTCGCTCATTTACATTTTTCCATCACATATCAAATCATGAAGACATTTGTTTTCAATCAAATAATTTAAAACTTAAAATTAAGTTTTACTTAAATTCTGCGTGAAAAAAAGACAGTGTGCGTGATCAACATGTAATGTCACAAGACCACTCCAACTATTTTTTCATAAAGGAAACCAATAAAACCCTGGCCAAATCACAATATATAAATTATAGTGGATTTGTAAGTTATAATTGGAAATGTTGTGTGGTTTCAATGCAAGAACTAATGATTTATAATGGTATGGAAACCATTAACTTTTCTATTGTGTTTTGGGCAGAGATCTATTGTATGTAATAGAGTAATATGCAATGAAAGTACAGATTTTTATTAACTTCTATTTTTTACTACAGCTTATAAACACGCCTTCTATGAGGAGTTATGTAGTCTTTTGTCTTCTATATTTAATATTTTTACGAGGGGTTAGGTTAAACCTCCCCGCTGTCAGATGCATCGCTCTCACACAAGCACTGACGCACGCACTTACATAGGTCCATTCTTACAGTAACTGTAGCCTACTACATACTGCTGTCCATTCGAATGCATAAAACATGATTTATCAAGATTACTGTAATAAAAACTGGGTTATCCGTTTTTGCAAATAATCTCTTTATATATAAACCGTGATATTGCCAAAAACCCACAACATGAATGAAACAAACTCTGAAGCAAATGTGGCGAAAGCGCTATTTGTCCAGAATAAGACAAAATAGGAAGAATAATAGAAACAAAACATTATCTATTTGAACAGCTTCTGCAAATGATAAAATATTACATTTAGAGCTGTATACTCGGAATCATGCAAAGATGCAGATTAAAATGTCCCATGCAGATCTTTACTCTGTCCTGGCTGCTACCAACACTTCTTTCCTTTTCTTTTCTTTGTAGCTACTGGGAGTGTTTATCTATAATTTATAATCCTGTTACCTAGTCCTTAATCATAGAGGGCAAACACATGCCCTTTAGGTCCGTCATTGGCTTCGCTGCAATTTTTGACTTCAGCTGCAGAGGTTTCCAAACTGGTGGGCCGAGGTGCATTATGCGGTGAATTGCAATTACAACAACAAACGCTATAACTGCGCTCTGCCATAAGGTAATATTGCAATAAAACTTTCATGACAAAACTATACTGAAAGGAAACAAATTTGTGTTAGATAATGTGTGTTTATCTTTTTAGTGTTTCTGTGAAAATGATAAGAGGTCAAAAATGTAAATCTAAATGTCGACATGTTTTAACTCATTTTTAAAACTGAATTATGTTTTGTGTGATTTTATAAGTCCTAGAAAAAAAGAGGCAGTTTTATGTTCCAATTTATTTTATCACTAATCTTATCCATATGAGTGACTTGCATTTCGAGTGTGTTGCATTTTTGATTAGGTACAATCACTAAATAGGCGAAAGTGACCTCTGGTGGTAAGATAACGACATAAATCGTTATAACGCTATAAATTCATTCAGCGTCCTACAATAAAGAACTACACTCAAGTGAGTTCAGTCAGTTTTTCTTTAGGCAGTGGCTTAGCAGTAGTTTCTATTTACACTAAGTGAATATAGCAACATTTCTTAACGATATTTTATTTACACTAACCGAAAATAGCTTTATTTTCTTGGTACTTATAAATAGTGGCAAATACTATTTGCACCTCAGTATTGTAGTGCATTAATAATAACAGAGTGTAAATAATTATATTTATACAAATGATTAAAAGATGGTAACCTATTGAGATAATAAAACCCTACACCTACTCCTAACATTACCCTAACAAATAAACTTTATGAATGAAACTTAATTTTATTGAAAACAAATGTCTTCGTGATCTGGTATATGATGGAAAAATGTAAAAGACCAAGCTTGGCAAATGGGGGATTTGAACCCCGGTCTTCCATGACTAAGAAATTACCATTTCACACGCATTATAGCTTGCACCACCGGAGTCACTGTTTATGTTCTTATCATTCTTGTGTTTTCCCTATTCCAATTAGATAGTGGTTAATATAAGTAGTCTCTGCCAACAAGATGAGCTATTTGCACTTTCTGTAAATAGATACTACGTAAAACCTTTCACATGATATTCCACATCAAAAATAATAAATAGTGATATTAAACACATCCTTCTTTGTGTTTTTGTGCTAACCGATTAGCCAGACAAGCTAACATTCACAAATAGGTCACTTTCATACAAAGCCAGGTCATTTCTATTAGCATGTTAACTCTGATTGGCTGGCTGAAAGGTAATCATGTTTATGTTTTGATCTAATTGAATTAGGATATCTCCAAACCCATTCTTACTAGTTCCATTTGAGACAGAAGATATCTTCAAATTAATAGGTACTAGTACTTATTCTGTTTTTGATATCAGATACTAATTTCTGACTAGTATGTATTACAATAATGACTAGTGTCTTTTTATACTACTAGTATGTATTCATTAAATACTAGTACTTATTATTAAATACTGGATTTTATTCACTGTATACAAGTACGTATTTATTTCGTTAAGTACTAGCAATTATATATTAGACACTAGTACCTTTTATGGTTGTTACTAGTAACATTTCTTATCTTACTGGTCACAATTGTTTTTTTACCTGTCATATGTAATGACTAGTCAGAATGGACATGGTAGAGTTCAATTAAAAATCTTATTAGTAAAATAAAATATGTTACTAGTCACAATTGGAAAAAGCACTAGTATCTAACATATAAGTACTAGTATCAGCTGAATAAATACTAATAGCTAATCAATAAATACAAGTATTTGATAAATAAGTACTGATATTCAAATAATAGGTAATAGTATCTAATGAATAAGTACTGATATCTATTATTTAGGTACTAGCACTTAATGAATAAGTACTAGTATCTATTTATCAGGCTCTAGTTTCTAAAAAAATAAGTACTAGTACCTAATGAATAGGGATCAGTACCTAATTAATAACTACTAGCACCTTATTATTTACTACTAGTAACTATTGTAATACATACTAGTCAGACCTGAAAAGTTGATATCTAAATGACAGTTCTCCATAGAAGTCAATGGCAAAAATTTGAAATGTGTTACTAGTAACAATGGAATAATCACTTGTCACTAGTATAATAAGTATTAGTATCTAATGATTAAGTACTAGTATCTATTGAACAAGTACCAGTCACTATTGAAATAAGTACTAGTATCTAACAATTAAATACTAGTATCTAATGAATAAGTACCAGTCACTATTGAAATAAGTACTAGTATCTATTTAAAATAACTAGTATCTAATGATTAAGTACTAGTATCTAATGATTAAGTACTAGTATCTATTGAACAAGTACCAGTCACTATTGAAATAAGTACTAGTATCTAACAATTAAATACTAGTATCTAATGAATAAGTACCAGTCACTATTGAAATAAGTACTAGTATCTATTTAAAAGAACTAGTATCTAATGATTAAGTACTAGTATCTATTGAACAAGTACCAGTCACTATTGAAATAAGTACTAGTATCTAACAATTAAATACTAGTATCTAATGAATAAGTACCAGTCACTATTGAAATAAGTACTAGTATCTATTTAAAAGAACTAGTATCTAATGATTAAGTACTAGTATCTAATGATTAAGTACTAGTATCTATTGAACAAGTACCAGTCACTATTGAAATAAGTACTAGTATCTAACAATTAAATACTAGTATCTAATGAATAAGTACCAGTCACTATTGAAATAAGTACTAGTATCTATTTAAAAGAACTAGTATCTAATAATTAAGTACTAGTATCTAATGATTAAGTACTAGTATCTATTGAACAAGTACCAGTCACTATTGAAATAAGTACTAGTATCTAACAATTAAATACTAGTATCTAATGAATAAGTACCAGTCACTATTGAAATAAGTACTAGTATCTATTTAAAAGAACTAGTATCTAATGATTAAGTACTAGTATCTATTGAACAAGTACCAGTCACTATTGAAATAAGTACTAGTATCTAACAATTAAATACTAGTATCTAATGAATAAGTACCAGTCACTATTGAAATAAGTACTAGTATCTATTTAAAAGAACTAGTATCTAATAATTAAGTACTAGTATCTAATGATTAAGTACTAGTATCTATTGAACAAGTACCAGTCACTATTGAAATAAGTACTAGTATCTAACAATTAAATACTAGTATCTAATGAATAAGTACCAGTCACTATTGAAATAAGTACTAGTATCTATTTAAAAGAACTAGTATCTAATGATTAAGTACTAGTATCTATTGAACAAGTACCAGTCACTATTGAAATAAGTACTAGTATCTAACAATTAAATACTAGTATCTATTGAACAAGTACCAGTCACTATTGAAATAAGTACTAGTATCTAACAATTAAATACTAGTATCTAATGAATAAGTACCAGTCACTATTGAAATAAGTACTAGTATCTATTTAAAAGAACTAGTATCTAATGATTAAGTACTAGTATCTAATGAAAAAGCACTAGTATCTAATGAATAAGCACTAGTATCTATTTTTTAGGTACTAGTATCTAATGAATAAGTACTAGTATCTAATGGAATAGTTACTAGTAAGTAAAAAAATAAGTACTAGTAGCCTAAAATAGATACTAGTAAATCTAAATGATTAAATGATAAAATCGCTTGCCACATAACCAGTGGTTACAAAGAGATCTCAAAAGATTCTTTGAGGGGTAGGGTGCTTCTGGCTAAGGCTGAATCTTAGCCTCATCTATGCTGCTCAATCTGTTCATTTGGAGCCTAAGTTGGGTCAAATTATTGATCAGTTATTATTATTAATTATTTTAGGAAGTCTGTTGTGAAGAATGTAAGTGAGAAGGGGGGTCTTAACTTTTTGGATTTCAGTACTCTAAAATACCTTTAAATCAATTGGTTTATATTTACATTTATGCATTTGGCAGACGCGTTGTGACTTACACTTAAAACATTTAATAAAGAACCCAGTGTCTTTGTGGAACTTTATTCCTAATTACGTTTTTTTTTCTCAGTTTGCGGCATTGTTATGTAACTACAAAATAGAAAAATTATCAGCATGGATTTCTGCGCAAACGGACGACATGAGTAGTCGCACAAGTTTGTTTAGTGTTAAAACCGAAAACAAGAGTGAATTGGGTTAGGCTACATTGCCTATAGATTTTTTTTGACGTGATTATTTGTGATTATTCATTTACATTGCTAAAGTAAATTGTTAAAACTTAAACTTGAGATTTATACTGGGACACAGCAGATTTATACTGGGGCACATGTTGGTAAATTACGTTTTTATTATGAAATTCACTGCCTATTCCAGCAGGGTATTGTTACTTTACCAGATCTGTATTTTCTTATTGGAGTAACGTGGCAGGTAATATCTGCTGGGAAAATATTTCTTAACCAATAAAGTAAAAGGAATCTCTTTCAAAATAATTCATAAGGGCTATTCTGCTAGTCACTTTTTGAAAAATGTTTTAAAATATATTTCCTCTAGTTGCTCATTCTGTGAAGAAGATACTGATGAAATGTGTTTCATCTTTTTTGGTCATATTGTCATTTTACTAAAATGTTCTGGAAGGATGATTTTTGTTAGGAATAAGATATTTAATCAATTTGTTTTATGTTAGAGGGATGTGGTAGGTTTTGAAAAGTGAATTTTGATCATATGTAATTATTTTATTTTCCCCCTGGTCTTTTGTTTTTTTATTTGGTTTAATATGTCTATGTATGTTGTATTGTATGTTTGTTCAAGCATCAATACAAATAAAAAATGAAAACGCTGTGAAATTATGGGGTTCTTCTTCTTAGTTTTATAGCACACTGCAACCATGTTTTATCAGGTGCATACCGCCACCTACTGTATCTGAGTATGCAGTATGGATTATACGCATCTCAGTGAATTCATTAAAAAAACCTTTAACTTTTAATGTTTAAACCTTTCTAACATCTTTACTGTTTAAATCCTATAGTGTACCCCGGTATCCTTTAGATATTCCACATTAGCATCCTGTGCATCTTTAACCCCTTCTCCGTGTTGTTCTCATAACACCCTCAATATTCCATTCTCTTCCTATCTGACTTATCTTTTGCATTAGTCTAATCCTCTATTCCCTATACTTCCTACAGTGTAAAATAATATGTTTAGCATTTTCTGTGATTTTACTTTCCATACATTCATCTGATTTACTTTTACCTAACAAAAATAATGTTTTATTTAACCCTGCGTGATCAAACCTCAGCCTGGTTAAAAGTTTCCTCCCTTCTATTTGTGAAGTTAAATCAGTAGCAAAACTTGAGAGCATGTAGATTTTACTTTGGGAACTTGTAAAGAAAGTATTTGTCATAGTGATGTCAGAATGAGATTTCAGAATACTCATGATGAGGTCAAATGTAACCACACAGCAAACTCACTGTGTGCTCAAACTGTGATGTTACTATTGTACTGTGGTGATAGAGGTTTAGATGTGACTGGTTTGTCATTTGAAGTCACCATCATGTTGATCAGTGTTTACTTTAGATAAGCTCTTGACTCTACAGCAGTTCACTTTTCTTCCTCTGGCTGCTGTAACAGTGTGTTTACTGTATTTACATTTTACATTTACATTTATTCATTTGGCAAACGCTTTTATCCAAAGCGACTTACAATTGAGGAAAACAGCAAGCGATTCGTCTAAGTAAGCAATATTCACGAGAAGTGCTAGTAATACAAAGTTTCAGATACAACCTCAAGATAGTATAAGCAAGTATATAGAGAACATTAGAAAAGGAAAAATAGAGGTAGAATTTTTTTTTTTTAATATATTATGAGACAGTTAAGTGCTCATGGAAGAGGTGGCCTACTGAGCAAAAGCTCCTTCTTATAGACGTCTTATAGACGTCCCCTGAGGAGCCAGAATGAAAGTTTTTCTGACGTCTTTTTCTGACGTCTTCTGGACGTCCAATGTTGACATCCATCTATAGAAGGTACGAATTTAGTTGAAATGTGGTCGTTGTGGACGTATTTTCAACGTCTTATAACATCAACGCAGACTCATTTTAGACATTTTAACAAAAATAAGTGTTACACTATGCATTATATTAAAACATATTTATGTCATTGAATCAATATCAGTTTTGCACTCGCTATTAATGTTGAAATTTCAACAAACCACCGTTTTTGTGATCAGTGTTTGCTTTAGTTGGGCTCTTGGTTTAATGTCATGTTTTTATTGGCTGCCAATTTGTGTTTGGCAAAGAAAACAATGATCCAGTTGGATCAGAAAGTGTTGGTGATTTCATCACTTTGAAGTCACTCAAACAACTCTTAAGTGTTTAGTTATCAATATGTGAACACTGTGTTATGATGCAGTTTAAAGAGATTAAAGAAGTTTTATAGACGACAAACAGAGCACGTGATTTAAAAACCTGTGACACGGCTGAATCAATTAGACATGAAGAATCAGTGTATGAAACTCAACAATGGTGACAATCAACAAAAGAAAACTTCATGCTGCAATGCATGCTGGGTAACATCATAGTACAAAACTCATTGATGACTCCCAGCATGCATTGCAGTTGATCTGTTTATCTGAATTAGTTTGATTGTCACCATTGTTGAGGTTTGTATGATGAACATTGATGTCTAAGTTTTTCAGTAAACATTTTCTGATATTTTGTCTCTGTACTTTTTTTTATTTGTGAACCTTAATGTCAACATCAGTCATGAATAGATCAAGTCTTAGTATAATTTAAAAAAGTTTCTTAAACTTATTATTGCCTAACACTTGTCATAAAGCAAACTATTCCTTCAAATTCTTTTCAAAACCTTTATTTCTTTATCAATGCACAAGTGTTCTTATTGAAACACAATTACAAACATTGAAAGAAAATTAACTTGATGAATTTTAAGAGTCAAGATCCCAACTAAAGCAAACACTGATCACAAAAATGGTGGTTTGTTGAAATTTCAACATTAATAGCGAGTGCAAAACTGATATTGATTCAATGACATAAATATGTTTTAATATAATGCATAGTGTAACACCTATTTTTGTTAAAATGTCTAAAATGAGTCTGCGTTGATGTTATAAGACGTTGAATATACGTCCACAATGACCACATTTCAACTAAATTCGTACCTTCTATAGATGGACTATGAACGTCAACATTGGACGTCCAGAAGACGTCAGAAAAAGACGTCAGAAAAACTTTCATTCTGGCTCCTCAGGGGACGTCTATAAGAAGGAGCTTTTGCTCAGTGGGGGGTCTTCAGCTGTTTTTTGAATTGTGAAATTGATCCAGCCGTCCTGATGGAAACAGGAAGATCATTCCACCAGCCGGGAACGGAGAAAGAAAATGTCCTTAAGATGGATCTCATTAGATTAGATTAGATTAGATTCAACTTTATTGTCATTACACATGTACAAGTACAAGGCAACGAAATGTAGTTTAGGTCTAACCAGAAGTGCAATAAGCAAGTGCAGGATATACAGTTGTGCATAAATACAGAATAAAGCAAACATTATGAAGAATTTACAAGTGGGAATGTACTATGAACATTATATACAGATGGTTATTTACTAAAAACAGAAATTTACTGATGGATATGTACAATATAAATTAGACTATGCAGAACAGTAGTGCAAATGAGTATAAAGTGTGCATAAATGATGGACAGCGGCTATTAAGTTAAAGTAAACAGTGCAGTAGATGAGTTATTGCAGTATTCAGTACATAGTACTGAAGTGCAAATGATGCTGTATATGTATAATAGTCCAGTAGTGCAAATGATGCAGTATAGTATAAATAGTCCGGTAGAGCAAGTAAACATGTAGTACATGTGTAGACAGTCCAGTCGTGTGCTTGACAGGCCTGTAGTGCAATAACAAAACAATATAGCAGCATTAAGTTAGAGGTATATGAGGGGGTTGTGGAATCAGTGGGGGGTAGAGTTCAGTAGGCAAACAGCTCTGGGAAAAAAGCTGTTTTTCAGTCTGCTAGTCCTTGTCCGGAGGCATCTGAGGCGCCTGCCGGAGGGCAGGAGAGAAAACAGTCTGTGGGCAGGGTGAGAGGAGTCCTTTAGAATGCTGCGAGCTCGACGCAGACAGCGTTTCCTCTGGATGTCCTCCATGGATGGAAGTGGAGTCCCTGTGATGCGTTGGGCGGTTTTCACCACCCGCTGCAGTGCCTTGCGCTCTGCAACAGAGCAGCTCCCATACCAGGCTGTGACACAGTTGGTTAGGATGCTCTCTACTACGCAGCGGTAGAAGTTCACCAGGATAGCTGAAGACAGTTGGTTCTTCTTCAGGGTCCTCAAGAAGAAGAGGCGCTGGTGAGCCTTCTTGACCAGGCTGGAGGTGTTGGTGGTCCAGGACAGGTCCTCCGAAATATGGGTCCCCAGAAACTTGAAGCTGGAGACACGCTCAACAGCCATCCCGTTAATGTGGATGGGGTCATGTGTGCCTCCTCTCTCCTTCCTGAAGTCCACGATGAGCTCCTTTGTCTTGGAGGTGTTAAGGAGCAGGTTGTTGTCTGAGCACCATGTGGCCAGGTGCTGGATCTCCTCCCTGTAGGCAGTCTCATCGTTGTTGCTGATGAGACCAATCACTGTAGTATCGTCTGCAAACTTAATGATGGCATTAGATCCATTCACAGGCCTGCAGTCGAGTGTGAAGAGGGAGTAGAGAAAGGGGCTCAGAACACAGCCCTGTGGTACGCCAGTGTTAAGTGTGATGGTGGTGGAGCAGATGTGGCCTGACCTAACAAGCTGAGGTCTGTTTGTCAGGAAGTCCATAATCCAGTTGCAAATGGAGGTGTTAATGCCCAGGTTCCCAAGTTTGGTGATTAACTTGGAAGGGATGACAGTATTGAATGCAGAGCTGAAGTCAACAAACAGCATTCGTGCATAAGTGTTTTTATTGTCCAAGTGTGAGAGCACAGAGTGCAGTGCTATGGAGACGGCATCTTCTGTGCTCCTATTGCTGCGGTAGGCAAACTGGTATGGGTCCAGTGTGGACGGAAGGGAGTCCTTTAGGTGAGCCAGGACCAGCCGCTCAAAGCACTTCATAACAATAGGTGTGAGTGCTACAGGGCGGTAGTCATTCAGGCACGTTGGGCTAGAGTGTTTCGGCACTGGCACAATGGAGGTGGATTTAAAGCATGCTGGCACAGCTGCTTGGGCGAGGGACAGGTTGAAAATATCCGTAAAGACCCCAGCGAGTTGCTCTGCACATGCCCTAAGTACACGACCGGGGATGCCATCTGGTCCAGCAGCCTTTCGTGCGTTGATCCGGCTCAGTGCCGTGTAGACATCTGAGGAGGTGAGTGTGATGGTCGGGTGGTCATCTAAGGGTGTGAGCTTGGTGGCAGTTTCCTTATTGTCTCTCTCGAAGCGAGCATAAAAGTCATTAAGCTCGTTTAGGAAGACAGCATCTGTTGCTACGGGGGTGGAGTGGCTGGGTTTGTAGTCGCTGATGGCCTGGATGCCTTGCCACATGCGTCGAGGATCAGAGTTGGAAAAGTGCTCCTCTAGCTTTAGTTTGTAGCAGTGCTTGGCCTTTTTGATGCCCCTCTTCAGATTTGCCCTGGAAGTGCTGTAGGCCTGTGCATCACCTGAGCTGAAGGCAGTATTGCGTGACTTCAACAGGAGGCGCACTTCCTTGTTCATCCATGGCTTCTGATTTGGGTATGTAGTGATCTGCTTCTGGGTTGTAACAGTGTCTATGGTGATGTTGATGTAATCCAGTACAGAGGAGGTGTAGCTGTCTATGTCCGTATGAAAGCCACAGGTAGCCTGAGAAGCAAACATACTCCAGTCTGTGTGTTGGAACCTGTCCTGGAGTGTGAAATCTGCCCCCACAGGCCACACTTTGATGGTCTTCACTGATGGCTTCACACGATTGATGAGGGGTGAATACTTGGGGGTGAGGAACAAAGAAAGGTGATCAGATTGACCCAGGTGGGGGAGGGGGGTCACTGCATAAGCTTCAGCCATGTTTGTATAGACATGGTCCAAAGTTTTGTTTCCTCTGGTGTGACAGGAAACATGCTGGTGAAATTTGGGGAGAACTGACTTTAAGTTTGAATGATTAAAATCTCCCGCAACAATAAATGCAGCCTCCGGGTGAGCAGTCTGTTGTTTACTGATGGCCGCATAAAGTTCTTTCATAGCAAGCTTGGCATCAGCATCCGGAGGAATGTAAGCTGCCGTTATAATGGTGGAAGTGAACTCCCGTGGCAGATAAAACGGTCTACATTTAACCATGAGAAACTCTAGGTTAGCTGAGCAGTGTCTCCCAACAGTAACAGAGTTCGTGCACCAAGCTTTGTTAATGTAAATGCACAGTCCTCCGCCTCTGGTCTTACCGGATTCATCTGCCGTCCTATCTGCCCGAAGTGTGTGGAGTCCTGCTAATTCAATAGCATTGTCCGGTATGCCGCTGTTTAGCCATGTTTCAGTGAAAATCATGACATTGCAGTTCAAAAGTCTTTTGCTGTGGATGATGCGGAGTCGAATCTCATCCATTTTGTTCACCAATGACCGTACATTAGCGAGGAAAATGCTGGGTAAAGAGAGCCGGTGCGGTGTTAGCTTTAGCTTAGCTCTTAGCCCTCCGCGCTTCCCCCGCCTTTGTTTACGATCTCGACGCCGCCGGCGAGCACTTCCGCCCGGCCGTGTAGAGTGCGTAGCATCGGGTGTTCTGGTGATCTCAGGGACGAGGCACAGATTGTTGATAAAACTTCCGGGAATGCGCAAACCAATATCCAATAGCTCATGCCGGGTGTACGATGTTAAGGCACAGCTGTTCTGCACGAACAGACCCGAGATGAGCAAGAAAAACACTGCATAAATGCAAAAACTGGAGAGACCCCGGGCCTCGCGATGTGCACGCGCCGCCATCTTGGATCTTGGATCTCATGCCTCTCTGTGAAGGAACAATGAGGCGCCGCTCGTTTTCAGACCGCAGACTTCTGGAGGGGATGTAGGTCTGTAAGAGAGAGTTGAGGTAGATGGGTGCTGTGTTAGTGGCTGTTCTGTAGGCAAGCACCAGTGCCTTGAACTTAATGCGTGCCGCTATGGGGAGCCAGTGCAGAGAGATGAGCAGAGGTGTGACATGTGCTCTCTTGGGCTCATTGAAGACCAGGCGTGCAGCAGCATTCTGGATCATTTGCAGAGGTTTGAAGGCACAGGCTGGGAGACCGGCCAGAAGAGCATTACAATAATCCAGTCTAGAAATGACAAGTGCCTGGACGAGAAGCTGTGTTGCATGTTCTGTTAAGAACGGTCTGATCTTTCTAATGTTGTACAATGCAAACCTGCATGACCGAGTTGTTTTAGTAACGTGATCCTTAAAAGTCAGCTGATCATCCATGATTACCCCAAGATTCCTGACTGAAGTCGATGGGGTTATCTTAGATGGACCAAGTTGGATGGTAAGCTGGGGCTGTTCTGACGGGGTGGCAGGAAGGACGAGAAGCTCAGTCTTGGCCAGGTTGAGTTGTAGGTGATGATCTTTCATCCAAGAAGAGATGTCAGCCAGGCAGTCGGAGACTCGTGTGGCTAGCGTGAAATCGTCTGGATGAAATGAGAGGTGAAGTGGAGTGTCATCAGCATAACAATGGTAGGAGAATCCATGTGCTTGTATGATGGAACCCAGTGATGTGGTGTATATGGAGAAGAGCAGAGGTCCAAGAACCGAACCTTGTGGGACCCCGGTGACTAGTTGGTGTGATTTGGACACTTCACCTCCCCAAGCTACCTTGAAGGACCTATCTGCGAGGTAGGATTTAAACCAGGAGAGTGAAGTTCCAGTGATGCCCAGTGACGAGAGGGTAGACAGAAGAATGTGATGGTTAACCGTGTCGAAGGCTGCAGAAAGGTCTAAGAGAATGAGAACAGATGATTTGGACTCAGCTCTTGCCCTCCTTAGGTCTTCTGTAACTGTTAGTAGGGCAGTTTCGGTTGAGTGACCGCTCTTAAAGCCTGACTGGTTGGTGTCCAGCCTGTTGTTTTGGGTGAGGAAGGTAGACACCTGATTGAAAACAACCCGTTCGAGTGCTTTTGCTATGAACAGAAGGAGAGAAATGGGTCTATAATTCTCCAGTAGGGAAGTGTCATGTGTGGGTTTCTTAAGCAGCGGGGTTACCCGGGCCTGCTTGAATGCAGTGGGGAAAATTCCTGTATTAAGAGATGTGTTAATGATATGAGTAAGCGATGGTAGGAGTGTGGGTGAGATGGCTTGTAGTAGATGTGAGGGGATGGGGTCTAATGGGCAGGTGGTTGGGTGAGTAGAGAGCAGAAGTTTAGAAACATCATCCTCTTTAAGAGGAGAGAAAGAGGAGAGAAGATGGTCTGCTGTGTGTATGTGCGATGTGAGATCATGGATGGGTGGAGCTGAAAATTGTCTGCTGATAGACCTAGTTTTGTCTGTGAAGTAGCTGGCAAAGTCATTAGCCGTTAGAGAGTTAGACGGAGGTGGTGGAGGGGGACAGAGGAGAGTTTTAAATGTTTTGAAAAGCTTGTGGGAGTCTGAGGCACTGCTAATTTTGTCATGGAAGAATGCAGATTTAGCAGTGTGAATGTCTGCAGAGAAGATAGAGAGTGAAGCTTGATACTTACAGAGGTCAGCGATGTCTTTTGTTTTGCACCATTTCCTTTCAGTCGCTCTGAGTTTAGCCCGGTGTTGCCGGAGGGTATCGGACAACCAGGGACTGGAAGGAGTAGCACGTGCTGGCCTAGAGGAAAGAGGATAGTGAGGTTAGTGTTGGGAGAAGTGTGTCTGTGGCAGAATTAACATCTAGTGATGCAAAGTGTGTGAAGGATGGAAGGGAGGTTTCTATGAGTCAGGTAACCAACTCAGGTACTTAAGCAACATAAGTCAGGTAACCAACTCAATCTCATCTACACACGCAGCTGTGATACAGAGAACACCTTGGTTCCACCTCTGCATGCCTCTGATCACTTTTTCATCACTTTTAATTGAATACTGCATTCCCTCAACTCACCAACCCCTCTGCCAGTCTCATTTAGGTGGAACCTACGCTCCCTTTCTCCTGCCCATCTTTCATCTGTCATAGAAATCTACCTTCTATGCTTTACACACTTTGCATCACTTGATGTTAATTCTGCCACAGACACACTTCTCACTAACCTCGTGTCTAGACACTATCTGTCCTCTTTCCCACCAGGCCAGCACGTGCTACTCCTTCCAGTCCCTGGTTGTCCGATACTCTCCGGGAACACCGGGCTAAACTTAGAGCGACTGAAAGGAAATGGCACAGAACTAAACACCTCGCTGACCTCTGTAAGTATCAGGCTTCACTCTCTATCTTTTCTGCAGACATTCACACTACAAAATCGGCATTTTTCCACGACAACATTACCAGCGCCTCAGACTCGCACAAGCTTTTCAAAACTTTCAAAACTCTCCTCTGTCCCCCTCCACCACCTCCATCCAACTCCCTAACGGCTGATGACTTTGCCAGCTACTTCACCGACAAAGGTCCATCAGCAGACAATTTTCTGCTCCACCCATCCATGATCTCACACCACACACACAGCAGACCATCTTCTCTCCTCTTTCTCTTCTCTTAAAGAGGATGAGGTCTCTAAACTTCTTCTCTCTACTCACCCAACCACCTGCCCGTTAGACCCCATCCCCTCACATCTACTACAAGCCATCTCACCAACAATCCTACCATCACTCACTCATATCATCAACACATCTCTTAACACAGGAATTTTCCCCACTGCATTCAAGCAGGCCCGGGTAACCCCGCTGCTTAAGAAACCCACACATGACACTTTTCTACTGGAGAACTATAGACCCATTTCTCTCCTTCCGTTCATAGCAAAAGCACTTGAACGGGTTGTTTTCAATCAGGTGTCTACCTTTCTCACTCAAAACAACAGGTTGGACGCTAACCAGTCAGGCTTGAAGAACTGCCATACTAACAGTTACAGAAGCCATAAGGAGGGCAAGAGCTGAGTCCAAATCTTCTGTTCTCATTCTCTTAGACCTTTCTGCAGCTTTCGACACGGTTAACCATCACATTCTTCTGTCCGCCCTCTCTTCACTGGGCATCACTGGAACTTCACTCTCCTGGTTTAAATCCTATCTCACAGATAGATCCTTTAAGGTAGTTTGGGGATGTGAAGTGTCCAAATCACACCAACTAGTCACCGGGTTCCCACAAGGATCGGTTCTTAGGCCCCTGCTCTTTTCCATATACACCACATCACTGGGTTCCATCATGCAAGCACATGGTTTCTCCTACTATTGTTATGCTGATGACACTCAACTTCACCTCTCGTTTCATCCAGATGATTCCACGGTAGCCAAACGCATCTCAGACTGCCTGGCTGACATCTCTTCTTGGATGAAAGATCATCACTTACAACTCAACCTGGCCAAGACTGAGCTTCTCGTCCTTCCAGCCACTCCGTCAGAACAGCACCAGCTTACCATACAGCTTGGTCCATCAAAGATAACCCCATCGACTTCAGTCAGGAATCTTGGGGGAATCATGGATGATCAGCTGACTTTTAAGGATCACGTTACTAAAACAACACGGTCATGCAGGTTTGCATTGTACAACATTAGGAAGATCAGAATCAGAAAAAGCTTTATTGCCAGGCATGTCTGCACATATGAGGAATTTGTTGTGGTAAAAGAAGCATCCAGTGCACAGAGACCATGATATAATACAAATAAACAATATAATACACAGATGTATCTATATATTTACGTTTACGTTTATGCATTTGGCAGACGCTTTTATCCAAAGCGACTTACATTACATTGTACATTTTGTATAGTAAGCAAGTGGGGGTTAGGTGCCTTGCTCAAGGGCACCTCAGCCGTTACCCGCCAGCCCTGAGAACCGAACCAGCAACCTTCTGGTCATGAGTCCAACTCTCTAACCACTGGACCACGACTGCCCACTAAACAAGAATAAAAAAAATATATAAAAATAGGAAGTAAAAAAATAAGATAAGATATAGAGTGTAATACCTTGTATTACACTCTTGTATGTAACACCTGCAGGTGTATATGTATATATGCAGATAAAAAATTAAATGAATGCACTATATACAGCATGATGGAATATAATTTAAGCAAAATGGAATAAAAAGGTAGGGTACTATCAGTTGGATATAATTAGTATTGCACGTTGTTATTGCAAAAGTTATTAATTGCACGGTGGGTAGAACAATTAGCTGTTCATGAGGTAGATCGCCTGAGGGAAGAAACTGTTCCTGTGTCTGCTTGTTTTGGTGCTCATTGCTCTGTAGCGCCGACCAGATGGTAAGAGTTTAAAGAGATGATGGCTTGGATGTGAGGGATCCAGAATGATTTTCTGCACCGTTCTTAACAGAACAAGCAACACAGCTTCTCGTCCAGGCTCTTGTCACTTCTAGACTGGATTACTGTAATGCTCATTCGGCTGGTTTTACTTGTAATGGAGCGCGCCTCCAGTCACATACGAAGCGTCGTTTATTTTAAAGTAAATAAAGTTAGAGAATTTATTAAGCACAAAGGTGAGAGTGACAATGTGTAAAGAAAGATAATAATAATAATCATAAAGGATGATATTAATAAGAAAAGGTGTGATTATTTACAAATTGTATACAACAACAAGAAAAGTAACGAAAGTGGTGCCAAAATAGAAGGAAACTATCTAATTTTAATGCCCTCTAAATTTAAGCTATTTATGAAAACTATAGCGGGTCTTCAGCGTTTTCACGCCTTACCTAATCTACACTAACTAGCCTGCACAAAACATACATTTTTTAGATTAGATTCAACTTTATTGTCATTACACATGTACAAGTACAAGGCAACGAAATGTAGTTTAGGTCTAACCAGAAGTGCAATAAGCAAGTGCAGGATATACAGTTGTGCATAAATACAGAATAAAGCAAAAATTATGAAGAATTTACAAGTGGGAATGTACTATGAACATTATATACAGATGGTTATTTACTAAAAACAGAAATTTACTGATGGATATGTACAATATAAATTAGACTATGCAGAACAGTAGTGCAAATGAGTATAAAGTGTGCATAAATGATGGACAGCAGCTATTAAGTTAAAGTAAACAGTGCAGTAGATGAGTTATTGCAGTATTCAGTACATAGTACTGAAGTGCAAATGATGCAGTATATGTATAATAGTCCAGTAGTGCAAATGATGCAGTATAGTATAAATAGTCCGGTAGAGCAAGTAAACATGTAGTACATGTGTAGACAGTCCAGTCGTGTGCTTGACAGGCCTGTAGTGCAATAACAAAACAATATAGCAGCATTAGTTAGAGGTATATGAGGGGGTTGTGGAATCAGTGGGGGGTAGAGTTCAGTAGGCAAACAGCTCTGGGAAAAAAGCTGTTTTTCAGTCTGCTAGTCCTTGTCCGGAGGCATCTGAGGCGCCTGCCGGAGGGCAGGAGAGAAAACAGTCTGTGGGCAGGGTGAGAGGAGTCCTTTAGAATGCTGCGAGCTCGACGCAGACAGCGTTTCCTCTGGATGTCCTCCATGGATGGAAGTGGAGTCCCTGTGATGCGTTGGGCGGTTTTCACCACCCGCTGCAGTGCCTTGCGCTCTGCAACAGAGCAGCTCCCATACCAGGCTGTGACACAGTTGGTTAGGATGCTCTCTACTACGCAGCGGTAGAAGTTCACCAGGATAGCTGAAGACAGTTGGTTCTTCTTCAGGGTCCTCAAGAAGAAGAGGCGCTGGTGAGCCTTCTTGACCAGGCTGGAGGTGTTGGTGGTCCAGGACAGGTCCTCCGAAATATGGGTCCCCAGAAACTTGAAGCTGGAGACACGCTCAACAGCCATCCCGTTAATGTGGATGGGGTCATGTGTGCCTCCTCTCTCCTTCCTGAAGTCCACGATGAGCTCCTTTGTCTTGGAGGTGTTAAGGAGCAGGTTGTTGTCTGAGCACCATGTGGCCAGGTGCCGGACCTCCTCCCTGTAGGCCGTCTCATCGTTGTTGCTGATGAGACCAATCACTGTAGTATCGTCTGCAAACTTAATGATGGCATTAGATCCATTCACAGGCCTGCAGTCGAGTGTGAAGAGGGAGTAGAGAAAGGGGCTCAGAACACAGCCCTGTGGTACGCCAGTGTTAAGTGTGATGGTGGTGGAGCAGATGTGGCCTGACCTAACAAGCTGAGGTCTGTTTGTCAGGAAGTCCATAATCCAGTTGCAAATAGAGGTGTTAATGCCCAGGTTCCCAAGTTTGGTGATTAACTTGGAAGGGATGACAGTATTGAATGCAGAGCTGAAGTCAACAAACAGCATTCGTGCATAAGTGTTTTTATTGTCCAAGTGTGAGAGCACAGAGTGCAGTGCTATGGAGACAGCATCTTCTGTGCTCCTATTGCTGCGGTAGGCAAACTGGTATGGGTCCAGTGTGGACGGAAGGGAGTCCTTTAGGTGAGCCAGGACCAGCCGCTCAAAGCACTTCATAACAATAGGTGTGAGTGCTACAGGGCGGTAGTCATTCAGGCACGTTGGGCTAGAGTGTTTCGGCACTGGCACAATGGAGGTGGATTTAAAGCATGCTGGCACAGCTGCTTGGGCGAGGGACAGGTTGAAAATATCCGTAAAGACCCCAGCGAGTTGCTCTGCACATGCCCTAAGTACACGACCGGGGATGCCATCTGGTCCAGCAGCCTTTCGTGCGTTGATCCGGCTCAGTGCCGTGTAGACATCTGAGGAGGTGAGTGTGATGGTCGGGTGGTCATCTAAGAGTGTGAGCTTGGTGGCAGTTTCCTTATTGTCTCTCTCGAAGCGAGCATAAAAGTCATTAAGCTCGTTTAGGAAGACAGCATCTGTTGCTACGGGGGTGGAGTGGCTGGGTTTGTAGTCGCTGATGGCCTGGATGCCTTGCCACATGCGTCGAGGATCAGAGTTGGAAAAGTGCTCCTCTAGCTTTAGTTTGTAGCAGTGCTTGGCCTTTTTGATGCCCCTCTTCAGATTTGCCCTGGAAGTGCTGTAGGCCTGTGCATCACCTGAGCTGAAGGCAGTATTGCGTGACTTCAACAGGAGGCGCACTTCCTTGTTCATCCATGGCTTCTGATTTGGGTATGTAGTGATCTGCTTCTGGGTTGTAACACTGTCTATGGTGATGTTGATGTAATCCAGTACAGAGGAGGTGTAGCTATCTATGTCCGTATGAAAGCCACAGGTGGCCTGAGAAGGGGTGGCATTAGTGTATCTAATACATACATGGGGTGGCATTAGTGTATCTAATACAATCATATACTTCAAAACCTACGTGTGCACAATGTATGTCGCGCGACCTCTTACCTGTCCGCTTTTCCCCGGTATCCAGTGAAAACGAGACACCAACAAAATCCAATAGACGAAAACAAAGACAACAGGGTATACGAACAAACAAGGATGTCGTGGGACAAGACTGGTGAACAAGGTAACGAAAAGGCACAAAGGAAAAGAACGTACTGTCTAATAGCAACGGGTGACTATAATAAATGGTGAGTTGAAAAGACTCCCGCGCGGTCACTCCGGCATCGATTTAAACCAGAGGGAGATCGGCAATTGATGGAACGACACGTGACGTCACTTATAAAGCCCGGAGAGTGACACTTCGACGGACCAATGGGGCAACCGGAATAATCTAAGGAGGGACAGCGGAGAGAGAGAGAGAAGAAAACAAACGAACACAGACACACCCACAGGTGTTGTATACTTAATATGACTGCATGCTTGGAGAGATCAGATAACACCTTTATTGAACTGAACACCAGCGGCTCATGTCTCTATACGCCCCTGAGCTCACAGCACTTCCTTGTGCGGTGTACCAGACACATACCAACCAGGACAGCCCCCCTAGTGGGGATAACATGCATCTGCATTACAACTGCATCAATTAGATTAGATTAGATTCAACTTTATTGTCATTACACATGTACTAGTACAAGGCAACGAAATGTAGTTTAGGTCTAACCAGAAGTAAAATAAGCAAGTGCAGGAAATACAGTTGTGCATAAATACAGGATAAAGCAAAAATTATGAAGAATTTACAAGTGGGAATGTACTATGAACATTATATACAGATGGCTAATTACTAAAAACAGAAATTTACTGATGGATATGTAAAATATAAATTAGACTATGCAGAACAGTAGTGCAAATGAGTATAAAGTGTGCATAAATGATGGACAGCAGCTATTAAGTTAAAGTAAACAGTGCAGTAGATGAGTTATTGCAGTATTCAGTACATAGTACTGGAGTGCAAATGATGCGGTATAGTATAAATAGTCCGGTAGAGCAAGTAAACATGTAGTACATGTGTAGACAGTCCAGTCGTGTGCTTGACAGGCCTGTAGTGCAATAAAACAAAACAATATAGCAGCATTAAGTTAGAGGTTTATGAGGGGGTTGTGGAATCAGCGGGGGGTAGAGTTCAATAGGCAGACAGCTCTGGGAAAAAAGCTGTTTCTCAGTCTGCTGGTCCTTGTCTGGAGGCATTTGAGGCACCTGCCGGAAGGCAGGAGAGAAAACAGTCTATGGGCCGGGTGAGAGGACTCCTTAAGAATGCTGCGAGCTTGATGCAGACAGTGTTTTCTCTGGATGTCTTCAATGGATGGAAGTGGAGTCCCTGTGATGTGTTGGGCGGTTTTCACCACCCGCTCCAGTGCCTTGCGCTCTGCAACAGAGCAGCTCCCATACCAGGCTGTGACACAGTTGGCTAGGATGCTCTCTACTGCGCAGCGGTAGAAGCTCACCAGGATAGCTGAAGACAGTTGGTTCTTCTTCAGGGTCCTCAAGAAGAAGAGGCACTGGTGAGCCTTCTTGACCAGGCTGGAGGTGTTGGTGGTCCAGGACAGGTCCTCCGAAATATGGGTCCCCAGGAACCTGAAGCTGGAGACAGCTAAACAGCCATCCTGTTAATGTGGATGGGGTCATGTGTGCCTCCTCTCTCCTTCCTGAAGTCCACGATGTGCTCCTTTGTCTTGGAGGTGTTAAGGAGCAGGTTGTTGTCTGAGCACCTCCTCCCTGTAGGCAGTCTCATCGTTGTTGCTGATGAGACCAATCACTGTAGTATCGTCTGCAAACTTAATGATGGCATTAGATCCATTCACAGGCCTGCAGTCGAGTGTGAAGAGGGAGTAGAGAAAGGGGCTCAGAACACAGCCCTGTGGTACGCCAGTGTCCATAATCCAGTTGCAAATGGAGGTGTTAATGCCCAGGTTCCCAAGTTTGGTGATTAACTTGGAAGGGATGACAGTATTGAATGCAGAGCTGAAGTCAACAAACAGCATTCGTGCATAAGTGTTTTTATTGTCCAAGTGTGAGAGTACAGAGTGCAGTGCTATAGAGACGGCATTCTCTGTGCTCCTATTGTTGCGGTAGGCAAACTGGTATGGGTCCAGTGTGGACGGAAGGGAGTCCTTTAGGTGAGCCAGGACCAGCCGCTCAAAGCACTTCATAACAATAGGTGTGAGTGCTACAGGGCGGTAGTCATTCAGGCACGTTGGGCTAGAGTGTTTCGGCACTGGCACAATGGAGGTGGATTTAAAGCATGCTGGCACAGCTGCTTGGGCGAGGGACAGGTTGAAAATATCCGTAAAGACCCCAGCGAGTTGCTCTGCACATGCCCTAAGTACACGACCGGGGATGCCGTCTGGTCCAGCAGCCTTTCGTGCGTTGATCCGGCTCAGTGCCGTGTAGACAACTGAGGAAGTGAGTGTGATGGTCGGGTGGTCATCTAAGGGTGTGAGCTTGGTGGCAGTTTCCTTATTGTCTCTCTCGAAGCGAGCATAAAAGTCATTAAGCTCGTTTAGGAAGACAGCATTCTGTTGCTACGGGGGTGGAGTGGCTGGGTTTGTAGTCGCTGATGGCCTGGATGCCTTGCCACATGTGTCGAGGATCAGAGTTGGAAAAGTGCTCCTCTAGCTTTAGTTTGTAGCAGTGCTTGGACTTTTTGATGCCCCTCTTCAGATTTGCCCTGGAAGTGCTGTAGGCCTGTGTATCACCTGAGCTGAAGCCAGTATTGCGTGACTTCATCAGGAGGCGCACTTCTTTGTTTATCCATGGCTTCTGATTTGGGTATGTAGTGACCTGCTTCTGGGTTGTAACACTGTCTATGATGGTATTGATGTAATCCAATATAGTGTAGCAGTCAATGTCCGTGTGAGAGCCACTGGTGGCCTGAGACGCAAATGTACTCCAGTCTGTGTGTAGAAACCTTTCCTGGAGTGTGAAATCTGCCCCCAAAGGCCACACTTTGATGGTCTTCACTGATGGCTTCACACGATTGATGAGGGGTGAATACTTGGGGGTGAGGAACAAAGAAAGGTGATCTGACTGTCCCAGGTGGGGGAGGTGGGTCGCAACGTAAGCTTCAGCCATGTTTGTGTAAACATGGTCTAAGGTTTTGTTTCCTCTGGTGTGACAGGAAACATGCTGGTGAAATTTGGGGAGCACTGACTTTAGGTTTGAGTGATTAAAATCACCGGCAACAATAAACAAGCTTCCAGGTGAGCAGTCTGTTGTTTAATGATGGCCGCGTGAAGTTCTTTCATGGCAAGCTTGGCATCAGCATCCGGGGGAATGTAAGCTGCGGTTAAAATGGTGGAAGTGAACTCCCGTGGCAGATAAAACGGTCTACATTTAACCATGAGAAATTCAAGGTTAGCTGAACAATGTCTCCCAATAATAACAGAGTTTGTGCACCAAGCTTTGTTAATGTAAATGCAGAAAATCCAGCACCTCTGGTCTTACCGGAGCCATCTAACATTCTATCCGCCCTGAGTGTGTGGCGTCCCGCTAACTCAATAGCATTGTCTGGTATGCCGCTGTGTAGCCATGTTTCCGTGAATATTAAAACATTACAGTTCAAAAGTCTCTTGCTGTAGCTGATGCTGAGTCGAATCTCCTCCATTTTGTTCACCAGTGACAGTACATTGGCAAGGAAAATGGTGGGTAAGAGAGCCGATGTGGTGTTAGCTTTAGCTTAGCTCTTAGTCCTCCGCGCTTCCCCCGCCTTTGTTTACGATCTCAACGCCGCCTGCAAGCACTTCCGCCCGGCCGGTAATAGTGAGTGGCCTCGGGTGTTCTGGCGATCTCAATACACCACATCCCCCTTTTTCTCAGTGAGCATTATTAGTTTAAACAACATCAGTGCAAACAGAATACGTAAACACTTATCACAGATCCTAAAGTCTGCAAAACACTTTCTTTCTCACCGACAATGAACAGCTTATCAAATAAGCATTTTTTTTTACTTAAGCATATGTAATCCTTTAATAGGCAGGTTTACAGTCAATGATAGACTTATGTTTAGTTCATACAGTAGTCCTGAAACCTCACTGGAATTTGCACAACCCGACCACTTCTGGTGGTAGTTGTTTTGCCTTTATATGCAAGTTGATCTGGAACTTGCTCTACAGACTGATCCACCACCTCATGTGGCTCTGAGAGATCAGAGTGTGTACTGTCATAAGGCTCATCTGCAGGATCAAATACTTCTGTGTTTTTATGAACTGTCTTCCTCAGGTGGCACCTGTTGCGACGGATCTGTTGTCCTGCAGCGCTGACAACGTTGTATGATCTTGGCTCATCTCGTTTTGAAACAATGAGACCCGGTTGCCACCCTCTGTCAGTTTCAATGTGTATAGTGCTTCCTGCAAGTAGCTCTGGCAGGGCTTTTGCTCCTACATTGTAGTAACACTCTTGTTTCTTTTGCAGAGTTTCAAGCACCTGATGAACATCTCTGGGAGTAGTCGGCCGTAAGACTTTGCTGGATGCTGGTAGGGTGCTCCTCAGAACTCTTCCCATCAGGACCTGAGCTGGTGAATAAGATGTACCTGTTATAGGGGTATTCCTCAGCGAGAGCAGGGCAAGGTGATGATCCACCCCTGATTGTTGTGCTTTTTTCAGAGCCTGTTTGACAGTTTTGATTGTTCTTTCAGCCAACCTGTTTGATTGAGAGTAGCCTGGGCTGGAGTGTGTCAGCTTGATGCCCCATTCTGCAGCAAATTTCTTCATTTCATAACTCGTAAATGGTACATGATCACACACTAGCTCTTTTGGGATGCCATGTCTTGCATACACTGCTTTCATCTTTTCAATTACTGTCCGTGCTGTCTTGTCATTGATGTTCATAACCTCAGGATACTTTGACGTAATCAACAATCAAAAAGAATGACTGACCTCTGATTTCAAAGATGTCAGCAGCTACTTTTAACCATGGGAGCTCTGGGATTTCATGAGAGAGGAGAGGCTCTTTCTGTTGGCAGGTTGGACATGCCTCGACCATCTGCTCTATGTGTTTGGTCATACCTGGCCAATAAAGTAACTTTCTGGCATGTGCTTTTGTGCATTGCATTCCTTGGTGCAAGATGTGTAATTTCTGCAGCATCTCTGATCTCATTGGCTCAGGAATCAAGATTCTGTCTGATACCAGCAATTTGTCGTCTTGCATAGCCACAGTGTGTCTGTGAATGATGAATTGAGAGATCAAGTTGCTTTCTGCATATGGGCCATCCGTTCTTTTGTGTTTTCATGAGCAACTGGAGTGTACTGTCTCTGGCAGTGGCTTCTTTAAGCTGCTTCAGCATTTTCCCACTGAGAGCATCTGTTGCTTCAAGCGCATATACAACTCTGTCTTCACTGAGATCATCTGTACATGTGTGTTGGCCTTCAGCGACGGCACAAGACAGGGCATCTGCAATTAGCATGTCTTTTCCAGGCATGTAATGGACACTAAGGTCATATTTCTGTAGCTGTATAAACGTTGCAGTCTTGCAGGTGTTTTGTTCAGTGGTTTCTTGAAAATGGCCTCCAATGGCTTATGGTCTGACTGTACTTTTACATTGCACCCATATACGTACTGATGGAACTTTTTTGAGGAAAAACGATCACAAGTAGTGTTGTGTTTTTTTTTGCCCTCCCTTATTAATTACTCGAGTCGGGTTTTGATTCCATCAGATTAAACCAATAAAGAGCCGAGCCCCCCCATATGCAGGGCCGGGCCCTCCCACAGAGAACTGCAGAGGACAGGGACCCGCATAGGAGAGAACTGTCTCTGTGTGTTGAGGATAGCTTTTTATAGGGCTCTTCTTCCACAGGGGTCCTAGGCATTACCAATACAGTTAGAAGCAGGAAACAGATGTTCTTCTTTATCTTGGTCTCACTTGTGGACAACAAAGACCTTACTATGTAGATGTGACAAAATACCTTGCTATGTAGATATGCTGGAACAGTCAAATATATAGAATTATAATGGTGGCTTAGATTGCATGCGATTCCTTTAGATTTAGGTTAATAAAATCTTCTACATTTCCCCCTTTGAAACATACACATGTCTCACGATTCCGGAGTGCTGTTTCATGATCCAGATTTTTTACCTACTATAACCTAGCGACTTAAGATAGAGCCTCTATGTTTTATTACCAAAGGACTAAATCATGCCACAGCACTTCGGCAGGTGCGGACCAAACATCTTCCTCATGTCCATTTGATCAATTTGGCTGAGGGAAGTAAAAGATCCTAACACCCTACTTTCCCAATTAGTACAACAGAATTATACAATATTCGAAACGTGTGTGTGCCATCAAGTCTGCCTTGTCTGTGGTTGTCATCGCAATTATATCGGGTATAAACAAAATAAAGTAAATACACACAATATTAACCCCAAAAACAAAAATGCATAACACAAAAATAAGCCATGCACAATACAAACACAAAATATGCATAATATGAAAATGAATAAAATGCATGATATGACACTTTAGGTTACAGATACATTCAAATCAAACATATCCCATGTTTTTTCATCTCTTCCTGCATTAGTTGCCATTTCTACCTGTAATTCTTTGAGTTTGGTCATGGCCCTTGTAAATGCTCCTTCCGGTGCAGTATTATTCGGGATATATGTACAACATTGGTTTCCAAATAAGATACACATACCTCCTTTGTCTGCTAATATCCAATCAAGATCTAATCTATTTTGCCATGTTATTTTATTGGTAGAATCCAATTGTTATCCATTGATTACTCTGTGCAGTTTCCCATAACACATCAAGTTTGATATCACCATCAGCTGTGTTGTGGTTCTCCTCTGTTACTTCGTTGTTTTCCATACAACCCTGGTTTAAATTAGGCTAAGATTGAGTTGTTATTGGGTTTCGTTAATGGCTGAAAAGTTAATGGTATGGAAGTGGTTGAAAGTCTGGGTTATGGGATTTGGGGTTGTGGTGTTGGCTGTAGTTTGACCTTGTGACAAGCATATGAGGATCAGGCCTATTGTTGGCGTTATTATTTTCATTGTTCTGTTTGACTCCTCCTGCCACACTTTGTAATTCGTTGATTTCTGCTGTTGGGACTTTCTTGTTCATTTATTTCCGGTCTATTTCCTTTGGCTTTTTCCTTAGGAACTCCTGTGTAGTGATTTAGATCAGTGGTTCTCAACCTTGTTCCTGGGGGCCCACAGCTCTGCACATTTTGCATGTTTCTCTTATCTAACACACCTGATTCAAATTATCCGCTCATTAATGTAGAAATCCATGAACTGAAACAAACGTGCCAGTTAAGGAGACATACAAAATGTGCAGAGCAGTGGGTCCCCAGGAACAAGGTTGAGAACCACTGGTTTGAATGATACCAGGTGTTGCTTTCTTCCACCTGGACTGCTGTTGAAGTAGCTGCTGTCACTTTATGATGTCCATTTCCTTTTGAATATTCTTAGATAGACTTCATCTGTTGATGCAATGGACAAGTGGTTTCCATTTCCTCACACCTTTCTCTTTTCCTGCACAGAAATAGCTTCATGGAAAGCAGTTAGTTTTTTCATTATGTTCCATCTCTAATTGTTCTGTTGGGGGTCCCTTGTATAGGCCTCTGCTATATATTACAGGCATTGGTCGACCAGTAAGCATTTCATGCAGTGTTAAATGTGTGATTCTGTTCATTTGCATGCGGTTGTTCATTAGTGTAAGAAGTAAAGCATCAATACAATTAAGTTTAGTACTTGTACATATCTTGTTGAGCTTGGTTTTGAGAAAACCATTAATTTGTTCAACTTATTAATTTTCTCAACTTATTAATTTTTACAACTTATCCCTGCGATTGTTTTTGCCCCTTTATCTGCAGACAGCATTGTTTCTGCTCAATTGTTAAATCGGTCAATAACCACAAGTATGTCTTGTTCTGTATGTGTTTTATCATATCCTAATATTCCACCACCAAGTGTTTGAAAGGTCTTTCAGGTATGGGTTCTGACCTATTAATGTTATTGCTCCTTCTCTGACATTATTTTTAGCACATATCTCACATGAAGACAAAAATTCATCCACCAATGTCTAGTTGTTTTAATTTCTTTTAACTTTACAATTTTCTTACTTTCTTATTTACTTCATTTTCTTAATTTCTTATCACTGCTCTTCCCCCTTTGCACCATGGTCCAAACCATGTGCATCTCATATGGATTCTTAAGTGATCTCTAAAGCTGGATGCATCATGAATTAAGATGGACTTAAGATCAGATCGTAGCCTAGTGAATGATAATGAATTAGCTACCCAATCATGTGTTTTACCTTTATAAACCAAAGTAATTATTTCTGCTGGATTATCCATATAACATTATTAGTAACATCGGGAAATGTAAGCACAATACATATGCTAGACTATGTGTTGGAGTCAAAACAATTTTCTTGCTCATTTAAGTGCACTTTGGCTCAGAAATCAGAGTCAGAAAGAGCTTTATTGCCATGTATGTTTGCACATACGAGGAATTTGTTGTGGTGAAAGAAGCATCCAGTGCACAGAGACCATGATATAATACAAATTATCAATATAATACACAGATGTATCTATACATATATAAAGAAGAGTAAAAATAAAAAAAATATTAAAAAAAATAGGAAGTAACAAAGATAAGATATAGAGGGTAATACCTATGCAGGTGTATATGTATATATGCAGATAAAAAATGAAATGAATGCACTATATACAGCATGATGGAATATAATTTAAGCAAAAATGGAATAAAAAGGTAGAGTATACTATCAGTTGGATATAATTAGTATTGCAGATGTTATTATTGCACAAGTTATTAATTGCACGGTGGGTAGAACAATTAATTGTTCATGAGGTAGATCTCCTGAGGGAAGAAACTGTTCCTGTGTCTGCTTGTTTTGGTGCTCATTGCTCATCATTTGTGTTCCTTTCTCGTGCTGAGACCATAGTTTAGCTGGCTCTTAATGTTCAACTTCCTGTAATAGTTTAGTAGAATTACTTCCTGACTCTGGTGCTGCTACCATTTGAGCTTGTTGTTTTTGGTTAACGACTACCTCCTGGGGAATGCCTTGCATGATGTACCACACAGAATTTTATGTCATTTTTGTTGGCAGAATCAAAAATCAATGTATTTATTGTGGGCTCCCATTCACTATGTTCAGCTTTTTTTCATCATTAATCCTAGATCTTTTTGTTTCCCAATTTTTTCCTACATATATAGAAATGTGTGGAATGGATCGTTTGACATTAAACCATTGTTTTCTGATATTTTCAAGGCTGCTCCCTGTTTACCTATTATGATGTGTTGTGATGATATTTCAATTTTTGCTCTTTAGTTCTTTCCTGCCAATTTATTTCTACATTTGCATTTCTCGTGAATTTATTGTACTGTGAAATCCTGACTCGGGTATTTGTGCTTCTGGAATCTGTGCTTTAATAAATTTACCCCATTTATTGATCGTTTGTCTCACATCATTCTCTATCTGTCCTATCCAGTACACGTTTGCTTTTGGCTCAGAAATCATCATTTGTGTTCCTTACATATCTTTAAACACTTCCTATATAACACACAAAATTTGTAAATCCATTTACACATTACATCTCTTTCTAACAGATTAATAGGAGTCTTATCTGATATCAGGATTTTGACATTTGTAATAGTTTATTATGCTTTGACCTGGACCTCTAAAGGTCTGTTGTCACTCTCTCCCCTCCACCCCCTGTGGCTGTTCTGTGGATCAGTGGGGGCAGTCTTTTTCCCTCAGGCTGTCATGTCCTCAGCTTATTATCAGCTTGTTGTCCATTTTCTCTTTGAGTGTCCACACATTCTTTGTATTGTTCCTCTGCAAAGTCACACGGTCGCAAACTCCACTCAGATGTGTCACAGAGTTTGACTCTCTGTTTAAATGTCTCTGGGCATGTGATTGGGTTTTCTGTTTCTCCCAGCTATTCCCATTATAGTGTTTTTCGGATTAGATTAGATTACAAGTACAAGTGCAGTTTAGGTCTAACCAGAAGTGCAATAGCAGCAAGTGCAGGATATACATTGGTTGCATAATTTACATAAATAAATATACAGAAGTAATTTACAGATGGAAATGTACTATGACCATGATTTACAGATGTCTCTTACTATAAACAGAAATTTACAGATGGATATATACTATGCACATAATATACAGATGTCTATTGCTATAGACAGAGATTTACAGATGGATATATACTATGAACATAATATACAGATGGCTTTTACTATAAACAGAAATTTACAGGTGGATGTATACAATAAATTAGGCTATGGTGAGCAGCAGTGCGATGGATATAGAGTAGTGCAAATAAATTATGGACAGAAGCTATCGAAGTAACAGTGCAATGGAAGAAGTTATTGCATATTTCAGTTAAAGTCTAGGAGTGCAAGATGCATAGTAAACAGTCGGTACTGTAAATGAACAGTTGGCAGTGCAAATGAGCAGTCTGGTAGTGCAAATGAACATAAATGTTATGTATAGACAGTCCATTAGTGCAAATAACAAGTGAAGTCTGGTGTGCAATGAGGGGGGAGAGAAGAGTGTTGTAGTATATGAGGGGCAGTGGGATCAGTGAGGGGCAGAGTTCAATAAAGAGACAGCTCTGGGAAAAAAGCTGTTCTTTAGTCTGCTAGTCCTGGTCCGGAGGCACCTGAAATGCCTGCTGGAGGGCAGGAGAGAAAACAGTCTGTGAGCGGGATGAGAGGAGTCCTTAAGAATGCTGCGAGCTCGACGCAGACAGCGTTTCCTCTGGATGTCCTCCATGGATGGAAGTGGAGTCCCTGTGATGCGCTGGGCGGTTTTCACCACCCGCTGCAGTGCCTTGCGCTTTGCAACAGAGCAGCTCCCATGCCAGACTGTGACACAGTTGGTCAGGATGCTTTCTATTGCACAGCGATAGAAGTTCACCAGGATAGCCGAGGACAGCCGATTCTTCTTTAGTGTCCTCAGGAAGAAGAGGCGCTGGTGAGCCTTCTTGACCAGGCTGGAGGTGTTGGTAGTCCAGGACAGGTCTTCCGAGATGTGGATCCCCAGGAACTTGAAACTGGAGACACGTTCAACAGCCATCCCATTGATGTGGATGGTGTCATGTGTGCCTCTTGACTCTTTCCTGAAGTCCACAATGAGCTCCTTTGTCTTGGAGGTGTTAAGGAGCAGGTTATTGTTGTTGCACCATGTGGCTAGGTGCTGGATCTCCTCCCTGTAGGCCGTCTCATCGTTGTTGCTGATGAGACCAATCACCGTAGTGTCGTCCGCAAACTTGATGATGGAGTTAGATCCGTTCACAGGCTTGCAGTCGGAGGTGAAGAGGGAGTAGAGGAAGGGGCTTAGCACACAGCCCTGTGGTACACCAGTGTTGAGTGTGATAGTGGTGCAGCAGATGGAGCCTGATCTCACCTGCTGTGGTCTGTTGGTCAGAAAGTCCATAATCCAATTGCATAGGGAGGTGTTAATGCCCAGGTCTTCAAGTTTGGCTATTAACTTGGATGGGATGATAGTGTTGAATGCTGAGCTGAAGTCAACAAACAACATACGTGCATAAGTGTTCTTATTGTCCAGATGTGTGAGCACAGAGTGCAGTGCCATGGAAACTGCATCTTCTGTGCTCCTATTGCTGCGGTAGGCAAACTGGTGTGGGTCCAATGTGGATCCACTCTGGTTGGATATTCAGCATGCAGTGTCTGCCTCACTGAAGAATGATATGCATCAGAATAGTTTCATTCATGTATTGAGAGTTTACAGTTCTGTCCAGTTCAGATATTAGACAGTTGCCCTTGTTTTTGCTTTAACCACCTTAATCCACTTTCCAGCCACATTGTGAATGTCAGAGAGATGAATGATCATCCTCTCAATGTTTTTTCTTACTTTTTCTTAATTTATTTCTTTATTATCATTTTAATTTATTTATTTTTCCCATGCCACTTTCCTTCATCAGATGAGGTCTCCTATTCCTCTCCTTTCACTCTACTTTCTACAATCCTTCTTGTCTCATCCACAAACTCTTTCACTCTACTTTCTATGATCCTTCTTCTCATTAATATATCCCCACAGAGTAGGTTGGGTGACTGGCACTATAACATCTTCCTGCAATAGCTGGTCCAGTGTGCTTTTCAGTCTACCCATCACTGCTAAGGGAATGTTTCTGCAGCCATGAATGATAGGGATTACATTGGGGTCCACATGTATATGGTGTTCACCCGGAAACTCACCAAGTCCTTCAAAAACTGTTGGATATTGCGATATCAGCTGTTCTTTAGAGGTAGCATGGTTGATTACAACAGCCTCAACTCTTTATAGTAGCTGCATCCGTTCACATGCTTTCTTACCGTGTATAGGAATCGATGAGTGTCTGGTGATATAGAAAGGTAAGCAAACTTGCACTCTGGGTGTGATGCACTGCAGCTAGGTCATACCTTCTCGCTTTAGTTGTATCCCTCCATATGCCACCAGCATGGTTGAGGTAGGCTGCAACAACTCCGATCTCTTTAAGAATTGGTAAATGTCTAAGGATATAATGTTTGCTTCTGCCCCATAGTCCAATTTGAACTTCACTGTAACATTTCCAATGTCAATGTCTGTGTACCATGCTTTCACTGCAGAGTTGGTAGTCTCTTTTAGTTCTACTGACCCGATGAACAATGAATCAACAGTGACATTCCTTTTTTGTTTTGGTTGTGTGAATTTTTTTTCAGATCTGCATACTGAGGCAACGTGATTGTGCTTTCCACAGGCATGACATATAGCACCAAAGGCTGGATATTGTCGAGGAAAGTGAGATTTTTCACACTTTTTGCAATTTGTGCTGCCGTGTTGATGTTCTTTCATATCTGCTTTGCATCTTTTGTCTTCTGTATAATAGCATGAACAGGTTTATTCTGCTCCTCCATTGCTTGAATCTGTGTTTTTGCTGCCTCTGCTGCTCTGCAAATGTCCACAGTTTTTTCAAGAGTCAGGTTTACTTCTCTCAATAGTCTCTCTTTTAGACGATGATCATTGATGCTAAACACAAGCTTGTCTCTAAGCATGTCAGATTCCGCTGAGCCAAACTTACAGTCTTTACTCTTTTGTTTTAGTTCAGTCACATATTTAGTCAAAGTCAAAGTCAGCTTTATTGTCAATTCTGCCACAAGTACAGTACATACAAATGGAGGATTGAAATTGCGTTACTCTCAGACCCTATAGGTGCTTACAGATAACATAGAATAAACATATATATATATAAAAATATATATAAAAAAATACAGATAAATACAGTTCTATATATACACAATACAACTTTAAAAGCAGGGAAGTATAACAAGGACATCTTGAGGACATTTTCTTTCTCCGTTCCCGGCTGGTGGAATGATCTTCCTGTTTCCATCAGGACGGCTGGATCAATTTCACAATTCAAAAAACAGCTGAAGACCCACCTCTTCCATGAGCACTTAACTGTCTCATAATATAAAAAAAAAAATTTCCTTTCCTATTTTTCCTTTCCTAATGTTCTATATATACTTGCTTATACTATAATAATTTATAATTATATAATAATTATAATTTATAATTATAATTATGCATTTGGCAGACGCTTTTATCCAAAGCGACTTACATTACATTGTACTATACATTTGTACATTTTGTATAGTAAGCAAGTGGGGGTTAGGTGTCTTGCTCAAGGGCACCTCAGCTGTTACCCACCAGCCCTGAGAATCAAACCAGCAACCTTCTGGTCATGAGTCCAACTCTCTAACCACTGGACCACGACTGCCACCCCACGACTGCCATACTATCTTGACGTTGTATTTGAAACTTTGTATTACTAGCACTTCTCGTGAATATTGCTTACTTAGACGAATCGCTTGCTGTTTTCCTCAATTGTAAGTCGCTTTGGATAAAAGCGTCTGCCAAATGAATAAATGTAAATGTAACGAGATAAATGTGCAAACCAGTGAAATGAACAACAGTGCAGATGAGATAAAGATAAACACAGTGCAGATGAGATAAACAACAATGCAGATGAGATAAACAACAATGCAGATGAGATAAAGATAAACACAGTGCAGATGAGATAAACACAGTGCAGATGAGATAAACAACAATGCAGATGAGATAAACACCATGCAGATGAAATAAACACAGTGCAGGTGAGATAAACAACAGTGCAATTGAAATAAGCAACAGTGCAAAGTGAAATTACAGTGCAAATTGAAATAAACAACAGCGCAGATGTGATGTAGTGCAAGATGCAGAGCTTATCGGTCTGGTAAAGTGTCAAAGATAGCAGGCTTTGTTTGTTGACTAAGAGGTAGTTGAAGAGGCTCGGACCTACTGAAGAGGTAGTGAGCAGTACAGTGGGAAGGGGTGGATATGGTTCAGTGATCAGAGGTGCGTTTGGCAAGGGAGGGGAGGGAAGGCAGGGTCGGAAGGGAGTGTAGCTTCCTGACTGCCTGGTGTATGAAGCTCTCCTTCAGTCTACTGGTCCTGGCCTGGAGACTCCGCAGTCTCCTCCCTGATGGCAGCAGACTGATGAAGCTGTGTGATGGATGGGTGGGATCACCTGCAATGCAGAGGGCTCTGCGGGTGAGACAGGTAACGGGTAATTTATCAAGTGTTATTGAATCAGGCATGGGGTAAGCCCAGAACTGGTGCCTCTCAATCACAACATTCTCTTTCGGCAAGCAGTATTTCTCCAGTGCAGTTACAATATCTTGCATTGTTTCGTTTTCCACCTCTGGCTCAATAGTCAGCGAATTGTACACCTCTAAGGCTTCCTCTCCTAATGCATGAAGTAGAATGGCAATTTTTACCTTTTCACTTTTCGAGTCTGATCCCGTAGCAGTCATATAAATGTTGAACCGCTGTATCCATCTCCTCCAATTCTCGCCTGTGTTTCCCGACAGGATTACATTCATCTGCATTACAACTGCATCAATACACCACAACAGGGACGTAACAGACAGATGCAAACAAGGATAAACAAACAGTGCAACCATGCTTTTATTTACCTGTTTGTATACTTTATTCCGCTAGTTTTACTTGTAATGAAGCGCGCCTCCAGTCACATACAAAGCTTTGCGTCTGCCTCGACTTAGCGTCATGCCTGCCACTGTAACAACCACAGCGCTGCTGCCGACCACGCCCCCTGCACCAGAGAAGGATATCCTGTCAGTCAAATTGTGTGTGGCACTGCAACAGGAGGCATCCATTTTTCTTCAAAACCATTCTGGATCAGAATCTGAAGATGTTCTGTAAAGGAAGATGGAGTACAATAATTTACAGTTCATAAAATACATAGAATACTTAAAGCATTCCATATTAACACACTTACTCCAAGTTCCCTTGTTTGCAACGCCATTTCTCCTTGAAATCTGTGGAAGCCCTCTGTCTTTTTTAGGATTAAGAGGGTTAAAAATAGGTCTCTTTAACTTTGAAAAAACCAAGAGGAGAAAAAGAGGAAGACCATTTAAAAACCCTTATTTGATTGTCCTGTATGCATTACCCATTCATTTTTAAGTAAACAAAATTAACAAACCTCAGGAGTTAAAACTTCCAGAACGTAGGATGTATTACTTAGTTCTGACATGTCGAGTTCTGTGACTTTTTTTATTCTTTCGATAATCCCCTCTGTCTGTTGGTGAAAGACATTGCATTCAGTGTTATTATTGGTTATATCTGAAGTGTAACTTATTTCCAAGTGCTACCAAATATGTGCTAACATAAGTTGTTTTTAACAGAAGTGATATATTTGTTTATTACAAAATTGTTTTACCTGTCGTTCATTAAAAAAAGAAATTATTTCATTTAGTTGCATCTTCAGCTTGGTGGAAAATGTTGGATGTTTATGCAAAAACATCCTGTTTGATCGTATTGTGCCACTTGTCAAGCCATTGTGTAGGTCCTAATATGTGGAAACAAGGTAATCTTAAAATAAGTGTTATCAAAACCTTTATGGGAAAAAAACATGCAGTAGCCTATTTATTTGAAACAAGAGTATCAACATATATTACAATATTTTTGTAATAATTAACTTCCAAAAAACTATTATAAAACATATTACAAAAGGTACACTGTCAGAAAAAAAGTGCATAATTTGTACCTTGTCACTGGGGAAGGACCCTCAAAGGTACAAATATGGTTCACATGGGTACATATCTGTACCCTTACAGCAGTGTTTCCCAATCCAGTCCTACGGGCTCCCCTGACAGAATGTTTTAGATGTCTCTCTATTGAACACATGAACACGTTAATGAGATAATGAAGTGATGATTGAGTTATTAATGATGAACACCTGCTGTTAACAAACACAATCACTGAAGAAAACATCAGAATCAGAATAAGCTTTATTCGCCAAGTGTGCACACACAAGAAATTTGTTCTGGTTACAGGAGCTCTTAAACACACAGTATACACATAACACAAGAAATAGAAAATAATTAAAAATAAATATGGATAAAAATATAATAATATACAAAGGTGCAGTTTAGTTGTGTGCAAGTGTGGCTAGTAAGTACTGTATATTACAACTGTGTACTGTACATGTTTAAGTATAATAATATGTATTTACATAAAGTGTCAGAGTAAAGATATTGCACTGATATATATTGCACTTAACAACTAGGAGGTTATGGTGGATGGACTAGCTGTTCAGGTTTGAGATGGCCTGCGAGAAGAAGTTGTTCTTGAATCTAGATGTTCTAGTCTGCAGTGTTCTGTATCGTCTGTCTGATGGCAGGAGTTCAAACAGATTGTGTCCAGGGTGGGACGGGACTTTGATGATGTTACCAGTCCGTTTCTTCACCCTGGAGTTGTATAAGTCCTGGACATTGGGCAGAGACACACCAATAATCCTCTCAGCTGTTTTAACAGTCCGTTGCAGTCTACTTATGTCTGATTTGGTGGCTGAACCAAACCAGACTGTAATAGATGTACACAGAACTGATTCAATCATAGCTCTGTAGAATTGTTCCATCAGCTCCTGTGGTAGATCGAACTTCCTCAGTTGGCGAAGGAAGTTCATCCTTTGCTGAGCTTTTTTGACAATAACTCTATATGGGTCTCCCACTTCAGGTCCTGTGAGATGGTAGTGCCCAGGAACCTGAATGACTCCATAGCTGTCACAGTGCTGTTGTGAATGGTGAGGGGAAGAAGTGATGAAGGGTTCCTCCTAAAGTCCACAGTCATCTCCACAGTTTTTAAAGTATTAAACTCCAGGTTGTTTTGATTACACCAGACAGCCAGCTGTTCAACCTCTCCTCTGTATGCAGATTCATCACAATCCTGGATCAGGCCAATGATTGTGGTGTCATCTGCAAACTTTAAAAGTTTGACAGAGGGGTCGTGTGAGATGCAGTCGTTGGTGTACAGGGAAAAGAGCAATGGAGACAGAACACAGCCCTGAGGAGCTCCAATAAGACCAATGACCAATAAGAAGATTATAAGACCAAGTCCAACATGACCAATAAGAAGTCACCATAATAGTGTTTAGTGTTTCCTTTAGTGGGACTCTTGTGTTTCAGTGTCTGGTTGTCTTTAGCTGCTCATGTGTTTAAGGATACATGGTGAAAAGAGTAAATTTTGGGGGGTAAAGTTCCTCCAGCCTGTTTGTGAGCCAGTTGTTGACACTCCAAGACAGTTGCATGCCTTCACCAGATCGTCTCTTTTGAGTTGTGGAGAAATTACTGTACTAGTATTGTTGAAGGAAAAAGTTCAAGGCAATATGCAATGTTACGATACACTACAAAAAGAAAAAGAGGTTCGATGAACCCAACTGCTGAATTTTATTGAGGAACATGGGCAATCAAGTAAGTAGAGGCATGTAAGTATACAGGTGGGTAATATTACTTTAGTCTCAGAAGAACGATGATGACAATACTGTCAGAGTACGGGGCAGACACCACACGGACTGACGGGTACAAAGGGGTTTAACAACAAAAAATAGGTACATAATCCAAAAACAGGTGAGTAAATCCAAAAGGTAAGTAATCCAAAAACAGAAATCCAAAACAGGTAGGTAATCCAGAGACAGGTAAGGATTAAAAAACAGGTAAGTATATAAAATGGGTGATAAAAACTGGTAGTCCAAAAATACAGGTAAGAAATCCAAAACAGGTGTATTCACAAAACGGGTAAGTAATCAAAACAACGAGAATGTTACAAATACACAGCAAAGATTGATCCAAGAACCGTCTCAGGTGAAATAACATAAGATTGTAGTCCACAAACTTGAGAGAGTTAGGTTTACATTAATGTAACAGTACATCCTCTAACCTTCTTGAATAATAATATAGCCTTTCACTGATTAAATGTCTTTAACTATCCTTTTCGCTCAACTGGGATGAAGAGCAGTTTGTGATAGATTGAGATGGAAGTCACATCAGGTAAGTACTATTCACTGGGTGTTCAATTAGCCTAGGGGGGTAAGCACAATTCAGGTAAGTTAATCACAGTAAGTCCTTTACAAAGACAGCTGAGAAGAGTCCAAACTAAATACCTTCAGTAAGACACACCTTTTGAAAGTCAGTCAAAATCTCTGGTCATTATGAGTGGTTAAGTGAATGTGAGGGAGATCCAAGTGCGTTTGTGATAAATGGTTATTGTGAATGTTGTGAAATTATAGTTAAAAATATCTTACCAATTTTGAGTCCAGTATCTGTAAAATATGGTCTTCATCAACTTCTATGCTTTCACGGCATACAGAGTTCACCCTTTCACTCTGAGAGAGACCTTTGTAAACTTCTGTTTTAGAAAGCTTGTCATCGACTCTGGTCTGTGGGCCAACCATAGGTGTAATTTGCGGGTGAACAGGTGGGACATGTCCCCGCCACTTTTTGAAAGAAATTAAGAAATGGTTGTGGAAGATATGTCTTGTTTAGTGGCCATTAACATCTAAAACTCGTGGAAAACGCAGGATGCGCTGCTTTCACACAATCTCCCGTTGCTCGCACTCGTAAGTTATATTTGCTGAAGACAGAGAGCCGTGACTCCAGTTTGAAATGCGTGCATGTCCCCACCACTTTTCGAAACAAAGTTACGCCACTGGGCCCAACCCAAGGTGCAAATGTTGAATATGTCAGTGGACTTGTGAAAGGATTGTTAGATGAATCTGAAGAACATATTTTTTTATATTAGCAACAGCTATTTGTTAAATACTGTACATCTACAATAGTACAAAAAATGGTTTTGCCCTTAATTGAAATGTAATTGCAATGATTCAAGTAAGCAGGCAGGTGAGCACGCCACAAGGTGATGTAGTTGGTAAGGATTTAAAAAACACAGGTACACGGGAATCCAAACAGGTGAACAAACAGGGGTAGGTAGAATCCAAAACAGGCATTCAGGTAACTTTAATCCAAAACAGGCCTTCAGGTAAGTATAGCATATATCATGTGCAGGAACAAACAGAAAAAGACTAACTCAGGTAACTTACAACTAGACCTGACGAGGAACAGAACTCAACAGACAACTTAAATACATGTGCAAACACAGAACAAATGTGAAACAAATGAGCAACAGGTGAGAGTCCAAATCAAAATGGCAGAGGAGCGATGCAGGGGATTCTGGGAAGTGAAGTTTTTTTAAAATTAAAGGTCCAGGGATACAAAAACACACAGGGGCAGAACAGGAGTGTTACTGTAATATTATTAAGGTACGATATTTTAAAGCCATTGGTAGAATTTAACAGGATATTTTCATTGCTACCATTACAAAATCCAGTGGCAATAATCTCTTTCTCTAGGTTCCCCCATCTTGTTGCCACATTAACCTGGGTGTCCTGGGGCCAACGTTCTCAATATTTTGACGTCTCATGAGATTGACTGCAAATTACATGGAAAAGGGGGCTGTAACAAGTTGTTGCATGGTATAGTATGTGAATGCATCAGTTTTGTTTGAAAACTTTTGTAGATCAAGTTTTTTGTTCAGACAAAGGTTTTTCATTTATGTTTACACTCACCTGGTAAGTCAAATGCAACTTTCCAACAAGAGGATGGTATCCACAGCGGTAACAAAAATAATTGTACGAGTACTGTCTTAATGCAGAGAAATGATATAATGTCTTTTTTTGAGTGTTGAGTGGCAATGTAGCTTTAGAATGTGATTCAATTGTTCTGAACAGCCGACCTACAGCAATATGAGATTCCCACATTTGGGTCATTTGCTGGGGTCATCACAACTGGGGTGCAATGGCCGAGCCTTACCCTGGGTGAACCACTTTCCTGATCATGGTGTCAGGTAAGTATGAGTTGCCCACTCTCAGGCCAGATGGACCGTTCTTGCATCTTCAATGCACATCAACGTTGACCCTAATTTAAGGACCGTTTCGGGCCCGTTCAGCAGAACGTTTCAATCTATTTCTCTGTAGAACACGAAGGAAAGCGCATGAAGGCAACTTTGAAACCGACCGTCCACATATGCTTAACGTGTTACATTTGGGTCAGGAAATGTAACACTTTGTCTGTTTTTGGATTTCTTCTTCGATTAAACTAGAGTCTAAACCAAGCGCTGGCGTTTCTAAACAGATCTTTTCACACACAAAGAAAAGAGACACACACGAGCTCGCGCGCATTTATTTCCGCGTGTGTTCTGACAAATAGCAACACGTGTCAAGTTTGTTGTTTTACTCTCTTAAATGTACTGCTTTTAAACATCATTTGATCCCCGAAAAAGGGAGCGCACCGTTCCTGGAAACACTGCAATACCAGGTCGATGCGTGGAGTGGACGGAGCAAGCCCCGCTTCCATCTCCGCGGCTCAAAAATCCATTTAATATATGGTCCCCAGATAGGGGACGTATCAGATATTAAACTGATAAGAACAGATACTACACTTGATCTTAGCCAAAAGGCCGAGAAGCGATGCCTACTTTACGCTGCGAGCTGGGGAGCCGGAGACGGCACGGGCTATTGGCGTGGCGTGGCGGTGCGGTGCGCTGCGCATGCGGCTCGGCGTGAGGGCAGAGGGACACGCAGGCAGAGAGACCGGCAGACACACACATGCAGCGAGACAGGCATGACCTTTCGTGCTATACTGTGCGCTATTCTCAAATTAAAGACGTTCCTGCGCACGTTTTACAATGCCACAATTGATAAGTTTTGTTAAAGGCGTTCCTGCGCACCTTTTACAATGCCACAATCAAAGGTTATTTGGTTTTCTTCGACTACATGTTAGTAGTAAGATAAGTATTTCATCCCAAGGGCGACTGAAGTTTCACTTGAAAGTTCAACGTGAGTGCATTCGTTTTGGCGTTCAACTCCGTTTGTCTCGCTTCAGGTCGACCGGGTAAAGGCATTCCCGTTGCCAGCAGGCACTCCTTTGTCTGATGCTGTTGTGAACTTAACGAAAGTAACGTTGGTTTAACGAATGAACGCGTGTAGGCAGCAGCATAACGTTTCTCTTTGTTAACGGTCCGCTAAAATGCATTTTCGTTGCCAGCAGGCACTACTTCGTTTTCTGTTGTTGTGCTCGTAACGAAGGAAACGTTGGTTTAACGAATGAAAGCGTGTAGATAGCCTAAAGTTTCTCTTAGTAACGAATGCACGCGAAGGCCGCACGCGAAGGCCGCAGGCGCCGTCGTTGCTTGACAGTTTGTTTTAAAGCGCCTGCCTTCGTTGCTTTGGAACGACTGCAACACCATGTACCTGGAGATTTAATGTTGTGTTCCGCCACATGGGGAACCTCTAAATAAACGCGGTTTAACAAGCGGAAACCTTTTAATAAACGGCTTTTAACTGCCAGAACACCTTAATTAAACGACGTTCAACTGGTTCCTGTTGGGCACTTTTGTAATATATGTGTTTGTTTGTGTGTGTGTGTGTGTGTGTGTTTGAAAGAGAGACAGAGAAAATCAAGGCCTATGTATACACATACACCTAAAGTTTAGTACGTGACCTGGAATGCATATACACGCTGAGGTCGACCGGTTAAAGGCATTCCTGTTGTCAGCAGGCACTCCTTTGTTTGATGCTGTTGTGAACTCAACGAAAGAAACGTTGGTTTAATGAATGAACGCTTATAGGCAGCAGCATAACGTTTCTCTTTGTAACGAAGTCCGCACGCGAAGGCCGCAGGCGCCGCCGTTGCTTGACAGTTTGTTTTTAAGCGCCTGCCTTCGTTGCTTTGGAACGAATGCAACACCATATACCTGGACATTTAATGTTGTGTTCCACCACATCGGGAACCTCTAAATAAGCGGGGTTTAACTAGCAGAAACCTTTAAATAAAAGGCTTTTAACTGCCTGAACACCTTAAATAAACGGCGTTCAACTGGTTCCTGATGGACACTTTTGTAATATATGTGTGTGTAAGAAAGAGAGACAGAGAAAATCAAGGCCTGTGTATACACCTAAATTTGAGTGCGTGACCTGAATTACATATACACGCTGGGCGAGCCAAATCTCCTTTTTTTAAACAATTGATCAGGGAAGAGCGCGAACGCAGTCCCCCACTACCAGAAATTATGCAGTCGAGATTCCCACATTTGGGGAATTCGCAGGGGTCAGCACAACCGGAGTGCAATGGCCGAGCCTCACCCTGGGTGAACCACCTTCCTGATCATGGTATCTCCCCTGCCAGGTAAGTATGAGTTGCTCACGCTCAGGCCAGATGGACCGTTCTTGCCTCTTCAATGCACATGAACGTTGACCCTAATTTAAGGACCGTTTCGGGCCCGTTCAGCAGAACGTTTCAATCTATTTCTCCGTATAACACATGAAGGAAAGCGCATGAAGGCAACTTTGAAACCGACCGTCCACATATGCTTAACGTGTTATATTTGGGTCAGGAAACGTAACACGTTGTCTGTTTTTGGATTTCTTCTTCGATTTAACTAGAGTCTAAACCAAGCGCTGGCGTTTCTAAACAGATCTTTTCACACACAAAGAAAAGAGACACACACGAGCTCGCGCGCATTTATTTCCGCGTGTGTTCTGACAAATAGCAACACGTGTCAAGTTTGTTGTTTTACTCTCTTAAATGTACTGCTTTTAAACATCATTTGATCCCCGAAAAAGGGAGCGCACCGTTCCTGGAAACACTGCAATACCAGGTCGATGCGTGGAGTGGACGGAGCAAGCCCCGCTTCCATCTCCGCGGCTCAAAAATCCATTTAATATATGGTCCCCAGATAGGGGACGTATCAGATATTAAACTGATAAGAACAGATACTACACTTGATCTTAGCCAAAAGGCCGAGAAGCGATGCCTACTTTACGCTGCGAGCTGGGGAGCCGGAGACGGCACGGGCTATTGGCGTGGCGGTGCGCTGCACATGCGGCTCGGCGTGAGGGCAGAGGGACAGGCAGGCAGAGAGACCGGCAGACAGCAGACACACACACACACACACACGCAGCGAGACAGGCATGACCTTTCGTGCTATACTGTGCGCTATTCTCAAATTAAAGACGTTCCTGCGCACCTTTTACAATGCCACAATTGATAGGTTTTGTTAAAGGCGTTCCTGCGCACCTTTTACAATGCCACAATCAAAGGTTATTTGGTTTTCTTCGACTACATGTTAGTAGTAAGATAAGTATTTCATCCCAAGGGCGACTGAAGTTTCACTTGAAAGTTCAACGTGAGTGCATTCGTTTTGGCGTTCAACTCCGTTTGTCTCGCTTCAGGTCGACCGGGTAAAGGCATTCCCGTTGCCAGCAGGCACTCCTTTGTCTGATGCTGTTGTGAACTTAACGAAAGTAACGTTGGTTTAACGAATGAACGCGTGTAGGCAGCAGCATAACGTTTCTCTTTGTTAACGGTCCGCTAAAATGCATTTTCGTTGCCAGCAGGCACTACTTCGTTTTCTGTTGTTGTGCTCGTAACGAAGGAAACGTTGGTTTAACGAATGAAAGCGTGTAGATAGCCTAAAGTTTCTCTTAGTAACGAATGCACGCGAAGGCCGCAGGCGCCGTCGTTGCTTGACAGTTTGTTTTAAAGCGCCTGCCTTCGTTGCTTTGGAACGACTGCAACACCATGTACCTGGAGATTTAATGTTGTGTTCCGCCACATGGGGAACCTCTAAATAAACGCGGTTTAACAAGCGGAAACCTTTTAATAAACGGCTTTTAACTGCCAGAACACCTTAATTAAACGACGTTCAACTGGTTCCTGTTGGGCACTTTTGTAATATATGTGTTTTTGTGTGTGTGTGTGTGTGTGTGTGTGTGTTTGAAAGAGAGACAGAGAAAATCAAGGCCTATGTATACACATACACCTAAAGTTTAGTACGTGACCTGGAATGCATATACACGCTGAGGTCGACCGGTTAAAGGCACTCCTGTTGTCAGCAGGCACTCCTTTGTTTGATGCTGTTGTGAACTCAACGAAAGAAACGTTGGTTTAATGAATGAACGCTTATAGGCAGCAGCATAACGTTTCTCTTTGTAACGAAGTCCGCACGCGAAGGCCGCAGGCGCCGCCGTTGCTTGACAGTTTGTTTTTAAGCGCCTGCCTTCGTTGCTTTGGAACGAATGCAACACCATATACCTGGACATTTAATGTTGTGTTCCACCACATCGGGAACCTCTAAATAAGCGGGGTTTAACTAGCAGAAACCTTTAAATAAAAGGCTTTTAACTGCCTGAACACCTTAAATAAACGGCGTTCAACTGGTTCCTGATGGACACTTTTGTAATATATGTGTGTGTAAGAAAGAGAGACAGAGAAAATCAAGGCCTGTGTATACACCTAAATTTGAGTGCGTGACCTGAATTACATATACACGCTGGGCGAGCCGAATCTCCTTTTTTTAAACAATTGATCAGGGAAGAGCGCGAACGCAGTCCCCCACTACCAGAAATTGTGCAGTCGAGATTCCCACATTTGGGGAATTCGCAGGGGTCAGCACAACCGGAGTGCAATGGCCGAGCCTCACCCTGGGTGAACCACCTTCCTGATCATGGTATCTCCCCTGCCAGGTAAGTATGAGTTGCTCACGCTCAGGCCAGATGGACCGTTCTTGCCTCTTCAATGCACATGAACGTTGACCCTAATTTAAGGACCGTTTCGGGCCCGTTCAGCAGAACGTTTCAATCTATTTCTCCGTATAACACATGAAGGAAAGCGCATGAAGGCAACTTTGAAACCGACCGTCCACATATGCTTAACGTGTTATATTTGGGTCAGGAAACGTAACACGTTGTCTGTTTTTGGATTTCTTCTTCGATTTAACTAGAGTCTAAACCAAGCGCTGGCGTTTCTAAACAGATCTTTTCACACACAAAGAAAAGAGACACACACGAGCTCGCGCGCATTTATTTCCGTGTGTGTTCTGACAAATAGCAACACGTGTCAAGTTTGTTGTTTTACTCTCTTAAATGTACTGCTTTTAAACATCATTTGATCCCCGAAAAAGGGAGCGCACCGTTCCTGGAAACACTGCAATACCAGGTCGATGCGTGGAGTGGACGGAGCAAGCCCCGCTTCCATCTCCGCGGCTCAAAAATCCATTTAATATATGGTCCCCAGATAGGGGACGTATCAGATATTAAACTGATAAGAACAGATTTTTTCTTTCGAAAAAAGTTTTATTGTCACAGTTTACACATATATTTTTCATGACATTTTGCGCTTAAAAAGAAATTTCACAGATTTTTTTTTTTTTTTTTTTTTTTTTAAAACACACAATTGCATATTTTAAAATAAAACATGTGGTTAAAATTAAAACCCTGTGAAATAAATACCTAATGCCTAAAAATCCCAAGTTTAAAACTCTCCCGAAAGATTTAAAACCAAACGTTTTCACTAAAATCACAGCTTTTTTAAAAAAAAACCACTGCCTCTCGTCATCTATTGTCCAGAACCGGGGTGAGTCCCTACCAAGATGTCCATCACCCCGCTCCACAGAACAAACACTTTTCCTTCTGCTTCAGGTGCCCGGCGGAAATCCCCTCCCTCCAGCCCGCTGGCCCGCTGTTCCCATAGCCGTAAGTGGTGAGGGTGCATCTACGGGCAATCAGGTGCGGTGGCAAAGCCGGGACCCTAAGCCGGGACCCCCCTCCTCCGAATGACAAGGCCCGGTGCCCCTGCAGCGAAGATTTCACCATCCGCTCGCACGCGTGGAGGGGCACCGTAACCTGTTTCCCCACCAGCAGGTTTCTGGTAGTCCAGAGGACGTCTTTGATGGTGTTCAGGGTGAGCCAGAGCGAGCCGAAATGCTGCGACGACAATTCTCTCAAGCCCCGGCCCACCCCGTTGATGGCGAGTTTATAGTCCATCTGGACCCCACCCGCTGGCAGGCTCGGGAAATACAGGGGGCCAGTTTTGGTCCACAGGCCCCGCGCAGTGCCGCACTCCCAGAGCAGGCGTCGAATTGTCTCCGGGGCATTGCACCCTGGACGTGGGCAGGCTGGATTTTTGGCCATCCCTCTAGAGTGCATAACCGCCCTGACCGGGAGGATTTCATGAGCCACCATCCACGCTAGGTCTTTGAGCTTGTTCTGAAGAGCAGGGTGGGCAGCGTTCCTCCAAACTTGTTTGGCCTCACCTAGAGTGAGGCCTGGAACTGGACTCACTGTTTCCCGGTCCTGTACAAGAGAGACAAGAGACTTGTGGTTAGTTAAAACAGTGACATCTTGGTTCTCAAGGGCGTGTTTTTTTAAAAACTTCTTAATAAAATTGTACTCCTTAGTCAAGTTAAAAGCCACTGGGATTCTCAGATCAACTTCTAAAATATGGAGAGATCGTAAATATGACCCCATCCAGAAACGAGCCATAGCTGCAGTCTTGTTGTCTCTGGATGGGGTCACAGCATATTTTATGTGAAGGGCGGCAAAGCGACTTCCTAAAAACAGGTGGGGGTCTGGGAGGCCTTTTCCACCGTTTTCTGGTCTTTTTTTTACCACTTCCCGCTTGAGCCTTTCCCACTTGGACCCCCACATGAAGTAAAACACCGCCCTCTCCAGCTCTAAAAGAAAATTCCTTGGGGGACTAAAAACAGAACATACAAGTAAAAGCAGGGGTAAAATAACAGCTTTACAAATTAAAACTTTACCCTCAATCGTCAACTGTCTCAGTCCCCAAAATCCCAGTCTTTGCCTGACTTTCCCTATCATGTCCGCCCAATTACTCTGTCCTCCCCCCTCATTGTCAAATTTAACCCCTAAAATTTTAAGATCAGTTTCTTTAAAATCCAAATCCAGTCCACTCGTGTTAATGTTCCCCCACGGTCCGAAGAGCTGGGCCTCGGACTTGCTTCTGTTAAGCTTGGCGCCCGAGGCCTGACCGTACCAGTCAGTCAAGTCCATCGCTCTTCGTATTGATAAAACGTCCGTAGCTAAAAGGGTTACGTCATCCATGTATAACACACAAGTTGCTGTCAGTCCACCCGTTCCCGGAATGTCCAGTCCTTTGATCCATTTATCCCTTCTCAAGATCTGTGCCAGTGGCTCAATGCAAGCCACATACAGGAGCGGAGATAAAGGACACCCCTGACGGACCCCGCTGCATATATTTACAGCTTTGGTTAAATGCCCATTTACAAGAACTTTGCTGGTCATGTCTTTATACAGCAGGCCCACCCACGCTAGGAACCTCCCTGGGAACCCCATCTTTTGCAGTACCTGAAACAGGTACTGGTGCGAGACCCGATCAAAAGCTTTCTCAAAATCTAAATTTAAAACTACCAGTCTAATGTTTCTGTCTCTCGCATAACAGATGGCGTCTCTAATCAGAACTAGGCTGTCCGTGATCTTTCTCCCAGGCACAGCACAGGCTTGATCCGGGTGGATCACGTCCTCTAAAACAGTCGACATTCGTGTAGCTAAAAGTTTACTAAAAAGCTTGAGATCAAAATTTAAAAGTGTTATCGGCCTCCAATTTTTTAGGTCAGTCTTATCCCCTTTTTTATATAATAATGACACTATCCCTACTCTACAACTGTCCGGTAATCTGTCTAAAGTCTCTAGTTCGTTAAAAACAGTCAGTAAATCATGTGCTAAAATATCCCAGAATGTCAAATAAAACTCCAGGGGAATTCCATCCATTCCTGGGGACTTCCCTCGTTTAAAACCTTTAATAGCTTTGTACATTTCTAAGAGAGTAAAATCTTGGGATAAAAAAGTGTGCTGACTGTCAACTTTTTTTTCTTAAAACTTCTGTGACTATATTCTCATTAATTTCCTTTTTATTATATAAATCTTCGTAAAACTCTGTGATCTCGTTTAAAATTTCTGCTGTTGTGTGAACCTCCCTCTCTCCAGATTTTAAAACCGTCATACCTCCTCCCTGTGTCATTATCTTCTTAAAAAAATACCTGGTACATTTCTCCCCTTCTTCAATATCCCGTTCTTTACTTCTTATAATAATACCCTTACTTACCTTTTCTGACAAAACTGACATTTCATTTTTTACCTCCTTTATTTCATTACTAAAATCAAAGCCTTTGTTTAAAAGATTAAAATACCTCTGTAACCTTTTTTGCAGCCCCATCATGCATCGTTTTTCCTTATTCTTCTTCTCCTTCCCTATGTTTTTAAAAAAACGTCTAGTCCTTTCCTTCACCATTTCCCACCACTGTGCACGTGTGTCATAGAAGTCTTGGAGGGTCTGCCATTGGCTAAACTGCTCCTTGTATCTCCTACCTATCTCCTCATCCTCCAGTAGGGAGCAGTTCAGCTTCCACAGCCCTCCCCCTACCGTCACACCTGTGGGGAGTGAAAGAGTGCAAGACAGCATCATGTGATCTGAAAAAAAGAGGGGGGTCAATGTAGCATCAGTTGGTGGGCAGTCTCGTGTAAAACAAAAGTCTATTCGAGAGGCTCTGGTACCATCACCACTAAACCAGGTGAAGCCCTCCTCTCTTTGATGCATTGCTCTAAAACAGTCCACTAGTCTAAAGTCCTTAATTAACCCTTGTAATAAAACTGATGTTTTGTCAACCTTAAAAACATCTGCCCTCTTTCTGTCCTTGCACGTTAAAACACAATTAAAATCCCCAGCCATTAAAAGGGGAACCCTTCCCAACATGTGGGGCTGCAGATCCTCTAGGAGCTCATGCCTGTCATTTTTATCTGTAAAACCATACACATTAAGAACTTTAAAATTTGTGTCTAAAAAGGTCAAGTCTGCTAAAAGAGCCCGCCCATCCCTCACCACTGTGCTCCCCTTTACCACAATGTTTTTGTTATTTATTAAAATTGCTACCCCATCATTCTTATTAAAATGTGAACCACTCCATATGGAGGGGCCTGGGGTCCACAACTCTTCCCACTTCTTGTAATGGGCTAAAAAGGGTAGGGCACACTCTTGTAATAAAAACACATCAGAATTAAAAGTTCTTAACATAGCCAAAATACTCTGTGCTCGTACTGTTGACCTCACACTTCTCACATTAATAGTAGAGACTGTGATAGTCATGAGCAGTATGGTTAAAAGCATGAGACCTAAAAGAGTTAAAAGGTACAACAGGCTTTTAAATTAACATCATAAAATCTCTTGTGACACTTGCTCCTCCTTAATACTAATCAAAATAGGATCTGGAGGGTGTCCACCGCCTGAGTAGCTGCAGAGAGTTTCTCTTGCAGTTCTCTAGGCGATGATGTTTTCAGCTTAATTTGCAAAAAGGACACTTCATTGGGGGATTCCTGAGGCCACATACGATCCAGATCTTCTGGTGAGGAACTATCTGGTCGCTGTGATGCTCTCAGTTTTTTCTCCTCTGCCTTTGACAGAGGAGATCCCGCAGGCCTTTTTTGCAACTGTGCATTTGGGAGTGAAAAATCTGTTTCACTCCCACTGGACATACTTATCCCAGGAACAGTAATCAAAGAGGAGGTCATTTCCTCATCATCCTCATCCTGGTCCTTACCTTTCTCTCCCTTCTCCTGTTCTTCGGTGCGTGGCTCCGCCCCTTGGGTCGCCCCACATCCCTCCTTCTGGCCAATTCCCGAAGAGGACTGGGAGTTTAAAATTCCCGCCAAAACTTCGGGAACCGCCCCTTCCCCTCTTTGTTCTCTCACTTGCTGCACGTTTGGGGCGGCCATTTTGTTACTTTTAAGTTTGTTGGCAAAACTTCTAGGGCAATCTCTGTAGAGATGGTTGTATTCTCCACAAAGATTGCACCGCCTGCCATTGGTACATTCATCAAAACTATGACCAATTTCTCTGCACTTCCCACAAACAATCTCTTGGCATGCTTCGGCTAGGTGCCCCATTCTACCACATATTCTACATAATTTGGGCATTCCTTGATAGTGAATGTAGCCCCGGTTTTCTCCCAACACAATCATGGATGGCAGATGTTTCAAGCCCTGGTAGCCCTCAGCGTCTTCCCATTGTTTGATGGGAATTCGCCAAGAGCAGTTCCAGATGCCATCCTCATCAACAACTTTGACTGGTTGGCCTCGAACCGTGCAGTGTCTACCCAGCCATACACAAATGTCATCTCCAGTTACAGTTTCATTAAACATTCTAACAACCACCGTTTTAAGGGAGTTATCAGAAAGTTTTTCCACATTAAACATAGAGAAATGGGTCTTAGCAGAATCAAACCTTTGCCAAAAGTCAGTTAACAGGGAAGCGCTCTTAAAACTTAGGTCAAACCCTTTATTCTGTGGCAAAGACACTAAACAATTCAAATCCCCAGGCTTAAAATTGAGAGCTTTTTGGATGAGCTTCCTGGAAAAGTCCAACCGGGACATAGCCAGGAGCTCTCCATTGACCTCTCTGAATAAAAACCGCACACTGTGGTGCCTCCGCACGCCGGCACGAGCAGCCGACATGGTAGAGGCACCCACAGCGTACTTAAAACCACAGAAAGAAAAACCCACTAATAAATACACGATCAATAAAACCACAATAAATAAGTAAAAGTAAAAATAAAAGTAAAAGCACTTACCTTAAAACAATTCTGAGAAAACGATGTCCTTAAAAACCGCTTGAGCAATAAAGCTGCAGCAGTATACCTCCCGAGGTTTGAGGGCTAGTATTACCGCAGATCAATACAGCCCGAAGACCCACGAGAGGCGATCGCAAAACCACCTTCTAGTAAGATACTTGATCTTAGCCAAAAGGCCGAGAAGCGATGCCTACTTTACGCTGCGAGCTGGGGAGCCGGAGACGGCACGGGCTATTGGCGTGGCGGTGCGCTGCGCATGCGGCTCGGCGTGAGGGCAGAGGGACAGGCAGGCAGAGAGACCGGCAGACAGCAGACACACACACACAGACACACGCAGCGAGACAGGCATGACCTTTCGTGCTATACTGTGCGCTATTCTCAAATTAAAGACGTTCCTGCGCACCTTTTACAATGCCACAATTGATAAGTTTTGTTAAAGGCGTTCCTGCGCACCTTTTACAATGCCACAATCAAAGGTTATTTGGTTTTCTTCGACTACATGTTAGTAGTAAGATAAGTATTTCATCCCAAGGGCGACTGAAGTTTCACTTGAAAGTTCAACGCCGCCGTTGCTTGACAGTTTGTTTTTAAGCGCCTGCCTTCGTTGCTTTGGAACGAATGCAACACCATATACCTGGACATTTAATGTTGTGTTCCACCACATCGGGAACCTCTAAATAAGCGGGGTTTAACTAGCAGAAACCTTTAAATAAAAGGCTTTTAACTGCCTGAACACCTTAAATAAACGGCGTTCAACTGGTTCCTGATGGACACTTTTGTAATATATGTGTGTGTAAGAAAGAGAGAAAGAGAAAATCAAGGCCTGTGTATACACCTACGTTTGAGTGCGGGACCTGAATTACATATACACGCTGAGCGAGCCGAATCTCCTTTTTTAAACAATTGATCAGGGAAGAGCGCGAACGCAGTCCCCCACTACCAGAAATTATGCAGTCGAGATTCCCACATTTGGGGAATTCGCAGGGGTCAGCACAACCGGAGTGCAATGGCCGAGCCTCACCCTGGGTGAACCACCTTCCTGATCATGGTATCTCCCCTGCCAGGTAAGTATGAGTTGCTCACGCTCAGGCCAGATGGACCGTTCTTGCCTCTTCAATGCACATGAACGTTGACCCTAATTTAAGGACCGTTTCGGGCCCGTTCAGCAGAACGTTTCAATCTATTTCTCCGTATAACACATGAAGGAAAGCGCATGAAGGCAACTTTGAAACCGACCGTCCACATATGCTTAACGTGTTATATTTGGGTCAGGAAACGTAACACGTTGTCTGTTTTTGGATTTCTTCTTCGATTTAACTAGAGTCTAAACCAAGCGCTGGCGTTTCTAAACAGATCTTTTCACACACAAAGAAAAGAGACACACACGAGCTCGCGCGCATTTATTTCCGCGTGTGTTCTGACAAATAGCAACACGTGTCAAGTTTGTTGTTTTACTCTCTTAAATGTACTGCTTTTAAACATCATTTGATCCCCGAAAAAGGGAGCGCACCGTTCCTGGAAACACTGCAATACCAGGTCGATGCGTGGAGTGGACGGAGCAAGCTTCCATCTCCGCGGCTCAAAAATCCATTTAATATATGGTCCCCAGATAGGGGACGTATCAGATATTAAACTGATAAGAACAGATTTTTTTCTTTCGAAAAGTTTTATTGTCACAAGAAACATAGAGAAGAGCATACTTTAAGATTTCAGCACTGTACAAAGCATTATTTCCTACTAGATCATCCACTGATGATGAATAAAGGTAATAGATACAAAAAAAAAAAACATATATATATATATATATACACACATATACACATACATATCTATTTAAAACACTTTAAAATGAAAATGAGGTTGACTTTGTAAACGTTCTTGATTCTGTCACGCAAGACCAAGGTGGGACTTTACCAACGTTTTGCTTTCTCTCAGCTCTCCCAAACCTGCCCCCAATCCAACGTTTTTGGGCCCAGAGGAGAACCTCTTTAACCATGGCACCGCTGCTCCAGCCAGCTGTTCATGGGGGGCATCTACGGGCAGTCAAGGCTCGTGGCTGTAAGGACCTTTTTTCGTGAAGCTCCGACCCCCACGTCCGACTGGCGACGTATGGCGTACTCCTGCAGCCTTGATTTTGCCAGCTGTATTGTGGCCTGCAGAGACACCTCTACGCGCTTCCCCACCAGTAGGTTTCTGGAGGTCCATATGGCATCTTTAATGCAGTTTATCGTGGTCCAGAGGTTGGTGTGAGTGTCTGCTGGCATTACCTTCTGGCTTATCCCACTTATTACCATCTGGTAATCTTGGACCCCCCCTACTGGCAGGCACCGGCAGTTGCCCACAGGTCCCTCACAACACTGCACTCCCATAATGCGTGCCTCACGGTCTCTGGCTCTCCGCACCCGGACCGTGGACAGGTGGGGGTTTTTGCCATTCCTCGGGAGTACATCACGGCCCTGACCGGGAGGATCTCATGGGCCGCCATCCACGCCAGGTCCCTGTGCCTGTTCAGGAGAGCTGAAAGGGCTACATTGTGCCAAACTGTTTTGGCTTTGCCTGCTGCAAGCCAGCGCACTGGGCTCACCTGTTCCTTTTCCTGCACGACAGAAAGGATTGAGCGGTGATTAGTTAAAACAGCAACACTTTCATTTTCCAAATTAAAATGCCTTAAAAATTTCTTTATAAAAAGATATGCTGGTGGTTGACTAAAAGACACCGGTTTTGTCAAGTCTACTGTTAAAAGTTTTAATGATCTTAAATAAGACCCCATCCAAAATCTTGTCATTGCTACTGTTTTGTTTTCTTTGAGTGGGTTTGTGGCATATTTCATGTGTAATGCAGTGTACAGTGCTCCTAAAACTAAAAAGGGGTCAGGCACGCCTTTTCCTCCGTTGTCCGCTGTTAGTTTCATAGTTTCTCTTTTAAGCCTCTCCCACTTGGACCCCCACAGGAAATAAAAAACTGCTCGATCAAGAGCTAAAAGGACAGACCTGGGGGGCATAAAAACAGAGCACAACAATAACAACAAAGGTAAGATCGCAACTTTAATAATTAAAACTTTTCCTTCCAAAGTCAACTGTCTTAGTCTCCATAGTCCCAATCTCTGTCTCACTTTCCCTAAAATGTCCTGCCAGTTTCCACTCCCTCCACCATTGCTATCAAATTTTATCCCCAATATTTTTAAATTTGTCTGTCTCACTGTTATGTCTGGTCTCGTCGTCTCTGTGCTTTTCCATGGGCCAAAAAACTGGGCTTGTGTTTTCTCCCTGTTGAGTTTAGCACCTGAGGCTCTCCCAAACCATTCTGTCAAGTCCATAGTCCTCGTTATAGATGAAACGTCTGTACATAAAATATTGATGTCATCCATATATAAAACTGTCTTAACTGTCAAACCTCCGGTTCCAGGTATCGTGAATCCTTTGATCCATTGATCCCTTCTCAAAACCTGTGCTAGAGGTTCAATACAGGCCACGTATAGAAGGGGCGATAACGGACAACCCTGACGGACACCACAGCATGTCAACTGCTTTTGAAAGGTTCCCATTTACCAAAATTCTGCTAGTTATGTCCCGGTAAAGCAGACCCACCCAAGCTAAAAACCGCTCTTGGAAGCCCATTTTTTGCAGCACTTGAAACAAGTACTGGTGCGAGACTCGATCAAAGGCTTTTTCGAAATCTAAATTTAGGGTTATAAGACGAATGTTTCTGTCTCTCGCGTAACAGATGGTGTCTCTGATCAGCACGAGGCTGTCTGTGATCTTCCTTCCAGGGACGGCACAAGTTTGATCCGGGTGGATTAAGTCTGCTAAAACCATTGACATACGATTAGCTAAAAGTTTGCTAAAAAGTTTGTTGTCAAAATTTAAAAGGGTTATGGGCCGCCAATTTTTTAAGTCAGTCTTGTCATTTTTTTTAAATAACAGTGTCACTATACCTGTTCTAAAGCTGTCTGGTAGTCTGTCATATTTCTCCAAGTCATTAAAAACAACTAAAAGGTCCTGTTTTAAAATGTCCCAAAAAGTCTTGTAAAATTCCAGTGGTAGTCCATCCGCTCCTGGGGACTTACCTTTTTTGAAATTTTGTAATGCTTTCTCCATCTCTGTGGAAGTAAAATCCTTGGTTAAAAGAACATCTTCCTTTATAGTTCTGGTTATATACTTTTGTACTTCTTTTGAGATAGCTTCATTTATGTTTTTCTTTTCATACAGGTTCTCATAAAAGCATTCTACTGTTTTTACAATACTCTTTGTATCTGTCATTATTTCTCCCTCTTCATTTTTTAATTTCTCCATTGTTTTATTCCTGCTACACATTTTTTTAAAGAAGTATCTAGTACATTTTTCATCTTCCTCCAGCATTTTTTCTTTGCATCTCATTATAATCCCTTTACTATGTGCTTCATTTAACCTGGACATTTCTTTTTTAATGTCCTCTATTTCCTCCTTAAAATCAAACCCCAGATTAAAAAGATTAAAATACCGCTGCAATCTTTTTTGCAATCCCACCATGCGTCTTCTTTCTTTTTCCTTTTTCCTTTTCCCTGCCTGTCTAAAATATGTCTGTGTCTTTCCCTTCACCATTTCCCACCACTGTGCTTGTGAGTCATACATGTCTTGAAGGGTCTGCCATTGGCTATACTGCTCTCTGTACTCTCTAATTATCTCTTCTTCTTGTAACAGAGAGCAGTTTAGCTTCCACAGACCTCTTCCTGCCGTCACACCCGAGGGAAGTGACAGGGTGCAGGATAGCATTAAATGATCTGAGAAAAAGAGGGGGGTTAATGTAGCATCTGTGGGTGGGCAATCTCGGGTAAAAATATAATCTATCCGCGAGGCTCTGGTACCATCCCCACTGGACCAGGTGAAGCCCTCCTCTCTAGGATGCATAGATTTAAAGCAGTCCTTTAAGTTAAAATCTTTTATAATACTCTGCAATAAACCTGATGTTTTATCTTCCTTATAATCATATCCTGCCCTCCTCCTGTCTTGTTTGCCTAAAACACAATTAAAATCTCCTGCTAAAATTAAAGGCACGCTTCCTAGCAGGTGGGATTGCAAACTATCTATAAGGTCATACCTTTCATTTTTCTCTGAAAAACCATACACATTTAGAATGTTAAAATCCCTATCTAAAAAGGTCAGATTGGATAAAAGTGCCCGCCCTTCTTTCACCACTGTGTTACCCTTTACCCCAATATGATGGTTGTTAATTAAAATGGCAACCCCGTCATTTTTATTAAAGTTAGAGCCACTCCAAAAGGATGGTCCTCTTGTCCACAGCTCCTCCCATTTCTTGTACGTATTACTAAAAGGCAAAGCACATTCTTGTAATATAAAAACATCTGACTTAAAAGTTGCTAAAAAGGATAAAACATTTTGTGCTCTCAGAGTGGATCTCACACTTCTAACATTTATAGTTGAGATTGTGAGAGCCATGAGCCAAAAAAATAAAATGAAAAGGTATGATGCTTTAAAAACCATAAAACACTATAAAAGGGGTAAAAAACAAAGTGCGTTTACATGTTTAAAAAACAGGACAATAGTTATAAAGCAACAATTTCTTGTGAAACAGGTTCTTCCTTTATTTCTATCACTGAGAAACCAGGGGGTTCAACCTGTTTTCCCCCAGAGCTGCCTTGGGCTGCTCTGGGAGTGGATGCTTTTAGTTCAACTGATAAAAAGGAAATATTGTTTGGAGAGTTTGTCGGGAAGATCCTGTTCAGATCCCCAGAAGAGGAAGACTCTGCAACAGGATCCATCCTGTCTCTCTTTTCTATTTCCATTGCTATGGGAGACTGGGTGGCCCTCTTCCTTTTCAACTGAGCACTGGGGAACTTATCAATAGACCCCTCTTCTCTTCCTTCATCTTGACTTATTTGTGTTTCTTCTCTGTCATTTGTTACGATTTCACATTCACTTACTTCTGGCTCTTGGTTGGTTTCTAGGTTAGCTGGGTGAAGCTCCGCCTCCTCTCTTTGTTCACCACTAACTGGTTTTGGCGGGAAATTTGAATTCTGTTGCTCCACCCCCTCATTACCCGTCTCTTTCTCTGTGTCAGCCATTTTGTTAGACTTCAATTTGTTGGCAAATGACTTGGGGCACTCTCTGTAGAGGTGGGATGAGTCTCCACACAGATTGCACTTTCTGCCATTGGAACATTCTTCAAAAGTATGTCCAATTTCTCTGCATTTCTTACAAAACACTTTCTGGCACGCCTCTACCAGGTGCCCAAACTCACCACATCTGCGGCACAGCTTGGGCATACCCTGATAGTGAATGTAGCCCCTGTTTTCACCAAGAACTATCATTGATGGCAGATGTTTTAGGCCCTGGAAACCTTGTGGGTCTTCCCATTGTTTAATGGGCACCCTCCAAGCACAATTCCAGATGCCATCCTCATCTACCACCTTCATAGCCTGGCTTTTAACAGTGCAATATCTTCCCAACCATACACAGATGTCATCTCCATTCACTGTTTCATTAAACATTCTGACAATCACAACCTTTTGTGTATTATCAGTAAGTTTATCCACTTTAAACATAGAGAAGTGGGTTTTAACATGTTCAAACCGTTGCCAGAAAACATTTAAAACTGTTGCATTCTTAAAACTAACATCAAATCCTTTATTAAAAGGAAGGGACAGAATACAATTCAGCTCTTCTGGGTGGAAATCAAGCACTTTCTGAATAAATTTTCTAGAAAAATCCAATCTAGACATTTCCACAAGCCTACCATTAATTTCCTTAAAATTGAAACGCACGCTGTGGTGCCTCCGCATGCCGGCACGGAGAGCCGACATGCTGAAGGCACCCACAGCAGACAGAAAAAGAAAACACTAATAAACTAACAATAAATAAATTAAAACCACTTACCATGAAACAAATCTTCCACGAAAAAGGAGTCCTCTCCTTAAGTTTAAGCTGAAAAAAGGCTTTTGCAGTATACCTCCTGGCGGTTGAAATCTCGTATTACCGAACTGAATACGAGACGCAATACCCACAAGAGGCGATCGCAACGCCACCTTCTGGTAAGATACTTGATCTTAGCCAAAAGGCCGAGAAGCGATGCCTACTTTACGCTGCGAGCTGGGGAGCCGGAGACGGCAGACACACACACACACACACACACAGACACACGCAGCGAGACAGGCATGACCTTTCGTGCTATACTGTGCGCTATTCTCAAATTAAAGACGTTCCTGCGCACCTTTTACAATGCCACAATTGATAAGTTTTGTTAAAGGCGTTCCTGCGCACCTTTTACAATGCCACAATCAAAGGTTATTTGGTTTTCTTCGACTACATGTTAGTAGTAAGATAAGTATTTCATCCCAAGGGCGACTGAAGTTTCACTTGAAAGTTCAACGTGAGTGCATTCGTTTTGGCGTTCAACTCCGTTTGTCTCGCTTCAGGTCGACCGGGTAAAGGCATTCCCGTTGCCAGCAGGCACTCCTTTGTCTGATGCTGTTGTGAACTTAACGAAAGTAACGTTGGTTTAACGAATGAACGCGTGTAGGCAGCAGCATAACGTTTCTCTTTGTTAACGGTCCGCTAAAATGCATTTTCGTTGCCAGCAGGCACTACTTCGTTTTCTGTTGTTGTGCTCGTAACGAAGGAAACGTTGGTTTAACGAATGAAAGCGTGTAGATAGCCTAAAGTTTCTCTTAGTAACGAATGCACGCGAAGGCCGCACGCGAAGGCCGCAGGCGCCGTCGTTGCTTGACAGTTTGTTTTAAAGCGCCTGCCTTCGTTGCTTTGGAACGACTGCAACACCATGTACCTGGAGATTTAATGTTGTGTTCCGCCACATGGGGAACCTCTAAATAAACGCGGTTTAACAAGCGGAAACCTTTTAATAAACGGCTTTTAACTGCCAGAACACCTTAATTAAACGACGTTCAACTGGTTCCTGTTGGGCACTTTTGTAATATATGTGTTTGTTTGTGTGTGTGTGTGTGTGTGTGTGTTTGAAAGAGAGACAGAGAAAATCAAGGCCTATGTATACACATACACCTAAAGTTTAGTACGTGACCTGGAATGCATATACACGCTGAGGTCGACCGGTTAAAGGCATTCCTGTTGTCAGCAGGCACTCCTTTGTTTGATGCTGTTGTGAACTCAACGAAAGAAACGTTGGTTTAATGAATGAACGCTTATAGGCAGCAGCATAACGTTTCTCTTTGTAACGAAGACCGCACGCGAAGGCCGCAGGCGCCGCCGTTGCTTGACAGTTTGTTTTTAAGCGCCTGCCTTCGTTGCTTTGGAACGAATGCAACACCATATACCTGGACATTTAATGTTGTGTTCCACCACATCGGGAACCTCTAAATAAGCGGGGTTTAACTAGCAGAAACCTTTAAATAAAAGGCTTTTAACTGCCTGAACACCTTAAATAAACGGCGTTCAACTGGTTCCTGATGGACACTTTTGTAATATATGTGTGTGTAAGAAAGAGAGAAAGAGAAAATCAAGGCCTGTGTATACACCTACATTTGAGTGCGGGACCTGAATTACATATACACGCTGAGCTCGCCGAATCTCCTTTTTTAAACAATTGATCAGGGAAGAGCGCGAACGCAGTCCCCCACTACCAGAAATTATGCAGTCGAGATTCCCACATTTGGGGAATTCGCAGGGGTCAGCACAACCGGAGTGCAATGGCCGAGCCTCACCCTGGGTGAACCACCTTCCTGATCATGGTATCTCCCCTGCCAGGTAAGTATGAGTTGCTCACGCTCAGGCCAGATGGACCGTTCTTGCCTCTTCAATGCACATGAACGTTGACCCTAATTTAAGGACCGTTTCGGGCCCGTTCAGCAGAACGTTTCAATCTATTTCTCCGTATAACACATGAAGGAAAGCGCATGAAGGCAACTTTGAAACCGACCGTCCACATATGCTTAACGTGTTATATTTGGGTCAGGAAACGTAACACGTTGTCTGTTTTTGGATTTCTTCTTCGATTTAACTAGAGTCTAAACCAAGCGCTGGCGTTTCTAAACAGATCTTTTCACACACAAAGAAAAGAGACACACACGAGCTCGCGCGCATTTATTTCCGCGTGTGTTCTGACAAATAGCAACACGTGTCAAGTTTGTTGTTTTACTCTCTTAAATGTACTGCTTTTAAACATCATTTGATCCCCGAAAAAGGGAGCGCACCGTTCCTGGAAACACTGCAATACCAGGTCGATGCGTGGAGTGGACGGAGCAAGCCCCGCTTCCATCTCCGCGGCTCAAAACTCCATTTAATATATGGTCCCCAGATAGGGGACGTATCAGATATTAAACTGATAAGAACAGATACTACACTTGATCTTAGCCAAAAGGCCGAGAAGCGATGCCTACTTTACGCTGCGAGCTGGGGAGCCGGAGACGGCACGGGCTATTGGCGTGGCGGTGCGCTGCGCTGCGCTGCGCTGCGCATGCGGCTCGGCGTGAGGGCAGAGGGACAGGCAGGCAGAGAGACCGGCAGACAGCAGACACACACACACACACACACACACACAGACACACGCAGCGAGACAGGCATGACCTTTCGTGCTATACTGTGCGCTATTCTCAAATTAAAGACGTTCCTGCGCACCTTTTACAATGCCACAATTGATAAGTTTTGTTAAAGGCGTTCCTGCGCACCTTTTACAATGCCACAATCAAAGGTTATTTGGTTTTCTTCGACTACATGTTAGTAGTAAGATAAGTATTTCATCCCAAGGGCGACTGAAGTTTCACTTGAAAGTTCAACGTGAGTGCATTCGTTTTGGCGTTCAACTCCGTTTGTCTCGCTTCAGGTCGACCGGGTAAAGGCATTCCCGTTGCCAGCAGGCACTCCTTTGTCTGATGCTGTTGTGAACTTAACGAAAGTAACGTTGGTTTAACGAATGAACGCGTGTAGGCAGCAGCATAACGTTTCTCTTTGTTAACGGTCCGCTAAAATGCATTTTCGTTGCCAGCAGGCACTACTTCGTTTTCTGTTGTTGTGCTCGTAACGAAGGAAACGTTGGTTTAACGAATGAAAGCGTGTAGATAGCCTAAAGTTTCTCTTAGTAACGAATGCACGCGAAGGCCGCACGCGAAGGCCGCAGGCGCCGTCGTTGCTTGACAGTTTGTCTTAAAGCGCCTGCCTTCGTTGCTTTGGAACGAATGCAACACCATGTACCTGGAGATTTAATGTTGTGTTCCGCCACATGGGGAACCTCTAAATAAACGCGGTTTAACAAGCGGAAACCTTTTAATAAACGGCTTTTAACTGCCAGAACATCTTAATTAAACGACGTTCAACTGGTTCCTGTTGGGCACTTTTGTAATATATGTGTGTGTGTGTGTGTGTGTGTGTGTGTTTGAAAGAGAGACAGAGAAAATCAAGGCCTATGTATACACATACACCTAAAGTTTAGTACGTGACCTGGAATGCATATACACGCTGAGGTCGACCGGTTAAAGGCACTCCTGTTGTCAGCAGGCACTCCTTTGTTTGATGCTGTTGTGAACTCAACGAAAGAAACGTTGGTTTAATGAATGAACGCTTATAGGCAGCAGCATAACGTTTCTCTTTGTAACGAAGACGGCACGCGAAGGCCGCAGGCGCCGCCGTTGCTTGACAGTTTGTTTTTAAGCGCCTGCCTTCGTTGCTTTGGAACGAATGCAACACCATATACCTGGAGATTTAATGTTGTGTTCCACCACATCGGGAACCTCTAAATAACGGGGTTTAACTAGCAGAAACCTTTAAATAAAAGGCTTTTAACTGCCTGAACACCTTAAATAAACGGCGTTCAACTGGTTCCTGATGGACACTTTTGTAATATGTGTGTGTGTAAGAAAGAGAGAAAGAGAAAATCAAGGCCTGTGTATGCACCTAAATTTGAGTGCGGGACCAGAATTACATATACACGCTGAGCTCGAGCCGAATCTCCTTTTTTAAACAATTGATCAGGGAAGAGCGCGAACGCAGTCCCCCACTACCAGAAATTATGCAGTCGAGATTCCCACATTTGGGGAATTCGCAGGGGTCAGCACAACCGGAGTGCAATGGCCGAGCCTCACCCTGGGTGAACCACCTTCCTGATCATGGTATCTCCCCTGCCAGGTAAGTATGAGTTGCCCACTCTCAGGCCAGATGGACCGTTCTTGCCGCTTCAATGCACATCAACGTTGACCCTAATTTAAGACCGTTTCGGGCCCGTTCAGCAGAACGTTTCAATCTATTTCTCCGTATAACACATGAAGGAACGCGCATGAAGGCAACTTTGAAACCGACCGTCCACATATGCTTAACGTGTTACATTTGGGTCAGGAAACGTAACACTTTGTCTGTTTTTGGATTTCTTCTTCGATTTAACTAGAGTCTAAACCAAGCGCTGGCGTTTCTAAACAGATCTTTTCACACACACAAAGAAAAGAGACACACACGAGCTCGCGCGCATATATTTCCGCGTGTGTTCTGACAAATAGCAACACGTGTCAAGTTTGTTGTTTTACTCTCTTAAATGTACTGCTTTTAAACATCATTTGATCCCCGAAAAAGGGAGCGCACCGTTCCTGGAAACACTGCAATACCAGGTCGATGCGTGGAGTGGACGGAGCAAGCCCCGCTTCCATCTCCGCGGCTCAAAAATCCATTTAATATATGGTCCCCAGATAGGGGACGTATCAGATATTAAACTGATAAGAACAGATACTACACTTGATCTTAGCCAAAAGGCCGAGAAGCGATGCCTACTTCACGCTGCGAGCTGGGGAGCCGGAGACGGCACGGGCTATTGGCGTGGCGGTGCGGTGCGGTGCGCTGCGCATGCGGCTCGGCGTGAGGGCAGAGGGACAGGCAGGCAGAGAGACCGGCAGGCAGAGAGACCGGCAGACAGCAGACACAGACAGCAGACACACACACACACACACACACACACATGCAGCGAGACAGGCATGACCATGACCTTTCGTGCTATACTGTGCGCTATTCTCAAATTAAAGACGTTCCTGCGCACCTTTTACAATGCCACAATCAAAGGTTATTTGGTTTTCTTCGAATACATGTTAGTAGTAAGATAAGTATTTCATCCCAAGGGCGACTGAAGTTTCACTTGAAAGTACAACGTGAGTGCATTCGTTTTGGCGTTCAACTCCGTTTGTCTCGCTTCAGGTCGACCGGGTAAAGGCATTCCCGTTGCCAGCAGGCACTCCTTTGTCTGATGCTGTTGTGAACTGAACGAAAGTAACGTTGGTTTAACGAATGAACGCGTGTAGGCAGCAGCATAACGTTTCTCTTTGTTAACGGTCGGCTAAAATGCATTTTCGTTGCCAGCAGGCACTGCTTCGTTTTCTGTTGTTGTGCTCGTAACGAAGGAAACGTTGGTTTAACGAATGAAAGCGTGTAGGTAGCCTAAAGTTTCTCTTTGTAACGAATGCACGCGAAGGCCGCAGGCGCCGTCGTTGCTTGACAGTTTGTCTTAAAGCGCCTGCCTTCGTTGCTTTGGAACGAATGCAACACCATGTACCTGGAGATTTAATGTTGTGTTCCGCCACATCGGGAACCTCTAAATGAACGCGGTTTAACAAGCGGAAACCTTGTAATAAACGGCTTTTAACTGCCAGAACATCTTAAATAAACGACGTTCAACTGGTTCCTGTTGGGCACTTTTGTAATATACGTGTTCGTGTGTGTGTGTGTTTGAAAGAGAGACAGAGAAAATCAAGGCCTATGTATACACATACACCTAAAGTTTACTACGTGACCTGGAATGCATATACACGCTGAGGTCGACCGGTTAAAGGCATTCCTGTTGTCAGCAGGCACTCCTTTGTTTGATGCTGTTGTGAACTCAACGAAAGAAACGTTGGTTTAACGAATGAACGCTTATAGGCAGCAGCATAACGTTTCTCTTTGTAACGAAGACAGGCGAAGGCCGCAGGCGCCGCCGTTGCTTGACAGTTTGTTTTTAAGCGCCTGCCTTCGTTGCTTTGGAACGAATGCAACACCATATACCTGGAGATTTAATGCTGTGTTCCACCACATCGGGAACCTCTAAATAAACGGGGTTTAACTAGCGGAAACCTTTAAATAAAAGGCTTTTAACTGCCTGAACACCTTAAATAAACGGCGTTCAACTGGTTCCTGATGGACACTTTTGTAATATGTGTGTGTGTGTGTGTGTGTGTGAGAAAGAGAGACAGAGAAAATCAAGGCCTGTGTATGCACCTAAATTTGAGTGCGGGACCAGAATTACATATACACGCTGAGCTCGCCGAATCTCCTTTTTTCTAAACAATTGATCAGGGAAGAGCGCGAACGCAGTCCCCCACTACCAGAAATTATGCAGTCGAGATTCCCACATTTGGGGAATTCGCAGGGGTCAGCACAACCGGAGTGCAATGGCCGAGCCTCACCCTGGGTGAACCACCTTCCTGATCATGGTATCTCCCCTGCCAGGTAAGTATGAGTTGCCCACTCTCAGGCCAGATGGACCGTTCTTGCCGCTTCAATGCACATCAACGTTGACCCTAATTTAAGACCGTTTCGGGCCCGTTCAGCAGAACGTTTCAATCTATTTCTCCGTATAACACATGAAGGAACGCGCATGAAGGCAACTTTGAAACCGACCGTCCACATATGCTTAACGTGTTACATTTGGGTCAGGAAACGTAACACTTTGTCTGTTTTTGGATTTCTTCTTCGATTTAACTAGAGTCTAAACCAAGCGCTGGCGTTTCTAAACAGATCTTTTCACACACACAAAGAAAAGAGACACACACGAGCTCGCGCGCATATATTTCCGCGTGTGTTCTGACAAATAGCAACACGTGTCAAGTTTGTTGTTTTACTCTCTTAAATGTACTGCTTTTAAACATCATTTGATCCCCGAAAAAGGGAGCGCACCGTTCCTGGAAACACTGCAATACCAGGTCGATGCGTGGAGTGGACGGAGCAAGCCCCGCTTCCATCTCCGCGGCTCAAAAATCCATTTAATATATGGTCCCCAGATAGGGGACGTATCAGATATTAAACTGATAAGAACAGATACTACACTTGATCTTAGCCAAAAGGCCGAGAAGCGATGCCTACTTCACGCTGCGAGCTGGGGAGCCGGAGACGGCACGGGCTATTGGCGTGGCGGTGCGGTGCGGTGCGCTGCGCATGCGGCTCGGCGTGAGGGCAGAGGGACAGGCAGGCAGAGAGACCGGCAGGCAGAGAGACCGGCAGACAGCAGACACAGACAGCAGACACACACACACACACACACACACATGCAGCGAGACAGGCATGACCATGACCTTTCGTGCTATACTGTGCGCTATTCTCAAATTAAAGACGTTCCTGCGCACCTTTTACAATGCCACAATCAAAGGTTATTTGGTTTTCTTCGAATACATGTTAGTAGTAAGATAAGTATTTCATCCCAAGGGCGACTGAAGTTTCACTTGAAAGTACAACGTGAGTGCATTCGTTTTGGCGTTCAACTCCGTTTGTCTCGCTTCAGGTCGACCGGGTAAAGGCATTCCCGTTGCCAGCAGGCACTCCTTTGTCTGATGCTGTTGTGAACTGAACGAAAGTAACGTTGGTTTAACGAATGAACGCGTGTAGGCAGCAGCATAACGTTTCTCTTTGTTAACGGTCGGCTAAAATGCATTTTCGTTGCCAGCAGGCACTGCTTCGTTTTCTGTTGTTGTGCTCGTAACGAAGGAAACGTTGGTTTAACGAATGAAAGCGTGTAGGTAGCCTAAAGTTTCTCTTTGTAACGAATGCACGCGAAGGCCGCAGGCGCCGTCGTTGCTTGACAGTTTGTCTTAAAGCGCCTGCCTTCGTTGCTTTGGAACGAATGCAACACCATGTACCTGGAGATTTAATGTTGTGTTCCGCCACATCGGGAACCTCTAAATGAACGCGGTTTAACAAGCGGAAACCTTGTAATAAACGGCTTTTAACTGCCAGAACATCTTAAATAAACGACGTTCAACTGGTTCCTGTTGGGCACTTTTGTAATATACGTGTTCGTGTGTGTGTGTTTGAAAGAGAGACAGAGAAAATCAAGGCCTATGTATACACATACACCTAAAGTTTACTACGTGACCTGGAATGCATATACACGCTGAGGTCGACCGGTTAAAGGCATTCCTGTTGTCAGCAGGCACTCCTTTGTTTGATGCTGTTGTGAACTCAACGAAAGAAACGTTGGTTTAACGAATGAACGCTTATAGGCAGCAGCATAACGTTTCTCTTTGTAACGAAGACAGGCGAAGGCCGCAGGCGCCGCCGTTGCTTGACAGTTTGTTTTTAAGCGCCTGCCTTCGTTGCTTTGGAACGAATGCAACACCATATACCTGGAGATTTAATGCTGTGTTCCACCACATCGGGAACCTCTAAATAAACGGGGTTTAACTAGCGGAAACCTTTAAATAAAAGGCTTTTAACTGCCTGAACACCTTAAATAAACGGCGTTCAACTGGTTCCTGATGGACACTTTTGTAATATGTGTGTGTGTGTGTGTGTGTGTGTGAGAAAGAGAGACAGAGAAAATCAAGGCCTGTGTATGCACCTAAATTTGAGTGCGGGACCAGAATTACATATACACGCTGAGCTCGCCGAATCTCCTTTTTTCTAAACAATTGATCAGGGAAGAGCGCGAACGCAGTCCCCCACTACCAGAAATTATGCAGTCGAGATTCCCACATTTGGGGAATTCGCAGGGGTCAGCACAACCGGAGTGCAATGGCCGAGCCTCACCCTGGGTGAACCACCTTCCTGATCATGGTATCTCCCCTGCCAGGTAAGTATGAGTTGCCCACTCTCAGGCCAGATGGACCGTTCTTGCCGCTTCAATGCACATCAACGTTGACCCTAATTTAAGACCGTTTCGGGCCCGTTCAGCAGAACGTTTCAATCTATTTCTCCGTATAACACATGAAGGAACGCGCATGAAGGCAACTTTGAAACCGACCGTCCACATATGCTTAACGTGTTACATTTGGGTCAGGAAACGTAACACTTTGTCTGTTTTTGGATTTCTTCTTCGATTTAACTAGAGTCTAAACCAAGCGCTGGCGTTTCTAAACAGATCTTTTCACACACACAAAGAAAAGAGACACACACGAGCTCGCGCGCATATATTTCCGCGTGTGTTCTGACAAATAGCAACACGTGTCAAGTTTGTTGTTTTACTCTCTTAAATGTACTGCTTTTAAACATCATTTGATCCCCGAAAAAGGGAGCGCACCGTTCCTGGAAACACTGCAATACCAGGTCGATGCGTGGAGTGGACGGAGCAAGCCCCGCTTCCATCTCCGCGGCTCAAAAATCCATTTAATATATGGTCCCCAGATAGGGGACGTATCAGATATTAAACTGATAAGAACAGATTTTTCTTTCGAAAAAAGTTTTATTGTCACCAGTTCTTAATACATTTTCTTAAAAATGACTTTAAAACACAACAGAATTCCACAACACAAAATACACATTTGAAATCCTTTAAAACCATATGCGTTGCTTTTAAAAGACATCTTTAAATGACATATTTTTTCGAATAAAAGGAAACTAAAACCACAATAAAAATGTATAAAATTTCAGGTCCTTAAAAATGTCTTGTTGTTCAAAACCGGGTTGAGTCCCTCCAAAGATGGCCATCACCCTGCTCCACAGAACAAGACATTTTCCTTCAATATCCGGCACCCAGTGGAGATCCCCTCCCTCCGGCCCGCTGGCCCGCTGTTCCCGTAACCGGTAGTGGTGAGGGTGCATCTACGGGCGACCCGGCTTGAGTGGCCAGGACCCTCTCTGTGCGACCCCGACCCCCTCGTCCGAATGTCGATGTGCGGCACCCCTGCAGCATGTTTTTTGCCATCTTTTCAGTTGCGTGGAGGGGCACCGTCACACGCTTCCCCACCAGCAGGTTTCTGGTGGTCCAGATGGCATCTTTTATGGCGTTTAGGGTGAGCCAGAGCGAGGTGAACTGTTGCGCTGTCAATTCCTTCAAACTCCGGCCCACCCCTAGGATGGCGAGTTTGTAATCCATCTGGACCCCACCCGCTGGCAGGCACGGGAAATACAGGGGGCCGGTCGTGGTCCACTGGTCCCGCGCAGCACCGCAGTCCCAGAGCATATGCCGCACGGTCTCCGGGTTGTTACACCCGGACCGTGGGCAGGTAGAGGAGATGGCCATGCCCCGGGAGTGCCTAACCGCCCTGGTCGGGAGGATCTCATGGGCTGCCATCCATGTCAAGTCTTTGTGACGGTTCCATAGAGCAGGGTGGGCAGCGTTTTGCCATACTTGTTTGGCCTCACTTAGCGTGAGGCCCGGCACTGGACTCACCGGTTCCCGGTCCTGAACAAGAGACATAATACATTTGTGATTCAATAAAATTTTGAGATCTTGATCTTCTAAAACATGTCTTTTTAAAAACTTCTTAATAAAAGCATATTCTTTTGGTAAGTTAAAAGACACAGGAGTTCTAAGATCAACAGGTAAAATCTTTAGGGTGCGCAAATACGACCCCATCCAAAACCTCGCCATTGCCGCAGTCTTGTTGTCGCTGGATGGGGTCGTAGCATACTTCATGTGAAGGGCTGTGAATTTGCTTCCTAAAAACAAACTGGGGTCCGGGAGTCCTTTCCCTCCATTCTCCTTCCTTTTTTTCACCACCTCTCTTCGTACCCGTTCCCATTTGGACCCCCAGAAGAAGTAAAACACAGCTCGTTCCAGTGCTAAAAGAAAAAACCTTGGAGGGCTAAAAACAGAGCACAGCAGTAAAAGCAAAGGTAAAATCACAGCTTTATATATTAAAACTTTGCCCTCTAGCGTCAAAGTCCTTAGTCCCCAGAAGCCCAGTCGCTGTCTAACTTTCCCTAACGTGTCCGCCCAATTGCTCTGTCCGCCCCCCTCCCTGTCAAATTTTACACCTAATACCTTTAAGTCGGTTTCCCGTACGGTCACGTCAAGTCCTGCCATGTCGATATGTCCCCATGGTCCGAAGAGCTGGGCCTCAGACTTGTTCTTGTTTAGCTTGGAGCCTGAGGCCTGTCCATAAAAATCTGTCAGTTGTAAAACTCTCCGGACCGATAAAAGGTCAGTGGTTAAAACCGTAATGTCGTCCACATATAAAACACATTTTAATGTCTGTCCTTTAGTCCCGGGTACGTTAAGTCCTTTAACCCATTGATCCCTTCTCAAGATCTGTGCCAGTGGCTCGATGCAAGCCACATACAGGAGCGGAGATAAAGGACACCCCTGACGGACACCGCTGCATATATTTACAGCTTTGGTTAAATGCCCATTTACAAGAATTTTGCTGGTTATGTCTTTATACAGCAATCCCACCCAAGCTAGGAACCTCCCTGGGAACCCCATCTTTTGCAGTACCTGAAACAGGTACTGGTGCGAGACTCGATCAAATGCTTTCTCAAAGTCTAAATTTAGAACTACCAGCCTAATGTTTCTGTCTCTCGCATAACAGATGGCATCTCTAATCAGCACTAGGCTGTCTGTGATCTTTCTCCCGGGCACAGCGCAAGCTTGATCCGGGTGGATTATGTCCTCTAAAACAGTCGACATTCGTGTGGATAAAAGTTTACTAAAAAGTTTACAGTCAAAATTTAAAAGGCTGATAGGTCGCCATGTCTTTAAGTCTGCTTTGTCACCTTTTTTATGCAGGAGTGAGACTATCCCTAGCCTGAAACTGTCGGGTAATCTGTCCAGTCTGTCAAAGTCTTTAAAAACCTTTAATAATTCAAGTGCTAAAATATCCCAAAAAATTGCATAAAATTCGAGGGGAAGTCCGTCACTTCCTGGGGACTTCCCTGTTTTAAAACTCTTCCTACATTTTGTCAGCTCTAAAATTGTAAAATCTTGAGTTAAGATAGCACTTTCATTTTTAATTTGTTTATCTACAGACCTTAAAATTGCACTTGTGGCATCACCCGTTACTTCCTTGTCACTGTATAAGTCTTGGTAAAAGAGTTGTACTTCATTTAAAATTTCCTCTGTGTTGTTGGCCTCCCTCCCTCCCGTTTTTAATTTAGTGATTGCACCTCCCTTTGTTACAATCTTCTTAAAAAAATAACGTGTGCACTTTTCACCTTCTTCCAACTCCTTCTCCTTACTTCTCAAAACTACTCCTTCATTCCACTTCCTTTCTAAAACCGACATTTCCCTTTTGACTTCTTTTATTTCCTCATTAAAATCCAGACCATAATTCAACAAATTAAAATACCTCTGTAGTCGTTTTTGCAGCCCCAACATGCTTCGCTTCTCCTTGTTTTTCATCTCTAGTCCCTTCTTTTTAAAAAAACATCCAGTCCTATCCTTCACCATCTCCCACCACTGTGCTCGTGAATCAAAAAGGTCTTGGAGGGTCTGCCATTGGCTGAATTGCTCCCTGTATTCTCTACCTATCTCCTCATCCTGTAACAGAGAGCAATTCAGCTTCCAGATCCCTCCCCCTACTGTCACTCCTGTAGTGAAAGAAAGGGTGCACGTGAGCATAGCGTGATCAGAAAAATACATGGGTGTCAATGTTGCATCAGTAGGCGGGCAGTCACGTGTAAAGATGTAGTCGATGCGAGAGGCCTTGGCGCCATCACCACTGAACCAGGTGTAGCCCACCTCTTTTGGATGCAATGTGTTAAAACAGTCAACTAATTTAAAATCTTTAACTAAACTCTGCAATAACACTGATGTTTTATCTACTTTAAAATCGTCCCCTGCTCTTCTTCTGTCCGCTCTGGTTAATATGCAATTAAAATCCCCTGCAACCACAAGTGGCACCCTCCCTAACATGTGGGGCTGCAAGTCCCCTAAAAGTTCATGCCTTTCATTTTTATCGGTAAAACCATACACATTTAAAATATTAAAATCCTTGTCTAAAAAAGTCAAATTTGCTAAAATTGCCCGCCCGTCCCTCACCACAGTGCTTCCCCTAACCAAGATATTGGGGTTGTTGATTAAAATAGCAACACCATCACATTTGTTAAAATTTGATCCGCTCCACACGGAGGGTCCTGGAGTCCACATCTCCGTCCACCGTCTGTAATTGGTTAAAAAAGGCAGGGCACATTCTTGCAGTAAAAACACATCTGATTTAACATTCTTTAAAAAGGACAAAATGCTCTGTGCTCGAAATGTTGACCTCACACTTCTCACATTAATTGTGGAGATAATGAGGGCCATGAGCAGTATGGTTTTAAAATAGCATGACATTTAAAAGGACTAAAAGAAGACTACAAACTTAATTTAAAATCATAAAATTTCTTGTGATACCTGCTCTTCCTTGATCTCCACTAAGTTGGAGTCAGGATAGCAGGTTTTTATGGCCTGCAGAGGCGATGATGTTCTCAGCTTGACGTGCAAAAAGGAAACTTCATTTGGGGGTTCTTGAGGCCACATACGGTCCAGATCTTCCGATGAGGAAGTTCCAGGCCGATGTGCTGCTCTTGATTTTTTCTCCTCTGCTTGAACTAGAGGAGACCCTGCCGGTCTTTTTTGCACCTGAGCATTTGGGAGAGAGCAATCAGTTTCACTAGAATCCATACTCACCTCCGAAACAGTGAGTAGGGTCGACATCGTTTCTTCCTCTCTATCCTCCCCTTTGTCGTCCTCTCGGGAGGACACTTTCTCTTCCTGCTCTTTTACAATTTTTGACTCCGCCCCTGGGGCCGCCCCACTTCCAGCATCTTGACCAATCCCTGAGGTCGGCTGGGATTTTGAATTTCCCGCCAAAACCTCAGGGACCGCCTCTTCCTCTCTTTGTTCTCTCGTTTGTTGCCCATGTGGGGCGGCCATTTTATTACTTTTTAGTTTGTTGGCAAAACTTTTAGGGCAGTCTCTGTAGAGGTGATTGGATTCACCACACAGGTTGCACCGCCTGCCATTGGTGCACTCATCAAAACTGTGACCAATTTCTTTACACTTCCCACATATCAATTCTTGGCATGCTTCAGCAAGATGCCCTATGTTCCCACATTTCCGACACAATTTAGGCATCCCCTGATAATGGATGTAGCCTCTGTTCTCTCCCAACACAATCATAGAAGGCAGATGTTTCAGGCCCTGGTAGCCCCTGGCGTCCTCCCATTGTTTTATGGGAATTCGCCAGGCACATGTCCAAATGCCATCTTCATCCAGCACTTTGACTGGCTGACCTCGAACAGTGCAAAATCTACCCAGCCAAACACAGATATCTTCTCCTGTCACGGTCTCATTAAACATTCTGACAATCACAGTTTTATGTGTGTTGTCCGAAAGCTTTTCAACCGTAAACATGGAGAACTGGGTCTTAACATTTTCAAATCTTAGCCAAAAATCATTAAACAGGGAAGCATTCTTAAAACTTAAATCAAAACCTTTATTAAAAGGCAGCGTCATTAAACAATTAAGGTCTGTGGGTTTAAAACATAGAATTTTTTGGACAAACTTCCGGGAAAAATCTAACCTCGACACACCCAGAAGCCTTCCATCCACCTCTTTCAATAAAAAACGCACACTGTGGTGCCTCCGCACGCCGGCACGAGCAGCCGACATGGTAGAGGCACCTACAGCACACTAAAATATAAATAAAACAACAATAAATAAGCAATAAATAATGTAAAAGCACTCACCTTAAAACGATTCTTCAACAGTAATGTTCTGTAAAAACCACTTAAGCCCAAGAGCCGCAGCAGTATACCTCCCCGAGGTTGAGGACTCGTATTATAAAAAAATACGAGTCTATGAAACCTACGAGAGGCGATCGCAACGCCACCTTCAGGTAAGACACTTGATCTTAGCCAAAAGGCCGAGAAGCGATGCCTACTTCACGCTGCGAGCTGGGGAGCCGGAGACGGCACGGGCTATTGGCGTGGCGGTGCGGTGCGGTGCGCTGCGCATGCGGCTCGGCGTGAGGGCAGAGGGACAGGCAGGCAGAGAGACCGGCAGGCAGAGAGACCGGCAGACAGCAGACACAGACAGCAGACACACACACACACACACACACACACACATGCAGCGAGACAGGCATGACCATGACCTTTCGTGCTATACTGTGCGCTATTCTCAAATTAAAGACGTTCCTGCGCACCTTTTACAATGCCACAATCAAAGGTTATTTGGTTTTCTTCGAATACATGTTAGTAGTAAGATAAGTATTTCATCCCAAGGGCGACTGAAGTTTCACTTGAAAGTACAACGTGAGTGCATTCGTTTTGGCGTTCAACTCCGTTTGTCTCGCTTCAGGTCGACCGGGTAAAGGCATTCCCGTTGCCAGCAGGCACTCCTTTGTCTGATGCTGTTGTGAACTGAACGAAAGTAACGTTGGTTTAACGAATGAACGCGTGTAGGCAGCAGCATAACGTTTCTCTTTGTTAACGGTCGGCTAAAATGCATTTTCGTTGCCAGCAGGCACTGCTTCGTTTTCTGTTGTTGTGCTCGTAACGAAGGAAACGTTGGTTTAACGAATGAAAGCGTGTAGGTAGCCTAAAGTTTCTCTTTGTAACGAATGCACGCGAAGGCCGCAGGCGCCGTCGTTGCTTGACAGTTTGTCTTAAAGCGCCTGCCTTCGTTGCTTTGGAACGAATGCAACACCATGTACCTGGAGATTTAATGTTGTGTTCCGCCACATCGGGAACCTCTAAATGAACGCGGTTTAACAAGCGGAAACCTTGTAATAAACGGCTTTTAACTGCCAGAACATCTTAAATAAACGACGTTCAACTGGTTCCTGTTGGGCACTTTTGTAATATACGTGTTCGTGTGTGTGTGTGTTTGAAAGAGAGACAGAGAAAATCAAGGCCTATGTATACACATACACCTAAAGTTTACTACGTGACCTGGAATGCATATACACGCTGAGGTCGACCGGTTAAAGGCATTCCTGTTGTCAGCAGGCACTCCTTTGTTTGATGCTGTTGTGAACTCAACGAAAGAAACGTTGGTTTAACGAATGAACGCTTATAGGCAGCAGCATAACGTTTCTCTTTGTAACGAAGACAGGCGAAGGCCGCAGGCGCCGCCGTTGCTTGACAGTTTGTTTTTAAGCGCCTGCCTTCGTTGCTTTGGAACGAATGCAACACCATATACCTGGAGATTTAATGTTGTGTTCCACCACATCGGGAACCTCTAAATAAACGGGGTTTAACTAGCGGAAACCTTTAAATAAAAGGCTTTTAACTGCCTGAACACCTTAAATAAACGGCGTTCAACTGGTTCCTGATGGACACTTTTGTAATATGTGTGTGTGTGTGTGTGTGAGAAAGAGAGACAGAGAAAATCAAGGCCTGTGTATGCACCTAAATTTGAGTGCGGGACCAGAATTACATATACACGCTGAGCTCGCCGAATCTCCTTTTTTCTAAACAATTGATCAGGGAAGAGCGCGAACGCAGTCCCCCACTACCAGAAATTATGCAGTCGAGATTCCCACATTTGGGGAATTCGCAGGGGTCAGCACAACCGGAGTGCAATGGCCGAGCCTCACCCTGGGTGAACCACCTTCCTGATCATGGTATCTCCCCTGCCAGGTAAGTATGAGTTGCCCACTCTCAGGCCAGATGGACCGTTCTTGCCGCTTCAATGCACATCAACGTTGACCCTAATTTAAGACCGTTTCGGGCCCGTTCAGCAGAACGTTTCAATCTATTTCTCCGTATAACACATGAAGGAACGCGCATGAAGGCAACTTTGAAACCGACCGTCCACATATGCTTAACGTGTTACATTTGGGTCAGGAAACGTAACACTTTGTCTGTTTTTGGATTTCTTCTTCGATTTAACTAGAGTCTAAACCAAGCGCTGGCGTTTCTAAACAGATCTTTTCACACACACAAAGAAAAGAGACACACACGAGCTCGCGCGCATATATTTCCGCGTGTGTTCTGACAAATAGCAACACGTGTCAAGTTTGTTGTTTTACTCTCTTAAATGTACTGCTTTTAAACATCATTTGATCCCCGAAAAAGGGAGCGCACCGTTCCTGGAAACACTGCAATACCAGGTCGATGCGTGGAGTGGACGGAGCAAGCCCCGCTTCCATCTCCGCGGCTCAAAAATCCATTTAATATATGGTCCCCAGATAGGGGACGTATCAGATATTAAACTGATAAGAACAGATACTACACTTGATCTTAGCCAAAAGGCCGAGAAGCGATGCCTACTTCACGCTGCGAGCTGGGGAGCCGGAGACGGCACGGGCTATTGGCGTGGCGGTGCGGTGCGGTGCGCTGCGCATGCGGCTCGGCGTGAGGGCAGAGGGACAGGCAGGCAGAGAGACCGGCAGACAGCAGACACAGACAGCAGACACACACACACACACACACATGCAGCGAGACAGGCATGACCATGACCTTTCGTGCTATACTGTGCGCTATTCTCAAATTAAAGACGTTCCTGCGCACCTTTTACAATGCCACAATCAAAGGTTATTTGGTTTTCTTCGAATACATGTTAGTAGTAAGATAAGTATTTCATCCCAAGGGCGACTGAAGTTTCACTTGAAAGTACAACGTGAGTGCATTCGTTTTGGCGTTCAACTCCGTTTGTCTCGCTTCAGGTCGACCGGGTAAAGGCATTCCCGTTGCCAGCAGGCACTCCTTTGTCTGATGCTGTTGTGAACTGAACGAAAGTAACGTTGGTTTAACGAATGAACGCGTGTAGGCAGCAGCATAACGTTTCTCTTTGTTAACGGTCGGCTAAAATGCATTTTCGTTGCCAGCAGGCACTGCTTCGTTTTCTGTTGTTGTGCTCGTAACGAAGGAAACGTTGGTTTAACGAATGAAAGCGTGTAGGTAGCCTAAAGTTTCTCTTTGTAACGAATGCACGCGAAGGCCGCAGGCGCCGTCGTTGCTTGACAGTTTGTCTTAAAGCGCCTGCCTTCGTTGCTTTGGAACGAATGCAACACCATGTACCTGGAGATTTAATGTTGTGTTCCGCCACATCGGGAACCTCTAAATGAACGCGGTTTAACAAGCGGAAACCTTGTAATAAACGGCTTTTAACTGCCAGAACATCTTAAATAAACGACGTTCAACTGGTTCCTGTTGGGCACTTTTGTAATATACGTGTTCGTGTGTGTGTGTTTGAAAGAGAGACAGAGAAAATCAAGGCCTATGTATACACATACACCTAAAGTTTACTACGTGACCTGGAATGCATATACACGCTGAGGTCGACCGGTTAAAGGCATTCCTGTTGTCAGCAGGCACTCCTTTGTTTGATGCTGTTGTGAACTCAACGAAAGAAACGTTGGTTTAACGAATGAACGCTTATAGGCAGCAGCATAACGTTTCTCTTTGTAACGAAGACAGGCGAAGGCCGCAGGCGCCGCCGTTGCTTGACAGTTTGTTTTTAAGCGCCTGCCTTCGTTGCTTTGGAACGAATGCAACACCATATACCTGGAGATTTAATGCTGTGTTCCACCACATCGGGAACCTCTAAATAAACGGGGTTTAACTAGCGGAAACCTTTAAATAAAAGGCTTTTAACTGCCTGAACACCTTAAATAAACGGCGTTCAACTGGTTCCTGATGGACACTTTTGTAATATGTGTGTGTGTGTGTGTGTGTGAGAAAGAGAGACAGAGAAAATCAAGGCCTGTGTATGCACCTAAATTTGAGTGCGGGACCAGAATTACATATACACGCTGAGCTCGCCGAATCTCCTTTTTTCTAAACAATTGATCAGGGAAGAGCGCGAACGCAGTCCCCCACTACCAGAAATTATGCAGTCGAGATTCCCACATTTGGGGAATTCGCAGGGGTCAGCACAACCGGAGTGCAATGGCCGAGCCTCACCCTGGGTGAACCACCTTCCTGATCATGGTATCTCCCCTGCCAGGTAAGTATGAGTTGCCCACTCTCAGGCCAGATGGACCGTTCTTGCCGCTTCAATGCACATCAACGTTGACCCTAATTTAAGACCGTTTCGGGCCCGTTCAGCAGAACGTTTCAATCTATTTCTCCGTATAACACATGAAGGAACGCGCATGAAGGCAACTTTGAAACCGACCGTCCACATATGCTTAACGTGTTACATTTGGGTCAGGAAACGTAACACTTTGTCTGTTTTTGGATTTCTTCTTCGATTTAACTAGAGTCTAAACCAAGCGCTGGCGTTTCTAAACAGATCTTTTCACACACACAAAGAAAAGAGACACACACGAGCTCGCGCGCATATATTTCCGCGTGTGTTCTGACAAATAGCAACACGTGTCAAGTTTGTTGTTTTACTCTCTTAAATGTACTGCTTTTAAACATCATTTGATCCCCGAAAAAGGGAGCGCACCGTTCCTGGAAACACTGCAATACCAGGTCGATGCGTGGAGTGGACGGAGCAAGCCCCGCTTCCATCTCCGCGGCTCAAAAATCCATTTAATATATGGTCCCCAGATAGGGGACGTATCAGATATTAAACTGATAAGAACAGATACTACACTTGATCTTAGCCAAAAGGCCGAGAAGCGATGCCTACTTCACGCTGCGAGCTGGGGAGCCGGAGACGGCACGGGCTATTGGCGTGGCGGTGCGGTGCGGTGCGCTGCGCATGCGGCTCGGCGTGAGGGCAGAGGGACAGGCAGGCAGAGAGACAGGCAGGCAGAGAGACCGGCAGACAGCAGACACACACACACACACACACACACACACACACACATGCAGCGAGACAGGCATGACCATGACCTTTCGTGCTATACTGTGCGCTATTCTCAAATTAAAGACGTTCCTGCGCACCTTTTACAATGCCACAATCAAAGGTTATTTGGTTTTCTTCGAATACATGTTAGTAGTAAGATAAGTATTTCATCCCAAGGGCGACTGAAGTTTCACTTGAAAGTACAACGTGAGTGCATTCGTTTTGGCGTTCAACTCCGTTTGTCTCGCTTCAGGTCGACCGGGTAAAGGCATTCCCGTTGCCAGCAGGCACTCCTTTGTCTGATGCTGTTGTGAACTGAACGAAAGTAACGTTGGTTTAACGAATGAACGCGTGTAGGCAGCAGCATAACGTTTCTCTTTGTTAACGGTCGGCTAAAATGCATTTTCGTTGCCAGCAGGCACTGCTTCGTTTTCTGTTGTTGTGCTCGTAACGAAGGAAACGTTGGTTTAACGAATGAAAGCGTGTAGGTAGCCTAAAGTTTCTCTTTGTAACGAATGCACGCGAAGGCCGCAGGCGCCGTCGTTGCTTGACAGTTTGTCTTAAAGCGCCTGCCTTCGTTGCTTTGGAACGAATGCAACACCATGTACCTGGAGATTTAATGTTGTGTTCCGCCACATCGGGAACCTCTAAATGAACGCGGTTTAACAAGCGGAAACCTTGTAATAAACGGCTTTTAACTGCCAGAACATCTTAAATAAACGACGTTCAACTGGTTCCTGTTGGGCACTTTTGTAATATACGTGTTCGTGTGTGTGTGTGTTTGAAAGAGAGACAGAGAAAATCAAGGCCTATGTATACACATACACCTAAAGTTTACTACGTGACCTGGAATGCATATACACGCTGAGGTCGACCGGTTAAAGGCATTCCTGTTGTCAGCAGGCACTCCTTTGTTTGATGCTGTTGTGAACTCAACGAAAGAAACGTTGGTTTAACGAATGAACGCTTATAGGCAGCAGCATAACGTTTCTCTTTGTAACGAAGACAGGCGAAGGCCGCAGGCGCCGCCGTTGCTTGACAGTTTGTTTTTAAGCGCCTGCCTTCGTTGCTTTGGAACGAATGCAACACCATATACCTGGAGATTTAATGCTGTGTTCCACCACATCGGGAACCTCTAAATAAACGGGGTTTAACTAGCGGAAACCTTTAAATAAAAGGCTTTTAACTGCCTGAACACCTTAAATAAACGGCGTTCAACTGGTTCCTGATGGACACTTTTGTAATATGTGTGTGTGTGTGTGTGTGTGTGTGTGAGAAAGAGAGACAGAGAAAATCAAGGCCTGTGTATGCACCTAAATTTGAGTGCGGGACCAGAATTACATATACACGCTGAGCTCGCCGAATCTCCTTTTTTCTAAACAATTGATCAGGGAAGAGCGCGAACGCAGTCCCCCACTACCAGAAATTATGCAGTCGAGATTCCCACATTTGGGGAATTCGCAGGGGTCAGCACAACCGGAGTGCAATGGCCGAGCCTCACCCTGGGTGAACCACCTTCCTGATCATGGTATCTCCCCTGCCAGGTAAGTATGAGTTGCCCACTCTCAGGCCAGATGGACCGTTCTTGCCGCTTCAATGCACATCAACGTTGACCCTAATTTAAGACCGTTTCGGGCCCGTTCAGCAGAACGTTTCAATCTATTTCTCCGTATAACACATGAAGGAACGCGCATGAAGGCAACTTTGAAACCGACCGTCCACATATGCTTAACGTGTTACATTTGGGTCAGGAAACGTAACACTTTGTCTGTTTTTGGATTTCTTCTTCGATTTAACTAGAGTCTAAACCAAGCGCTGGCGTTTCTAAACAGATCTTTTCACACACACAAAGAAAAGAGACACACACGAGCTCGCGCGCATATATTTCCGCGTGTGTTCTGACAAATAGCAACACGTGTCAAGTTTGTTGTTTTACTCTCTTAAATGTACTGCTTTTAAACATCATTTGATCCCCGAAAAAGGGAGCGCACCGTTCCTGGAAACACTGCAATACCAGGTCGATGCGTGGAGTGGACGGAGCAAGCCCCGCTTCCATCTCCGCGGCTCAAAAATCCATTTAATATATGGTCCCCAGATAGGGGACGTATCAGATATTAAACTGATAAGAACAGATACTACACTTGATCTTAGCCAAAAGGCCGAGAAGCGATGCCTACTTCACGCTGCGAGCTGGGGAGCCGGAGACGGCACGGGCTATTGGCGTGGCGGTGCGGTGCGGTGCGGTGCGCTGCGCATGCGGCTCGGCGTGAGGGCAGAGGGACAGGCAGGCAGAGAGACAGGCAGGCAGAGAGACCGGCAGACAGCAGACACAGACAGCAGACACACACACACACACACATGCAGCGAGACAGGCATGACCATGACCTTTCGTGCTATACTGTGCGCTATTCTCAAATTAAAGACGTTCCTGCGCACCTTTTACAATGCCACAATCAAAGGTTATTTGGTTTTCTTCGAATACATGTTAGTAGTAAGATAAGTATTTCATCCCAAGGGCGACTGAAGTTTCACTTGAAAGTACAACGTGAGTGCATTCGTTTTGGCGTTCAACTCCGTTTGTCTCGCTTCAGGTCGACCGGGTAAAGGCATTCCCGTTGCCAGCAGGCACTCCTTTGTCTGATGCTGTTGTGAACTGAACGAAAGTAACGTTGGTTTAACGAATGAACGCGTGTAGGCAGCAGCATAACGTTTCTCTTTGTTAACGGTCGGCTAAAATGCATTTTCGTTGCCAGCAGGCACTGCTTCGTTTTCTGTTGTTGTGCTCGTAACGAAGGAAACGTTGGTTTAACGAATGAAAGCGTGTAGGTAGCCTAAAGTTTCTCTTTGTAACGAATGCACGCGAAGGCCGCAGGCGCCGTCGTTGCTTGACAGTTTGTCTTAAAGCGCCTGCCTTCGTTGCTTTGGAACGAATGCAACACCATGTACCTGGAGATTTAATGTTGTGTTCCGCCACATCGGGAACCTCTAAATGAACGCGGTTTAACAAGCGGAAACCTTGTAATAAACGGCTTTTAACTGCCAGAACATCTTAAATAAACGACGTTCAACTGGTTCCTGTTGGGCACTTTTGTAATATACGTGTTCGTGTGTGTGTGTGTTTGAAAGAGAGACAGAGAAAATCAAGGCCTATGTATACACATACACCTAAAGTTTACTACGTGACCTGGAATGCATATACACGCTGAGGTCGACCGGTTAAAGGCATTCCTGTTGTCAGCAGGCACTCCTTTGTTTGATGCTGTTGTGAACTCAACGAAAGAAACGTTGGTTTAACGAATGAACGCTTATAGGCAGCAGCATAACGTTTCTCTTTGTAACGAAGACAGGCGAAGGCCGCAGGCGCCGCCGTTGCTTGACAGTTTGTTTTTAAGCGCCTGCCTTCGTTGCTTTGGAACGAATGCAACACCATATACCTGGAGATTTAATGTTGTGTTCCACCACATCGGGAACCTCTAAATAAACGGGGTTTAACTAGCGGAAACCTTTAAATAAAAGGCTTTTAACTGCCTGAACACCTTAAATAAACGGCGTTCAACTGGTTCCTGATGGACACTTTTGTAATATGTGTGTGTGTGTGTGTGTGAGAAAGAGAGACAGAGAAAATCAAGGCCTGTGTATGCACCTAAATTTGAGTGCGGGACCAGAATTACATATACACGCTGAGCTCGCCGAATCTCCTTTTTTCTAAACAATTGATCAGGGAAGAGCGCGAACGCAGTCCCCCACTACCAGAAATTATGCAGTCGAGATTCCCACATTTGGGGAATTCGCAGGGGTCAGCACAACCGGAGTGCAATGGCCGAGCCTCACCCTGGGTGAACCACCTTCCTGATCATGGTATCTCCCCTGCCAGGTAAGTATGAGTTGCCCACTCTCAGGCCAGATGGACCGTTCTTGCCGCTTCAATGCACATCAACGTTGACCCTAATTTAAGACCGTTTCGGGCCCGTTCAGCAGAACGTTTCAATCTATTTCTCCGTATAACACATGAAGGAACGCGCATGAAGGCAACTTTGAAACCGACCGTCCACATATGCTTAACGTGTTACATTTGGGTCAGGAAACGTAACACTTTGTCTGTTTTTGGATTTCTTCTTCGATTTAACTAGAGTCTAAACCAAGCGCTGGCGTTTCTAAACAGATCTTTTCACACACACAAAGAAAAGAGACACACACGAGCTCGCGCGCATATATTTCCGCGTGTGTTCTGACAAATAGCAACACGTGTCAAGTTTGTTGTTTTACTCTCTTAAATGTACTGCTTTTAAACATCATTTGATCCCCGAAAAAGGGAGCGCACCGTTCCTGGAAACACTGCAATACCAGGTCGATGCGTGGAGTGGACGGAGCAAGCCCCGCTTCCATCTCCGCGGCTCAAAAATCCATTTAATATATGGTCCCCAGATAGGGGACGTATCAGATATTAAACTGATAAGAACAGATTTTTCTTTCGAAAAAAGTTTTATTGTCACCAGTTCTTAATACATTTTCTTAAAAATGACTTTAAAACACAACAGAATTCCACAACACAAAATACACATTTGAAATCCTTTAAAACCATATGCGTTGCTTTTAAAAGACATCTTTAAATGACATATTTTTTCGAATAAAAGGAAACTAAAACCACAATAAAAATGTATAAAATTTCAGGTCCTTAAAAATGTCTTGTTGTTCAAAACCGGGTTGAGTCCCTCCAAAGATGGCCATCACCCTGCTCCACAGAACAAGACATTTTCCTTCAATATCCGGCACCCAGTGGAGATCCCCTCCCTCCGGCCCGCTGGCCCGCTGTTCCCGTAACCGGTAGTGGTGAGGGTGCATCTACGGGCGACCCGGCTTGAGTGGCCAGGACCCTCTCTGTGCGACCCCGACCCCCTCGTCCGAATGTCGATGTGCGGCACCCCTGCAGCATGTTTTTTGCCATCTTTTCAGTTGCGTGGAGGGGCACCGTCACACGCTTCCCCACCAGCAGGTTTCTGGTGGTCCAGATGGCATCTTTTATGGCGTTTAGGGTGAGCCAGAGCGAGGTGAACTGTTGCGCTGTCAATTCCTTCAAACTCCGGCCCACCCCTAGGATGGCGAGTTTGTAATCCATCTGGACCCCACCCGCTGGCAGGCACGGGAAATACAGGGGGCCGGTCGTGGTCCACTGGTCCCGCGCAGCACCGCAGTCCCAGAGCATATGCCGCACGGTCTCCGGGTTGTTACACCCGGACCGTGGGCAGGTAGAGGAGATGGCCATGCCCCGGGAGTGCCTAACCGCCCTGGTCGGGAGGATCTCATGGGCTGCCATCCATGTCAAGTCTTTGTGACGGTTCCATAGAGCAGGGTGGGCAGCGTTTTGCCATACTTGTTTGGCCTCACTTAGCGTGAGGCCCGGCACTGGACTCACCGGTTCCCGGTCCTGAACAAGAGACATAATACATTTGTGATTCAATAAAATTTTGAGATCTTGATCTTCTAAAACATGTCTTTTAAAAACTTCTTAATAAAAGCATATTCTTTTGGTAAGTTAAAAGACACAGGAGTTCTAAGATCAACAGGTAAAATCTTTAGGGTGCGCAAATACGACCCCATCCAAAACCTCGCCATTGCCGCAGTCTTGTTGTCGCTGGATGGGGTCGTAGCATACTTCATGTGAAGGGCTGTGAATTTGCTTCCTAAAAACAAACTGGGGTCCGGGAGTCCTTTCCCTCCATTCTCCTTCCTTTTTTTCACCACCTCTCTTCGTACCCGTTCCCATTTGGACCCCCAGAAGAAGTAAAACACAGCTCGTTCCAGTGCTAAAAGAAAAAACCTTGGAGGGCTAAAAACAGAGCACAGCAGTAAAAGCAAAGGTAAAATCACAGCTTTATATATTAAAACTTTGCCCTCTAGCGTCAAAGTCCTTAGTCCCCAGAAGCCCAGTCGCTGTCTAACTTTCCCTAACGTGTCCGCCCAATTGCTCTGTCCGCCCCCCTCCCTGTCAAATTTTACACCTAATACCTTTAAGTCGGTTTCCCGTACGGTCACGTCAAGTCCTGCCATGTCGATATGTCCCCATGGTCCGAAGAGCTGGGCCTCAGACTTGTTCTTGTTTAGCTTGGAGCCTGAGGCCTGTCCATAAAAATCTGTCAGTTGTAAAACTCTCCGGACCGATAAAAGGTCAGTGGTTAAAACCGTAATGTCGTCCACATATAAAACACATTTTAATGTCTGTCCTTTAGTCCCGGGTACGTTAAGTCCTTTAACCCATTGATCCCTTCTCAAGATCTGTGCCAGTGGCTCGATGCAAGCCACATACAGGAGCGGAGATAAAGGACACCCCTGACGGACACCGCTGCATATATTTACAGCTTTGGTTAAATGCCCATTTACAAGAATTTTGCTGGTTATGTCTTTATACAGCAATCCCACCCAAGCTAGGAACCTCCCTGGGAACCCCATCTTTTGCAGTACCTGAAACAGGTACTGGTGCGAGACTCGATCAAATGCTTTCTCAAAGTCTAAATTTAGAACTACCAGCCTAATGTTTCTGTCTCTCGCATAACAGATGGCATCTCTAATCAGCACTAGGCTGTCTGTGATCTTTCTCCCGGGCACAGCGCAAGCTTGATCCGGGTGGATTATGTCCTCTAAAACAGTCGACATTCGTGTGGATAAAAGTTTACTAAAAAGTTTACAGTCAAAATTTAAAAGGCTGATAGGTCGCCATGTCTTTAAGTCTGCTTTGTCACCTTTTTTATGCAGGAGTGAGACTATCCCTAGCCTGAAACTGTCGGGTAATCTGTCCAGTCTGTCAAAGTCTTTAAAAACCTTTAATAATTCAAGTGCTAAAATATCCCAAAAAATTGCATAAAATTCGAGGGGAAGTCCGTCACTTCCTGGGGACTTCCCTGTTTTAAAACTCTTCCTACATTTTGTCAGCTCTAAAATTGTAAAATCTTGAGTTAAGATAGCACTTTCATTTTTAATTTGTTTATCTACAGACCTTAAAATTGCACTTGTGGCATCACCCGTTACTTCCTTGTCACTGTATAAGTCTTGGTAAAAGAGTTGTACTTCATTTAAAATTCCTCTGTGTTGTTGGCCTCCCTCCCTCCCGTTTTTAATTTAGTGATTGCACCTCCCTTTGTTACAATCTTCTTAAAAAAATAACGTGTGCACTTTTCACCTTCTTCCAACTCCTTCTCCTTACTTCTCAAAACTACTCCTTCATTCCACTTCCTTTCTAAAACCGACATTTCCCTTTTGACTTCTTTTATTTCCTCATTAAAATCCAGACCATAATTCAACAAATTAAAATACCTCTGTAGTCGTTTTTGCAGCCCCAACATGCTTCGCTTCTCCTTGTTTTTCATCTCTAGTCCCTTCTTTTTAAAAAAACATCCAGTCCTATCCTTCACCATCTCCCACCACTGTGCTCGTGAATCAAAAAGGTCTTGGAGGGTCTGCCATTGGCTGAATTGCTCCCTGTATTCTCTACCTATCTCCTCATCCTGTAACAGAGAGCAATTCAGCTTCCAGATCCCTCCCCCTACTGTCACTCCTGTAGTGAAAGAAAGGGTGCACGTGAGCATAGCGTGATCAGAAAAATACATGGGTGTCAATGTTGCATCAGTAGGCGGGCAGTCACGTGTAAAGATGTAGTCGATGCGAGAGGCCTTGGCGCCATCACCACTGAACCAGGTGTAGCCCACCTCTTTTGGATGCAATGTGTTAAAACAGTCAACTAATTTAAAATCTTTAACTAAACTCTGCAATAACACTGATGTTTTATCTACTTTAAAATCGTCCCCTGCTCTTCTTCTGTCCGCTCTGGTTAATATGCAATTAAAATCCCCTGCAACCACAAGTGGCACCCTCCCTAACATGTGGGGCTGCAAGTCCCCTAAAAGTTCATGCCTTTCATTTTTATCGGTAAAACCATACACATTTAAAATATTAAATCCTTGTCTAAAAAAGTCAAATTTGCTAAAATTGCCCGCCCGTCCCTCACCACAGTGCTTCCCTAACCAAGATATTGGGGTTGTTGATTAAAATAGCAACACCATCACATTTGTTAAAATTTGATCCGCTCCACACGGAGGGTCCTGGAGTCCATCTCCGTCCACCGTCTGTAATTGGTTAAAAAAGGCAGGGCACATTCTTGCAGTAAAAACACATCTGATTTAACATTCTTTAAAAGGACAAAATGCTCTGTGCTCGAAATGTTGACCTCACACTTCTCACATTAATTGTGGAGATAATGAGGGCCATGAGCAGTATGGTTTTAAATAGCATGACATTTAAAAGGACTAAAAGAAGACTACAAACTTAATTTAAAATCATAAAATTTCTTGTGATACCTGCTCTTCCTTGATCTCCACTAAGTTGGAGTCAGGATAGCAGGTTTTTATGGCCTGCAGAGCGCGGATTGAGGATGTTCTCAGCTTGACGTGCAAAAAGGAAACTTCATTTGGGGGTTCTGAGGCCATACGGTCCAGATCTTCCGATGAGGAAGTTCCAGGCCGATGTGCTGCTCTGATTTTTTTCCTCTGCTTGAACTAGAGGAGACCCTGCCGGTCTTTTTTGCACCTGAGCATTTGGGAGAGAGCAATCAGTTTCACTAGAATCCATACTCACCTCCGAAACAGTGAGTAGGGTCGACATCGTTTCTTCCTCTCTATCCTCCCCTTTGTCGTCCTCTCGGGAGGACACTTTCTCTTCCTGCTCTTTTACAATTTTTGACTCGCCCCTGGGGCCGCCCCACTTCCAGCATCTTGACCAATCCCTGAGGTCGGCTGGGATTTTGAATTTCCCGCCAAAACCTCAGGGACCGCCTCTTCCTCTCTTTGTTCTCTCGTTTGTTGCCCATGTGGGGCGGCCATTTTATTACTTTTAGTTTGTTGGCAAAACTTTTAGGGCAGTCTCTGTAGAGGTGATTGGATTCACCACACAGGTTGCACCGCCTGCCATTGGTGCACTCATCAAAAACTGTGACCAATTTCTTTACACTTCCCACATATCAATTCTTGGCATGCTTCAGCAAGATGCCCTATGTTCCCACATTTCCGACACAATTTAGGCATTCCCTGATAATGGATGTAGCCTCTGTTCTCTCCCAACACAATCATAGAAGGCAGATGTTTCAGGCCCTGGTAGCCCCTGGCGTCCTCCCATTGTTTTATGGGAATTCGCCAGGCACATGTCCAAATGCCATCTTCATCCAGCACTTTGACTGGCTGACCTCGAACAGTGCAAAATCTACCCAGCCAAACACAGATATCTTCTCCTGTCACGGTCTCATTAAACATTCTGACAATCACAGTTTTATGTGTTTGTCCGAAAGCTTTTCAACCGTAAACATGGAGAACTGGGTCTTAACATTTTCAAATCTTAGCCAAAAATCATTAAACAGGGAAGCATTCTTAAAACTTAAATCAAAACCTTTATTAAAAGGCAGCGTCATTAAACAATTAAGGTCTGTGGGTTTAAAACATAGAATTTTTGGACAAACTTCCGGGAAAAATCTAACCTCGACACACCCAGAAGCCTTCCATCCACCTCTTTCAATAAAAAACGCAACACTGTGGTGCCTCCGCACGCCGGCACGAGCAGCCGACATGGTAGAGGCACCTACAGCACACTAAAATATAAATAAAACAACAATAAATAAGCAATAAATAATGTAAAAGCACTCACCTTAAAACGATTCTTCAACAGTAATGTTCTGAAAAACCACTTAAGCCCAAGAGCCGCAGCAGTATACCTCCCGAGGTTGAGGACCGTATTATAAAAAAATACGAGTCTATGAAACCTACGAGAGGCGATCGCAACGCCACCTTCAGGTAAGACACTTGATCTTAGCCAAAAGGCCGAGAAAGCGATGCCTACTTCACGCTGCGAGCTGGGGAGCCGGAGACGGGCACGGGCTATTGGCGTGGCGGTGCGGTGCGGTGCGTGCGTGCGGCTCGGCGTGAGGGCAGAGGGACAGGCAGGCAGAGAGACCGGGCAGGCAGAGAGAGAGACCGGCAGACAGCAGACACAGAAAGCAGAAACACACACACACACACACACACACATGCAGCGAGACAGGCATGACCATGACCTTTCGTGCTATACGTGCGCTATTCTCAAATTAAAGACGTTCCTGCGCAATGCGCACTTTTACAATGCCACAATCAAAGGTTATTGGTTTTCTTCGAATACATGTAGTAGTAAGATAAGTATTTCATCCCAAGGGCGACTGAAGTTTCACTTGAAAGTACACGTGAGTGCATTCGTTTGGCGTTCAACTCCGTTGTCTCGCTTCAGGTCGACCGGGTAAAGGCATTCCGTTGCCAGCAGGCACTCCTTTGTCTGATGCTGTTGTGAAATGAACGAAAGTAACGTTGGTTAACGAGATGAACGCGTGTAGGCGGCAGCAGCATAACGTTTCTTTGTTAACGGTCGGCTCTAAAATGCATTTTCGTTGCCAGCAGGCACTGCTTCGTTTTCTGTTGTTGTGCTCGTAACGAAGGAAACGTTGGTTTAACGAATGAAAGCGTGTAGGTAGCCTAAAGTTTCTCTTTGAAAACGAATGCACGCGAAGGCCGCAGGCGCCGTCGTTGTTGACAGTTTGTCTTAAAGCGCCTGCCTTCGTTGCTTTGGAACGAATGCAACACCATGTACCTGGAGATTTAATGTTGTGTTCCGCCACATCGGGAACCTCTAAATGAACGCGGTTTAACAAGCGGAAACCTTGTTAATAAACGGCTTTTAACTGCCAGAACATCTTAAATAAACGACGTTCAACTGGTTCATGTTGGGCACTTTTGTAATATACGTGTTCGTGTGTGTGTGTGTTTGAAAGAGAGACAGAGAAAATCAAGGCCTATGTATACACATACACCTAAAGTTTACTACGTGACCTGGAATGCATATACACGCTGAGGTCGACCGGTTAAAGGCATTCCTGTTGTCAGCAGGCACTCCTTTGTTTGATGCTGTTGTGAACTCAACGAAAGAAAACGTTGGTTTAACGAATGAACGCTTATAGGAGCAGCATAACGTTTCTCTTTGTAACGAAGACAGGCGAAGGCCGCAGCGCCGCCGTTGCTTGACAGTTTGTTTTTAAGCGCCTGCCTTCGTTGCTTTGGAACGAATGCAACACCCATATACCTGGAGATTTAATGTTGTGTTCCACCACATCGGGAACCCTAAATAAACGGGTTTAAACTAGCGGAAACCTTTAAATAAATAAAAGGCTTTTAACTGCCTGAACACCTTAAATAAACGGCGTTCAACTGGTTCCTGATGGACACTTTTGTAATATGTGTGTGTGTGTGTGTGAGAAAAGAGAGACAGAGAAAATCAAGGCCTGTGTATGCACCTAAATTTGAGTGCGGGACCAGAATTACATATACACGCTGAGCTCGCCGAATCTCCTTTTTCTAAACAATTGATCAGGGGAAGAGCGCGAACGCAGTCCCCCACTACCAGAAATTATGCAGTCGAGATTCCCACATTTGGGGAATTCGCAGGGGTCAGCACAACCGGAGTGCAATGGCCGAGCCTCACCTGGGTGAACCACCTTCCTGATCATGGTATCTCCCCTGCCAGGTAAGTATGAGTTGCCCACTCTCAGGCCAGATGGGACCGTTCTTGCCGCTTCAATGCACATCAACGTGACCCTAATTTAAGACCGTTTCGGGCCCGTTCAGCAGAACGTTTCAATCTATTTCTCGTATAACACATGAAGGAACGCGCATGAAGGCAACTTTGAAACCGACCGTCCACATATGCTTAACGTGTTACATTTGGGTCAGGAAACGTAACACTTTGTCTGTTTTTGGATTTCTTCTTCGATTTAACTAGAGTCTAACCAAGCGCTGGCGTCTAAACAGATCTTTTCACACACACAAGAAAAGAGACACACACGAGCTCGCGCGCATATTTCCGCGTGTGTTCTGACAAATAGCAACACGTGTCAAGTTGTTGTTTTACTCTCTTAAATGTACGCTTTAAACATCATTGATCCCCGAAAAAGGGGAGCGCACCGTTCCTGGAAACACTGCAATACCAGGTCGATGCGTTGGAGTGGACGGAAAGCAAGCCCCGCTTCCATCTCCGCGGCTCAAAAATCCATTTAATATATGGTCCCCAGATAGGGGACGTATCAGATATTAAACTGATAAGAACAGATACTACACTTGATCTTAGCCAAAA